>OZ010676.1:68397738-68837738 GCA_963932185.1 Troglohyphantes excavatus | reverse complement strand
CGGATACAAGTCCTTGTTTAGGTCTTCAATTTCCATGCGTGAAAGCTCATCTGCATTCTGATGTAATTCACCTTTTTTGTATTTAATTGTGTAATTAAATGAAGATAGCAGTAGGGCCCACCTTTGCAAGCGTGCAGCAGCCATAGTTGGAATAGCTTTATCTGGTGCAAAAATTGTCACTAGGGGTTGGTGATCTGTATACAACAGAAACTCGCGACCGTATAAGTACTTGTGAAACTTTTTACACCCAAAAATAATCGAAAGAGCTTCTTTCTCAGTTTGAGAGTAATTGTCTACAGCTTTTGTTAGAGTTCTCGATGTATATGCAACAGGTCGTTCAACACCATCGACAATGTGTGACAGGACTGCTCCCAAACAAACAGGGGAAGCATCACATGCTAACTGTAAGGGCAGTCTTTCGTCATCATGGGCTAACAAACCATCTGACATTAATAAAGATTTGCACTTTTGAAAAACTTTGTCACGTTCTGCAGACCAATGCCATGGAACATCTTTGTTCAACAAATTGTGCAAGAGTGATAACAAGGTAGATGCATTTTTTATAAATTTGGAATAATAGTTAAGAATTCCTAAAAAGGATTTTAGCTCGGTAACATTTACTGGTACCTTGATTTCCTTAATGGCATTGATTTTTTCTTGTGTTGGGTGAATGCCATCTTTATCAATAATATGACCTAAGAACTCAACACTGGTTTCTAGATATTGACACTTTTCTGCGTTTAGATGGACATTATATTTACGAAAACGTTCCAACACTTTCTCAAGTGTACTGAAATGTTCATCCACTGTTGTCGATGAGATGAGAATGTCATCTTGAAAGCATATTACATGAGGTATGCCTTGCAATATCTGCTCCATTGTTGACTGAAAGATGGCAGCAGCAGAACTTATTCCATACAACAGCCTGTTTGGGCGTACTAAACCCATTGGTGTGTTTAGTGTAAGCAGTTCTTGGGATGCAGAATCAGACTCAATTTGTTGGTATGCATGTGACAAATCCAATTTTGTGAAACATTTGCCACCACGAAGAGTAGCAAACAGATCTTGTTGAGTAGGTAGAGGATACTGGTTCACGTCTAAGTACTTGTTGACAGTCACTTTGAAATCGCCACAGATCCTAACAGAATTTTTCTTTTTAGGAACGACTACAATTGGCGTAGCCCACTTGGAATGCTCAACAAAGTTCCAAACTCCCCTCCTCTCTGTTTGTTTTACTTCTTCACATACAGCGGTCTTCAGGGAATACGGCACATGCCTCGGTTTGCAGAAAACTGGTAACGCATCGTTACGCAATCTGAGAGATGCTTTAAAATGCTTGATAGGTGAGGTGTTTGCTTGGAATAGATCTGTGTATTTTCTTTTTAAAGAATCAACGGTCTTGACATTGCCAAGGGCAGCATCAACAGCAAAAATTTCATTCCAATTCAGCTTGAATTTGGACAACCAGTTCTTTCCAAACAATGATGGTCTATTTCCTTTCACTATCACTAAAGGTACTTTGTAGCTTTGAGAATTGCACAACACCTGAACTTGCACTTCTCCTAATACCTTTATTGCATATTGATTGTAATCTCTGAGAACGATAGATGTTGGCTGTATTTTCACATTAGGTAGATTTTGAGTAATCCAATGCTCTGATTTTTGGAAAATTGGGATATAATGGACACATCCGCAGCAGTATCAAGTTCCATTTCTGTGGCTTTATTGTTGATAACTACCGGTACTGTATACTTCGATACTTGATTGATTGATTGCACTGTAAATAGACGATACTCCTCTGACTCATTGATCACTTCAATCTTTTTTGCAGATTTGTTTTTCTTTGACATGCAGGCAGGAGAAATGTGTCCAACCTTTGAACAAAAGTGGCAAGTTGCATTTTTATATTTGCACTTGTTTGGATCATGAGAAGAGCCACAGCGAAAACACTTTCCGGATTTATTCGGCTTCGTAAAACCTTTTGCTGCAGGAGCTTTGTCGTGTTGTACCTTGTTTACAACAGGGTAGGCAACTTTCATATTGCTGGCATCGCTGTCCGCAATTTCCATAGCCAGCGCTATTTCTGTAGCAGTTGAGAGCTGCAGGTCTTTTTTGGCTAGCAATCTCCGCTGGATCGTTTCCGAAGACAGTCCACATACGAAGCTATCTCTGATTGCCTCCTCCAAAAATGCGCCAAAGCTGCACGTAGATGCTAGCATTCGGAGCTCAACTAAATACGTTGAAATATTTTCTCCAGCTTTTTGATTTCTTCTGTGGAATCGAAATCTTTCAGCAATGACAATAGGTGCAGGCTTGAAATGCTCTCTTAATACTTGGGTGAGTTCTGTGTACGTGCACTCGCTAGGTAGTTTCGGTATCAGAAGATTTCGTAACAGTTTGAATGTACTGTTTCCGATAACGGAAATCAAAACTGCTTTTTTTTCTCATCTACAACGTCGTTAGCAACAAAATACTGCTCTAACTGCTCGATGTAAAAGTTGAAATCATCGTGCTCGGAATCGAAATTCGTCAAGCTTCCGATCAGGCCTAACTTACTCATAGTTCTATGAAGTTAAAAACTGTTACACAAGTTTTAAATGAATGCACTTACGATAATCCTCGTCGCCATTGTAATAATTAAAGGTGAAGTATTAATAAGAAAACATTGCTTATGTGAATAATAACTATTTATTAGCAGAGCAGCCTATTGTTTACGATTCTGGTTGCCAGATTGCTAGCATGAACAAAGTTATAGTTAAAACCCCAATTATATTACACATCAAAGCAAAAATAATATTAAATATATTACAGAATTCTATTGAAAAGTTTAACCCTCAATTCTTTCTTTTCTGTAAAAAGATAATTATGTTTCTTAAAATACAAAAATATCATGAAAATTAATCGAATGTTTTAAATTATGTTAACCTTTAATTTATCCCAACATTCGCATTAAAATCCGACATTACATCGATGGATAAAATAGTTAAATAATTAGTTGTCCCAACAAAAAAAAAGTCAGAATAAAACCTTAAATAAAATTGTGAAATTTTAGATTCTATGCCTGTAAATTACAAACGTTAAACAAAATTCTGTTGTTTTAAGACTTAATGCTGAAAAATTCGGCATTGAAGGCGCAGTTTTTTTAAAGGTTTTATGAAAACAAATTATTAGAACTTTATAAAAACTGTTGTAATATTCTAATAAAATGTTTATAGGAATAGTAATGGTTTTGAAAAAGTTTTTTTTAAATTAAATTTTTGGAAAATTGGGATTTGACTATATTTTTGTACAAAATATTATATTTTTTAACCGAATTAATTTTTTTTTTGATAGATAGAAGATTTTTCTTCCAAAACTTTTACAATGAAACTAAGTTTATCGGTATTTAAATTATACGGAAATTTCAATTACTTATTTTGTTTTTGAGATAATCATATGAATGATCTTTTTCTTAAAAATAGTTACGGGCCAGAGTGGGTTGATTGCCTCCAGCATAATCGAAGGTCTGTGTGTGTCGTCCGCAAAAAGTGTTTAAGGGACTGTTGCACATTAAATATGCCGTGGTCCAAACAGAACCGTCTTTTTAAATGAAGGGCTATTGCAAAACTAGCTTTGTGGCGTCATTTGATATATATTTAAAAATCGAATAGTACGTATACAGTGTTCACTCTAGAATAAAAAGGGGCAGGGCGCTGTTGGCATTAAAAGGGCACCCTCTTTTTAAAAAAGGCACTTTCAAAAAACAGTTTGGCGTAGGCGTGGACACCCGTTGACACATCGGACCCGTGCCCAAATAAAAAAAAAGTTCTGATTTGTTGGTTGACATTACGGCAGAGTTGCATATTGGGCTATAGTTGACTGTTCGGGGCCTCGAAGGAAAGACCCGTTCAAAATTGATGTCTCTTTAAGAAGATATTATTTAAACTCCAAACTTTGACATTTAATAATTAATGTTTTCCCTAAAAACCAAATCTGTAAGTAACCCTAATTAGACCCCTTACAAAACTGATGCAATTTGGTAATAAAATGACTAATCTTGCAACTTCGCAACAAATTATTTTCTCTTTAAAAAACACAGAAAAAAAAACCTTTGCATTTCATATGCGGGTACAGGCAAAAATAGGAATCGTGGAATCATCGTGATTGCATAAGTCGCGTAGTTTAAAAAGGAGTTTGCTTTTCTACTGTTATAATTCACTTAATTCCAATTTACACAAATTTTTTTAATCGATGCCTTTTTAAAAGACAGCTAAGGAAGCAAGGATACTTGTGATTGACGGAAAAGGGCAAGAGGGGCGGAATTTTTTCTAAAAAGAGTTTTGAAAAAAGGGCATGAGGGCGTTACCGAGATGAAAAAGGGCGGACAGGGCGGACCGCCCTTCTAAAAACTAGAGTGTATAATTCCTAGAGTGTATAATTGAAACGTTTAATGTATTGGGGTTATTTGAAATATATTTAAAAACGAATAATGGCATCTTAAGCTTTTTGGTATTGGAGTAATCGTTGCTATGTAGTACATATGGCTAGTAAAAGCTTGAGCTAGAGCACTTCAACATTTTTTTTATGCTAGAAATACGGTACTAAATTAACTTATAATTTTTTTTATATTTTATGAAAATACTTCATAAGTTTTTGTTAGTAAGTACATGATTTCTCTTGTATAATTTATGTAGAGTAAACCCGTTTAAAAAGGATTTCATTTGAAACTAATGAATAAAATTATTTACTATTATTTGTTTTACTCATCAAAATAAGCGCATTGTATAAATCTGTAGTATTGACAGGCTTTACTTTTTGTGTTTGAAAACATTTATTCTATTCGTTACTTAAAATATATTTTCCAAATAAAAATCCATAACAAAATAATCTATCCCAAATAATATAAAAAATTTCATATAAATATTAAATAAATTCTTGAAAGAATTGTTTTCTTCTGAGCGCGGGAGATCCCAGTTAAAGCGCGGGACTCTGTGCGAAGGCACATTTGACACACCCCTAAAGGTGGCTCTGGGTTCAAACATCTGCACGCCTACACAGGTGCATGGGGTATAGTTCTCCGGTCTTCTAACTGTGATTCAAAATTACGAGGCAGTGTTTCCGAATATTTTCTTTGGGATAGATATCGAACCGTCACCAATAGTTTCTTGTGTACCTTTACTGCGACGTTATTTCAATCAATCAACCTAGTTCTGTTGATATAAAATGCAACTCAAACTCCACACATTCCTTTTTTTTTAATATTTGCAGACAATTAAAAATGTGACAGTGTTATAAAAAAATAACTTTCCTTTCAACGAGCAAAAATAAATGTAGACGTTTTCGCGAAAAGGCCAAATTTTTTAAACGTGTGTTACGTTTAAAAAATTTGGCCTTTTCGCGAACACGTCTACATTTATTTTTGCTCGTTGAAAGGAAAGTTATTTTTTTATAACACTGCCACATTTTTAATTATCAACCGGTAAATCGATCTGGTTGTAAAGAAATTTTAATTTAATTATACAAATTACAAGTAAATTGCAAATGGTTAATAGCAAAACAACAAGCGAGTGTTTAGAATAATAAGAATTAAAATGTAGATTGTCCGAAATCGTTTGCTCTGAACTGTTTTGAAGTTCAAAAAAAAAATTTATGATTGAGTGGCAACACCCGAAATGTGTATCAAATGTAAATATTAGCAAGCTTGACAGATGGAACGGAAAATGCCTTCTACTTGATTTCGAACAATATTGCAACTACATCAATGAAACCAGATGCCACGGTATAATTAGACGCAACTGTTCACTGCTGTTTTGTTAAATGGTGATATTTATAATAAACGCTGTCATTCATTTCTTACTAATTTTTCATTGGAATAGAACAAAAAAATTTATAGGTGGTGCGGCTTCCTTTATCTTTAGAATATAAATAGAATTTTATACAATAAAAGTTGAATTCTAAACATTTTCTTTCTAAATTTAAATCAGAAAACAGGAAAAAAGATTCTGTGATGTCATGAAAATTGTTTGCAATTTATAGTGTTACATGGTGTGTGTTGTACATTTAATGTATTACAATATACATGGAAATGTCTGACTAAGTATTGCTGAAAAAATATTTGCATTGTAAAACACAGAATGCCATTGAATCCCCTCCAGAAATGGCTCCAAGAGTAAACATGATTCGCAAAAAAGAACATTCTTGGACAAATACTTGGTAGAAGAAAATGTGTTCTTTGCCACTCCCCTTTTACATTTCTGTGGCTGCATCAACAACTACGCAACCAGAACCCGGCCAATCACAATGTAACTTGCATCGGTAAAACCGACTGTGAATTTACTGCCATTCACGACCAGTAAACCAAAAGTCTACACTCCGCATACTTCTCTGTCGTACATATGCAAGCCCTCATAACTGGTAATCAGCATAGAAACATGAATTGCATTCTTGTTGCAGACAACCATGAAATCGTCGCTGGAATTCAACATATGCTGCAGCAAGCACGTAGCCAGGATTTTGTTAAGGGGGGTCCAACAGTTGCTACGATTTGGGGGGGGGGGGGGTAGTTTCTTCCCCAGCTTTGACATTTAGAGCAAATTTTAATTAAAATTTAAAATTAAAAAATTTGAACTATAAATGAAATTGTTTGTTTTCCCTTCAGTAATATTAATACCAATCGTCGTCGTCGCCACTAATATTTTTAATTAATACTTTACACAACCACAATACATTTGATATTACTCAAATTAAAGAAAAAAGAATAAAGAACAATAAAGAAATTTCTCTGATACTTAACTTAAATCAATAAAAGTCTTTTGGGAAAATGTTAAGCTTTAAAACAAAGCAGTTCAATTGTTCCTTAAGGAATTAACATTAATCGGAATGTTCGTTCCTATAATTTTCCTCTTTCCAGTTTGGGATATTTTGCTGCTCTAAAATATTTTCGAGAGGGGCACTCTTGCTGGTCTTGTATGCATATCCAACGATTTTTTCTCTTGCTCTTAAAATTATCTATAGGCTATTCTTTGGAATTCCATATTTCTTAGAGATTTTTGTCTTGCTTAAAGTTTTCTTTTCTACTTCTTTTAAAATTTTCTTTTTTGCTTCAGCAGATAAACGAGTGCGTTTCTTCAACTACGACATGTTCTTCAACTACGCAACTAAAACTGGCTCAAACTACCTCTGGACTCACACGAAACTTCAGACTTTGAGGGTCCAGATGAAACTAACCAGCTACAAAACATAATCTTATAACAAAGCACCCCTTTCCCCGCTCGACATTGACACATCATTGACACATGCTTATTGAATGTAAGGGAGGGGTAAAGATTGACGTTAAAGTGTCACTCTCCAATCACATGCTTGCTACCCACCTGCTGTTGGCCCCTGTCATTTTTCTCAGAATGGCCTTGAAATGTTTGTATGTGTTGCTTTGTTACTCCCTAAAGATATGAGCTATTAAACTTTGTCTGATGTCATGTAAACGCTAGCGAAGTATGAAAATGAGTTCGCAAAAAAGAGATTTTTCAAAATTTTAGTTCGTAAATGGGAATTAAAAATATCATTATACCTATGGTATCATTGAAAAGAACACAAATTCGCATTGTAAAATATGGTCTGCAGTTTTCTGAGTAGGTGGTATTTATGTACTAATACAAAATTGCTTATTTATTCTTTATTATATAATAATATTTAATCTCGAAACAGCTGGTTTTCTCCTTCGGTTGGATATTCTTTTGTTAACGACCGACTGATGTGATGGTATTTATTAAATCGTGGATCAGGAGCGTTTTTCAGTGGCGGCCCGTGGTCGAAAATGTTAGTGCAGCCGAAATCATGTGAATCCCCCCCCCCCCCCCCATTTTCACCATACATGAACGGAAATTCTTTATTATTTGCTACTCAAATCAAAGTTTCCTTTCAATTTTTACGAAATGATAACATGCGGGAAAAAAAACTTACTTATTTTTTGAAAATTAATGCAATCCTCTTTTCTTTTAAAGATGTGAATCGGTCAATTTTAATATTAACTTAATTAACGAAACAACAACAGGACCATAATGGTCCTGAAACAACAGAAAAACAGTAAATTTATCACGAAAACCATTTCCGTTTGGAGATATATTCTCGTAAGTTATGGTTTCACCCACCCGTCCCAGCGGTTCACGCACGAGCCAATCAGTATATCGAATCTCAAGTGCAGCTAAAACAAGAAAATTAATTTCGGCTGTACCTTCTCACAAATGCAGTGCATTAGCACGGGGAGGAATCTCCATACTACGTAGAGGTTGCCATGGCAACGATGCAGCCGATTTCGAACTTCGCTTTTTGGGTGCAGTTCTGATTAAATGGCGTTTTTCCCCTTCCTGAATTGTGCATTACAGTAACAGGTTTGCTATTTATCGGAGATTTTGTTTACTACCGTAGAAATTTCATTTTCAATTTTCATCTTCATTTAAGAAAATTAGTAAAACATCTTATTTTAGTATACACTAATGAATTTATTTGCAGCCCGGCTGTACTTGTTGTAGTGGACGAGCCTCCACTGGCGTTTTTAAGGGATAACTTGTCGCTATAGACAAGAAAAATAGAGAGTAGTATATGGCACAAAAAAAGTCCGGACCCCCTGCCCCCCCCCCTCCCCCCATCCCCTGGCTACGTCCTTGGGCCTGCAGCGCTATGCACTTTTTGGCTGTCACTCTCAATTGAACCGAATACCTTCTGCATGATACGTCGATACTCTACCAGTCAGTCTAAGGTGATCACTTGGAGTATTACGTATATGAAGTGACTCCCACAAGGCACCACTAACTGCTGTTCTGGTCATCTGCACAGATACCCTTCATTAGCACACTTCTACAATGAATGACTATTTAAATTTGCTCAATGGCTATTTTAATTATAAAATTTCAAGAATTTTGAGAAAAATTTATTAACATGTTTAAAATACTTTAAATCTCAAATAAGTGAAAATTTAGCTTAACTTTTAGTTCAAAACATAAATAATCGTTAGAAGTAAGTAAACATGAAAACAGAAATTAATATTTTTTTTTAATATAGAGTGTGTTTCATAACATTAAAATTTATTGTATTTGTTGAATTGCATCATTTAAAATCCATTCAAAATTATTTATAAAAATTATGTCTCTCAGGACCCTCCCTACCCAATGTTGGTAAATTCCTGCTGACTTGGCAATATCACAAATCTAGTTGGCAAATTTGTGAAACATTTGGCTTTTTAAAAAAAAATTAAACTAAGAAGTTTCACTTTTAAGAAATGCCAAAAATGACTTCACTGCTACGAGCAATACATTCTAATAAAACTGTAAAATTTTAATAAATTTTACTTCTGGTCGGGTTGGCAATTTCCCGTCTTGTTGGTAAACTTGTGAAATATTTGGCTTTTTTTTTAGTTAAACTAAAAGGTTTCACTTAAAAAAAAAGCCAATATGTTTCACAAGTTTGCCAACTTGGTTTGTGATTTTTCCAAGTTTACAGGAATTTACCAACATTCTTACGGTCCACGTAGACAAGAAAAATGTCGGCGAAATTATTACAAAATATTAGTATAATCTAGAGTTAGAATGGCTTTTTTGATATTCGTATAGTAAGTGATTTTTTTTACAAGCACACCGATTTGTGGAACATTTAGATTTGCATTTAGCACTTTTGGAAACCTTGTCCAGTACCAGGGACTGTTTTATTGTAGTTTGACGCAAAGATATTTCTATTGTAGTACCTTAATCTTTCGTTAAAAATTTCTCTTTGCAAATACTAAATTCATTTTGTCATTAAAACACCATTGTATTTTGAATCTTAGCGGAAGAGCTTACGTAGAATCTTTCCATTTTATTCAGCAATTCAGTGTTTTTCCTACATCCAATGCTGCTAAAGTAACCTGCTTTTAAATAAACAACAAAATTCACGCGCTATCGCTAACAGTCAGAAATGAAATTGAAAGCTATATTAAATATAACTGCATAAAAACCGTTCGTAAAACCATAGCCAACAGTTTTCAGTTGCACTCTGTACATTTGCTTGAAAAAATTATCACTTCACCTATTTTTGGCATTTAGCACTTTTTTGGGTGTAAATTTCAATTAAAATAACAAACTTCCGCACTTTTACGATTCAGAATACGTGACTCAGCAGATTCACTACTGATAGTGCGGAAAACTTTTCTACACGATTCCGCACTGTCACTGAACGAATCAGTGTATCTGCGGAGTCACTAGTGAATCTGCAGATACACGGCTTCCGCACTTTCACGGTACTATTTACCAAGGAGTCGAGCGACAATCCTTACGCTGATATCACACACCACCGACGAGAAAGAAGCATCGAATATCCTTAAAAAAAAAACTTTGAACCAACGTCCATAACAAGATTGGCAAGTCTAATAGATGAATTTTACGAACTTAAAGTACAAGAAAAAAGAAATTAGTGTCGACATTCTCTGCAAAAGAATGCAAGAGCAAGCACAACTATCAAAGATACGGGGTTCAAAATGACGGAATGCTTGGTATTGGTATGTTTCCAGTTCATTCAAAGGTCACCACGGCACTGTGACAATTTGCTACAGCAGCTTTACAGATTAAATTGGAAGGGAAAGGAATTCATCCTCAGTTATATTGAAAGGCAACTAATAAATGAATCGGGCGAATATCTTTGAAAAAGCTGGATGAACCGACGAATATTCACCGCAGTGGAATCGGTCTGGACCCGAGACAAGGACACTTGACGGCAAAAATATGCGACTATTGTAACAGAACTGGACATTTTTTTGTGTGAAATTCTTTCAAAAAAAAAGAGCGACATGCGAAAATCAACAAGGAACACAAAAAACATTGAAAAAGTGCAAGCAAAAGGAAAAATTGAAAAGGGTTGAACACCACGGAGGGTTTTTCCACCTGAAGATATGGAGAACCATTAATTGTCATTCAGTAACAGAAGAAAGGCCAAAGTTGATCCTTACACCTTCGAACGTGGACGAGTGGTTAATAGACTCCACTGCAACCGCCCATTTCTGCTAGGAAAGAGACTCGTTCGAGAATTTTAGGATGTTTCCGCCTTCAGACCCAGCAAAAACAGTCAGCATAAAACCTTCATTAAAAACCTTCATAAAAACTGCAGTTTTTTGTTTCAATGTCCTTCAAAAAACATGCATGAAAACTACAGATTTTTTTTTTATGTTTTATAAAGGTTTAATGCAGGTTTTTGGTAAAGAAAATTAAAAGGAAATTAAAGGTTTTTGTCTGCATAAAAACTTCAGTTTTCATGCAGGTTTTTTGAAGGACATTGAAAAAAACTGCAGTTTTATGAAGGTTTTATGCAGATTTTCCGCTAAAGAAAATTAAAGGTTTTTGTCTGCATAAAAACTGCAGTTTTCATGCAGAATGTTTTGAAGGACATTATTTTTCTATATAAACAAATCAAAATTTATTCTTTTTAACATTTTATGTTGTATTTCAATATTTTTGCGTTAAAGAATATTTTGAACAAAAAGAATAAAATTGTTCTATAATCTAATATTAAAAAAGTTGTAGAAAATATTTCTACTATATACATATAAATGCAAAAATAAATAAATTATTAGCTTAAAAAAAAGTTATTAAAACTTTTTTTAAATATCTTAATAATTTCATAAGGTTTACTTAATTGCTAACGAGTTATAACCAAAATTGTAATTAACTTTAAAACTATACCTTAGAATTAAAACTACATTACTTAGAAATCAGGTTTTTAATATTTAAAAATCATTTTGAATTATGAAATAATTTCTAATGATTATTTTATAAATTAATAAAATTGTTCAATTTAGCCTGAATGTAGGTGAAGTTGTACGTTTTCGTGACCAAAATATAATATTTAAATATTAAATAAAAATAATGTTTAATTTTTTAACATGTATTGTTTAATTTTTATTTATTGCTATTGTGATCATCATGATGACTGCTTGAAGCATCTGAAACTTGGCCAAACTAATGTTTAGGCATGGTGAAGTTTTATAACAAATAATTGTTCTAAATTGACTAATAATTTATATTGAATTCGGAGCACTTCTGAACTGTTTTCATCTGACCATATATTTTGTTCCATCAATCTACTTAAGCCTAACTTGCAAAAGAAACACCGATACAGGAAAAAATAACTTGCCAAACACTTACCTTATTAATACTACTATACTTTTCAATAATAACATTTAACTTCAAAACTTTGTTTAGAACAGTTCTATTTTAATCAATTTATCAATGGTCAATTTATAAATTATTTTGATATTTATCAATTAATTCTTATATTATCACTTACTAAAAACGCACGTTTTAAGAATAAACGGTGACGGTTCGGGGTCTATCTCGAAGGAAAGACCCGGGAACGATGCCTCGTATTTTTGAACCATGGTCAGATTGCGAGGAAACACCTGCAATTTTGGAAAGGGTGCGGCTCTATGTAAAGGTGTTAAAAAATCAACTGTATTGTTATAGACAGGCAGATAGAGAATTGGAGTGTATATATATAGAGAGAGAGAAAGAAAAAATGTGTACGAGAAGTGGTGGGTATATATAGTTGTTTAGAAGTCTACGATCGTTCCATTTGATCGATTCCTTCGATTTGAAACATTCATTCGATTTGTTCGTTTCGTTTGATTTTTTCAATTCGTATGATTTTTTTTAAATTTGTTCGGTATGTTCAATTTTTCGAATTGAACAATTTATTCTATGTGATGGATTCGTTCAAATTGAACAATTTATTCTATGTGATGGATTCGTTCAAATTGACGAGTTTTAATTGAATCACTGGATTTAATCGACTGACTAGATTTCATGGATTTATTCGATTTCATCAATTTGTTTGATTTCATAGATTTGTTCGATTTCATCTATTTTATCAATTTTCGATTTCATTGATTTGCTCAATTTCATCGATTTGTTCGTGCTTGATAGCTCAAAAATAGAATTGCTGGAGACGCAGGTACAGTAAAAAATAAATTTTATTAACTATTTACAAAAGAACATCGTTTAATCTAATAAAAACAAATCATGAATGCACAAGATTTGCGCTGGTCACACAGTTGACCACGGCTTTGGTGGTTTTTAAGAAAAAGAGAAAGAACAATAATACCCAGGAACGGGATGGTTTTTATAGCTGGCAAAAATGCAGTCCTTTAGCAAATGCGGGCCTGGATTCCGGTCCGAGTGCGGTTATTGATGAGTGCGCAAGTGTGTGGTCTAGTAGGTGCTCGAACAGTTCGATTTGATCGATACAACGATGCCGAAGCACTCCACGCTAATTATGCGTCGGCAGTTGGAAAGGATCCCCGTGTGGGAAATATGTTGAGCTTAGCTCAAAAATGTTTAACTATGTATGTGTAATTGTTAATTACTGTATCTTGTTTGTGATTGTACTTTAATGTTTTAAACCAAATTAATGTTTCCAATAAATAAATAGAATTGTCAGATTACCATTGCCAGGGCGGTGCAGTATGTGCATTGGGAACATAGAATAATTAAATGTCTGTAAACTGATTGCTTAAATAAAGATAAAGAAAGAGAAAATAAAATTATAAAAATCAGCCAGTCAGAGAGATGAAGTAAGTTTAATAATAAAACAAAATTGAAATTAAAAATTAAATGAAACTGAGCAGGGTTGCTGTCGCGGCGACTAATAGTCATCCCCGGCCAAACATCATAGCTGTATGCCCAAGGGCTGGTCAGCCGAAGACAAATTGGATTATCGATAAAATCGGTTTTGTCAATACAATTGATTTTATCGATACAATCGAGTTTATCGATATAATCGAGTTTATCGATACAAACGAGTTTATCGATACAATCGATTAGTTCGTTACAATCGATTTGTTCGATACAATCGATTTGTTCAATACAATCAATTTGTTCGATACAATCGATTTCATTGATTTGTTCGATTTCATCGATGTTCGATTTCATCGATGTTCGATTTCATCGATGTTCGATTTCATCGATGTTCGATTTCATCGATGTTCGATTTCATCGATGTTCGATTTCATCGATGTTCGATTTCATCGATGTTCGATTTCATCGATGTTCTATTTATTCGATATTGTCGATTTCATCGATTTGTTCGATTTCATCGATTTGTTTGATTTCACCGATGTTCGATTTAATCGATTTGCGTTTTCATCGATGTTCGATTTGATCAATTTGTTCGATTTCATCGATTTGTTCGTTTTCATTGATGTTCGAATTGATCAATTTGTTCGATTTCATTGATTTTATCGATACAATCAATTTTATCGATGCAATCGATTTTATCAATACAATCGATTTCATCGATTTGTTCGATTTCATTGATTTTATCGATACAATCAATTTTATCGATACAATCGATTTTATCAATACAATCGATTTCATCGATTTGTTCGATTTCATCAATTTATTCGATTTTGTCGTACAATAGATTTTATCGATAAAATCGATTTGTTTGATTTCAACGATGTTCAATATCATCGATGTTTAATTTCATCGATGTTCGATTTCATCGATGTTCGATTTCATCGATGTTCGATTTCATCAATTAGTTCGATTTCATCGATGTTTGATTTCATCTATGTTCGACTTCATCGATGTTCGATTTCATCGATGTTCGATTTCATCGATGTTCGATTTCATCCATGTTGGATTTCATCCATGTTGGATTTCATCGATGTTGGATTTCATCGATGTTCGATTTCATCGATGATCGATTTCATCGATGATCGATTTCATCGATGATCGATTTCATCGATGTTCGATTTCATCGATGTTCGATTTCATCGATGTTCGATTTCATCGATGTTCGATTTCATCGATGTTCGATTTCATCGATGTTCGATTTCATCGATTTCATTGTTGTTCGATTTCATCGATGTTCGATTTCATCGATGTTCGATTTCATCCATGTTCGATTTCATCGATGATCGATTTCATCGATGATCGATTTCATCGATGTTCGATTTCATCGATGTTCGATTTCATCGATGTTCGATTTCATCGATTTCATTGTTGTTCGATTTCATCGATGTTCGATTTCATCGATGTTCGATTTCATCGATGTTCGATTTCATCGATGTTCGATTTCATCGATTTCATCGATGTTCGATTTCATCGATGTTCGATTTCATCGATGTTCGATTTCATCGATTTCATCGATGTTCGATTTCATCGATGTTCGATTTCATCGATGTTCGATTTCATCGATGTTCGATTTCATCGATGTTCGATTTCATCGATGTTCGATTTCATCGATGTTCGATTTCATCGATGTTCGATTTCATCGATGTTCGATTTCATCGATGTTCGATTTCATCGATGTTCGATTTCATCGATGTTCGATTTCATCGATGTTCGATTTCATCGATGTTCGATTTCATCGATGTTCGATTTCATCGATGTTCGATTTCATCGATTTCATTGTTGTTCGATTTCATCGATTTCATCGTTGTTCGATTTCAGTCGATTGTATCGGTAAAATCGAACAAATCGATTAAATCGATTCTATCGATTTAATATCGATACAATCGATTACATCGATTACATCGATTGTATCGATGAAATGGATTGTATCGATGAAAACGGACAAATTGATAAAATCTACAAATCGATTACATCGATTGTATCGATGAAATGGATTGTATCGATGACATCGATTGTATCGATGACATCGATTGTATCGATGACATCGATTGTATCGATGAAATGGATTGTATCGATGACATCGATTGTATTGATGAAATGGATTGTATCAAATGAATTCATTCAATCAATCAAATCTAATGAACTAAAGAATGAGTGGATAAAGACGACAACTGGGAATTAAAGGTTTCGTGGTTCGATCCTGTGCGACGGACTTGATTAAAAAAAGTAAAAAAGTAGTGATCTTGTGATTGGAGGGTTGCCAGCTTCACTACAAAATACTAAAAATGTCATCCAGCACATCCACAAAAAATTAACAGCGTGTATACGGTACGGGTGCACGATAAATCTGATCGGGGTCCAAAGTCCCGACGTCTATTGAAGGCGCTTGGTGCCAGCTCTGGTGTTGTCCTCGTCATCTGACCATGGTTCAAAAATACGAGGTATCGTTCCCGGGTCTTTCCTTTGAAATAGGTCCCGAACCGTAGCCAATAGCCCACTGTGTAGCTCTAGTTCGATGTTAATTAACAAAAATCAAAATAATGAACTAAAGAAATATAACAAATTAAACGAATTGTTCAAAACGAACAACTTGATCAAATTGAAGGATTCGAACAAATTGAACGGAATGAACCCAGAAAATAGAATAGAATATTTCTTTCACAGTAAGAATCTGATTTCGCTTGTATGTCAATGTATGGAAATTCTATGGTCAATGTTCTTCTTAACAATTACACAGCTACTAAACATGGCTCAGTCTAGGTGGTGGTGTCTGAGCGTAAAACGTTTACACATTTACTATTATTTCCAAATTAAAAGTCAATCGCGAACGTTTTTTCATTCATAAATTTCGAAAGGAAGTCACGAGTATGAGGCCATACGGTCTGAGATGTTTGCATAATGATGATGACGTCATATTCGCTCTACTACAGTCCATTCATGCTCGGAGGCCAAGCTTACTAATATTTACATTTGATAAATATTTCTGGTGTTGCCACTCAATCATAACAAAATTATATTGGAACTTCAAAACAGTTGAGAGCAAACTATTTCGGACAATCTACATTTAATTCTTATTATTCTAATCACTCGCTCGTTGTTTTGCTATTAACCATCTGCAATTTACTTGTAATTTGTATAATTAAATTAAAATTTCTTTACAACCATATCGATCTACCAGTTGAGAATTAAAAATATGGCAGTGTTATAAAAAATAACTGTCCTTTCAACGAGCAAAAATAAATATAGACGTGTTCGCGAAAAGTTCAAATTTTTTAAACGTTTGTTGTGTGAAAATAATAAAAAAAGGAATGTGTTGAGTTTAAAGTTGCAGTATATATCAACAGAACTAAGTTGATTGGTTAAAATAACGTCGCAGTAGAGGTACACAAGGAACTATTGATGACGGTTCGATATCTATCCTGAAGAAAATATCCGGAAACACAGTCTCGTAATTTTGAATCACAGTTAGAAGACCGGAGAACTAACACACCATTCACCTGTATAGGCGTGCAGATGTTTAGACCCAGAGCCACGCTTAGGGGTGTGTCAAATGTGCCTTCGCACAGAGTCCTGCGCTTTAAGTGGGATCCCCCGCGCTCAGAAGAAAACAATTCTTTTAAGAATTTATTTAATATTTACATGAAATTTTTTATATAATTTAGGATATATTGTTTTGTTACGGAATTTTATTTAAAAAAATATTTTAAGTAACGAATAGAATAAATGTTTTCAAATGGAAAAAGTAAAGCTTTTCAATGCTACATATTTATACAACGCGCTTATTTTGTTAAGTAAAACAAAGAATAGTAAATAATTTTATTTATTAGTTTCAAATGAAATAATTATTAAACGGGTTTACTCTACATAAATTATACAAGAGAAATCATGTACTTACTAATAAAAACTTATGAAGTATTTTTATAAAATGTAAAAAAAATTTATAAATTAATTTAGTACCGTATTCAAAAATAAAAAAAGGTTGAAGTGCACTAGCTCAAGCTTTTTCTAACCATATGTGCATAGCAACGATTACTCCAATACCAAAAAGCTTAAGAAAGCCATTATTTGTTTTTAAATATATTTCAAATGACCCCAATATATGAAAACGTTTCAGTGATACGTCTTATTCGATTTTTATATGCATTTCAAATGACCCCCCTAAGAAAGTTTTGCAATAGCTCTTCATTTAAAAAAACGGCTCTTATTGGACCACGGCATATTTAATGTGCAACAGTCCCTTAAACACATCGGATACTTTTTGCGGACGACACACACAGACCTTCGATTATGCGGGGCGCAATCTATCCAAGGGCCGGCCACTCTGACACGTAACTATTTTTAAGAAAAACATATTTCATATGATTATCTCAAAAACAAAATAAGTTATTGAAATTTCCATATAATTAAATACCGATAAACTTAGTTTCATTGTAAAAGTTTTTGGAAGAAAAATCCTCTATCTATCAAAAGAAATTAATTCGGTTAAAAAATATAATATTTTGTACAAGAATATAGCCAAATCCCAATTTTCCCAAAATTTAATTTCAAAAAAACTTTTCAAAACCGTCACCATTCCTACAATTTTTTTTTAGAAAATTACTACAGTTTTTGTAAAGTTATTTTATTTGTTTTTATAAAACCTTTAAAAAAAACTGCATTTCCCCTTAAAAAATTTTCAATGCCAAATTTTTCAACATAAAATGTTAAAACAACAGCATTTTGTTTAACGTTTGTAATCGGCATAAAATCTAAAATTTCACAATTTTTTTAAGGTTTAATTCTGACTTTTTTTTGCCGGGACACACTAATTATTTAACTATAACAAAAAATTATCCACCAATGTAATGTCGAGATAAATGAAAGGTTAATATATTTTAAAACAATCGATTTATTTTCATGATATTTTTGTATTTTAAGAAATATAATTATTTTTATACAGAAAAGAAGAAATTGATTGTTAAACTTGTCAATTGAATTCATACTTTTCTTTCATAACGAGCACATAGTATCTAAGAGGGAATACTCTCGCATAAAGTTAGGAAAATAATAATATATCGTTTCCAAAATTATTAATTTTAAATTAGGAAAATCTTATTAAAAAAATAAATCAACTTTAGTTACAGTGAGAAAATAAAGATATCGTATAAACGGAATCCTCAAATGAGAGCTTTAGAAACCTTTCCTTCCCTTCATTATTGAAGCAAAATATTTCGCTTTTATAAAACATACAGGTAAAATAAAGATTTTATATAAAAAAAATTCCAAATATCAATTTTCCTAAAATTTACTTTTAAGAAAACCTTAAAATCTACACATTTCCTGCAATAATTCAATGCTAAATTTTTCAACATTAAAAAAAATTGTAGGTTTTTTGAAGTTTTTAATTTGTATACATAAAACCTATAAAATAAAACTTAATTTCCCTTCAAAAATTCAGATGCTCAATTTTTCATCATTTAACCTTCTAATAAACAACATTTTTTAAAAAAAGTTTTAACTTTCGTGCAAGTTTATAAAAGTCTGCATAATACCTTCAAAAAAGCTTCTCTTTTCCGGTAAGAATATCATTACTAAATTTTTCTACATTAAACCTTCAATAAAACTGCAGGTTTTTTTTCATGTTTAAATTAAAAAAAACTGCAATTTTTTTGAAGTTTTTAATTTACCTGCATAAAACCTTCATTTTCACAATTTTAATGCAGCTTTTACGCTGACTTTTTTTGCTGGGGAAGCACTAATTGGTGATAAAGATTGCTCCTCAGAGATATTAGGGGTTAGGTTATATTGCTTTTTATGCAAAGGAGAGTGATAAGTTTGTTAGAGTTAATTTATAAAATGTTTTATATGCTCTTAACGTGCGTTTAACTAGTAGTGCGAAAATCTATATAACTAAATATAAAGTTAATTGGCGAATGATAAAATGGTTATTTTTAAAGAGAAAGGAGAATACTTTTTGTCAGTACCAAGAATTGATTAATTTCATATTATGAATTTTATACTATGAATATTACCTTTTAAAACTTTTAAATCTTACAATGTTTCTGATTCTGAAAAAGGGTTAAATATATAATTAATACATGGAAGATTCGGGCATATTAATGCAGGTCTAATTGGTATAATGAGTAATAATCATGTCGTTAAAGGCATTGAAAACGTAAAAGGTAAATTAGATCCCTATATAAGTTGTAGTGCAGCAAAATGTACAAGAGTTTCTTTTAAATATAATAACAAGATAATTTTTGATGATGTATTAAATCGATTGATTGATATTTCTTGTCTATCAGTGACGATTTTTCAAGGTATGCAATTGTATATGGAATTGAAAATAAATCTGATATTTTTAATTGTTTCAAAGAATATCTTGCATATGTTGAAAAACAGTTAAATAAGAAACTAAAATGCTTTAGGACAGATAACGGGATAAAATTCTGTGTTAAAGAGTTTGAACATTTTCTTAAGGGATTGGGTATTAAACTGGAAAGAACTTATGTTGAAAGACCGGAAATGAATTATGTAGCGGAAAAATTTAACAGGACTGCTGTCGAAGGTATACAGTCGGAGGGAGGAAAAACGAACCAGCTCTTGTTTTTAGGCCGCTATTTATGGTAGGGTTCAACTTAATCAAGCGACCCGCTCGGGCTCGCAACGCTAAGCAAAAAAAAAAAAAAAAAAAAAACGCCACCTTATCAAAGTAGCCAACAAGAAACGAACGCCCTACGGAACAAAGATTAATATACTCTGCACAACTCCTTGTGTTAAGCCGTGACCCTAAAACATATTCCAGAACCCGAGCTACATTTCGTAAAAAAAAAACAGTATTGGTAGAATCGTATCAGTGCAACCTTAAATTTAATACAAGAAAAAAAAATTTAATTGAAAATTAACGGAGATACGTAGTTTTTTAATTTGCTTAAAGTTAGTCGATTTGTCACTTTTTCAAATTTTGAAGTCCGATTTTGTTATACAAGCTAGACATTATTCAACCGATTCTGTTCATTCATTGGTTAAGGATGAACATAACTTATTTTCATTTGCGACCCAGAGGGCGCTTTATGTAAATTTCTATTATTTTATTCATTCCGACTCGATGGCAGTCGAGCGTCAGTTGTTGGAAGTAGTTGTTCGAAGTCAGTTCAAAATAAAACACGCTTGGTGATTTCATGCGATCCTTTTTTCTTTAATCTACTTTTCCCACAGCGGATATTGGACAACCTAGCGTCAACATTTTTTGGAGGCACCGACGAGATCGATGAATTTACCAGGTGCTGTATAAATCTTTTTCTTCTAAAATGACGGAAGAAGCTACTTTGATAAAACAACGCGGCAGAGCCAAGGCTTCAATGACTCGCATAAAAACTTTCCTTGATTCGAACGATGAATTTACTCCAACTGCACTAAATATTCGCTTAGACAATTTGGAAAATGTCTGGCGTGATTTCAACAATTACGATTCTCAACTTCCCGAAAACCTTTCGGAAATCGAAACTGTAGAAGAAATCTACTTTGAATTGAAATCGGAAATTTTGAATAATATCGCTAACATTTCTTCAAATCGACACAGTGATTTGCAACTACAAAACTCATCGATAAATGTCTCGAATCAACACCATTCTGTTACACAACAGCTATCAAGTCAGTCAGATATCAAATTACCTCGATTGACTATTTCAACTTTCACGGGAAATTATAGTGATTGGATTTCATTCAAGGATTTATTTTGTGCAACGGTGCACAATAACGAAAGTTTAAATCCAATACAAAATATTTGAAAAGCCTACTGTCCGGAGCTCCGGCAGCTTTGATTAAACACATTCCTTTCGCGGAAGCAAGTTATGATCAGGCTTGGAGCAAACTAGTTGCTCGCTATGATAACAAACGGCAAATTGTTACTTCACTTATAAATACGTTTTTGCAACTTCCTAAAATGCAACAAACAAATGAAAAAATGCTACGCAACATTTCAGACACGGCGGACGAAGTAGTTCGTGGTTTGAAAGGATTAGGATCCGAAGCTTCTTCAAGGGATCCTTGGTTAATTCATCTAATCCTAGATAAATTGGATTCCGAAACAAAACAGCTTTGGGCTCAAACTAAAAGCGATGACTCATTTCCAACTTTTGATTCGTTTATTGACTTTCTTAACACACGCTGTTATGCTTTAGAAAGTTTCAATTTAAGTGCACCTAAAGAAAAGTTCTGTAGACCGGTCACAATGATCACATCAAAACAAACTAACTTCAAGGTGATCAAATGTTCAAAATGTATGGGAAATCATCCTCTTTTTAAATGTTTTAAATTCAAGGAACTAGATGTTACCGCACGAAAGAATTTTGCTCAAAAGCGTTATTTGTGTTATAACTGTCTCTCGGATCAGCACATATTGCGCGATTGCCCCTCTACACATGTGTGTACCCGGTGCAAGCAACGACACCATTCGATGTTATGCGAATCAATTCAGGGAAACCTTTCTTCAACCACTACTCATATTGTTTGAGTTTGCCCGTCGAGATGACGCTGGCTTGTTACCACTCAAAGTGTGAGTGAAGTATTTTATTG
This sequence comes from Troglohyphantes excavatus, assembly GCA_963932185.1. Taxonomy (NCBI): domain Eukaryota; kingdom Metazoa; phylum Arthropoda; class Arachnida; order Araneae; family Linyphiidae; genus Troglohyphantes; species Troglohyphantes excavatus. The sequence goes on along the minus strand of OZ010676.1, from coordinate 68,815,551 downwards.
TATTTGTATTTTATATAGTTCAAAATAAATTGAAACGGCAGTCCAACGGACCTTCCAGTCAGCAAAATTTAATGAAATTAACAATAGTATCCTGTCACTGTCCCACGGGTGGTGTCTTCCTCCCGCGGGTGGCTCGAGTGCAGGGCAGAGTGTCCACCCGCGTCCTCTCGTGCGGGGCTGGGTCGCTGTCGTGGCGACAACGTCTTCGACGTTCTTAACATCTCGCTGAATGCCCCAGGGCTGGACAGCTGAATAAATTGATTCAACCACTACTCACGCAGCGGCGGGAAACTCGCGAAGCGAAGATGATCATTCCGCAGAACCTAAACACTCGAATCCGGAGGAGTTGATCAGCGGCTTAATTCGCTCTCGGGGAAAGGCGGTGTTGTTACCTACTGCGATTGTTAAAATTAAAGATTCTTGCGGCACATATCAAGAAGTTAGAATTTTAACGGACTCGGGTTCTGAAGGAACTTTTATTTCTGAAGAGTGTGTACAAACATTAGGACTTAAAAGAAGTCACGCTAATTTTAGGGTTTTAGGACTCTCGGCAGTTAATGCAGGAAATACTCGAGGACTTGTTCATGTTGAAATGTCTTCCTTTTATGATAGCGATGAAATATTTAATATCGATGCTTATAGATTAAATAAATTAACTGCATCTATCCCGTCTTCTACTATAAACATTTCGGACTTGAAGCATTTGAAAACTTTACAACTAGCCGACCCAACCTTTTCTATTTCTAATCATGTCGATCTAATTTTAGGAGCAGACTATATTTTTTCACTGCTACTACCAGGACAAATTGTGTCCCCGAATAAAGAATTACCACTAGCTCAGAATAGCAAGCTGGGTTGGATAATGTCTGGTAAGATTGAATCTAGCAGCTATCCTTCAAATCCCTCGGTTAGTTTGTCTATTCTTCATTCTTCAAACGTAGATGAGGAGTTAAAAAGATTTTGGCAAACTGAAGAGTTGCCTATTACTGACGAATTTCTAAATAAAGAGGAAGAGTTCTGCGAAAATCATTTTGCCGAAACTCATTCTATTGACACTTCGGGTAGATACGTAGTGGAACTTCCTTTTTTTCACTCTGAAATAGAATTGGGAAATTCGAAACCGGCTGCTGTATCACGACTGTTAAGTATAGAGCGGAAATTCAAATCTAATCCTGATTTAGAAATAAAATACAAAGAATTTTTACAAGAATACATTGATCTTGGGCATATGTCCTTATCCAATGAAGATTCGAAATTAATAGAAAATGCATCTAAATTCTACCTCCCTCATCATTGTACAACTAAACAATCAAACAAAAGTATACGAGTTGTATTTGATGGATCGTGTAAGAGCTCTACTACTTATTCTTTAAATTCTTGTTTAGGAATTGGACCTAAATTGCAACCCGATTTATTTTCGATTCTTGTGAACTTTAGATGTCATAAAATTGCGGTGACATCTGACATTGAAAAAATGTATAGGCAAATTTTAGTTGCGCCAAAAGATCGCACATTTCAACGAATCTTGTGGAGATTTAATGAAAATGATCCCATCAGTGAATACAAATTGAACACTGTTACTTATGGTCTATCTTCATCTTCATTTCTAGCAACCAGATGCCTGCAGCAGTTATCCCAAGACTGTGCAGTGAAGTATCCTAACATTTCTCGTGTCATCCAAGAACAATTTTACATGGATGATTTGTTGACTGGTACTGATAGCCTAGATGAAGCCATCTCAAACTGTAAGTTACTTTCATTTTTATTGAGTAGACATGGATTCAACCTCAGGAAATGGTCGTCCAACTCCCAATAACTTTTAGAGGGTTTAAATTCTGAAGTTGAAAGATCAACTATTGAGATGGAACCCTCTGAATTCTCAAAGGTATTAGGATTGCATTGGGATACTGAGGCTGATAACTTTTTCTTCAAAGCAGTCTTACTGATAGAGCACCCATTGACTAAACGAAAAATATTATCGCAATCAGCTCGCCAATTTGACCCTCTCGGCATTCTGTCCCCTTGTACTGTTTTCGTAAAAATCTTTTATCAGAGACCATGGTTAATAAATACAGATTGGGACACTCCTCTTCCCGACGACTTAGTAAAGGAATGGATTAAATTTCAAGAGCAATTTCATCTTATAAATTCTATCCGAATTCCTAGATGTGTAATGACGAGTTTCTCAGAAGATATACAACTGCACGGCTTTTCTGATGCTTCCACCTTAGCCTATGCAGCCGTAATTTATGTCAGGCAAGTTAAATCGAACAAGATTGAAACGAACCTTTTAGTTGCTAAGACAAAGGTTGCACCAATTAAACAGTTGTCTATACCCCGACTTGAACTTTGCGGCGCTTATCTACTGGCACGCCTGTTCAAATCTATTTTGCCATCAATTCCTATCAAAAATATAAAAATATTTGCATGGTCTGATTCTAAAGTAGTTCTATCCTGGCTTGCAGGTCACCCATCAAAATGGAAAACTTTCGTTGCAAATCGCACTTCATTGATTTTGGATATACTACAAAACAAAGTATGGAATCATATTCCATCCAAAGATAACCCGGCTGATATTGCAAGTCGCGGATTGAACCCTAAAGATTTACCTAATTGTGATCACTGGTTCTGGGGTCCTAACTGGTTAGCTGAAAATCAAACTAACTGGCCAGTATCTAAGTTAGACTCTGAACTTGTATTTAAATATGTCACATCTGAACAAAAGAGTATAGTTCAATGTGCATATGCAATATCTGATAACGATACTTTTAGTAAACTCTTTGAAAATTTTTCATCTTTATCTAAAATTGTGCGCATATTAGCATACGTGCAAAGATTCATAGCAAAATGCAAAAACGCTAAATCTAATTCTAATGTGCCTTTGAAGCTACATGAAATTGATGATTCTCTGAGGAAAGTAATAATTTGGGTACAAATTTCTCACTATACTGAAGAGCTAAACTCCATAAGACAAAACCAGTCTTTAAAATCAAAAAGTGCTTTGTTATCTTTAAATCCTTTCATTGACAACAATGGCGTGTTACGGGTGGGAGGCCGTTTACGAAATGCACAAACATCAATACCCTCCAAACACCCTATCATTCTCCCCTCAGGACATAACATCAGTCACTTACTGATTAAGCAATATCACATTACTCACTTACATGCGGGGCCGACTTTACTTTCAAACATTCTTCGACAAGAATATTGGATAGTCGGCGGAAAAAGACTCATTCGCAAATATATCCACAAGTGCTTGGTATGTTGCCGATTTAGAGCAAAAACACGACCTCAACTAATGGGCGACTTACCTGAACATCGTGTGTGCTTAGAACGTCCTTTCACAAATTGCGGGATTGACTTTGCGGGACCTATAGTTTTGAAATTCAACAAGGGTCGTGGCGCTAAAACAACGAAAGGATACATAGCCCTTTTCATTTGTCTTGCAACCAAAGCAATACATTTGGAATGCGTTGGTGGACTAGATACAGACTCTTTTATTGCAGCACTTAGACGATTTAGCTCCAGGAGAAATGCTCCCAAACGAATCTATTGTGACAATGCTACCAACTTTGTCGGTGCCAAGAGAAAACTGTCTGAATTTGAGAAGTTTGTAACTACCTTGGCCGACACCGAATCTGTATCCCATCACTTGACTTCAACTTCCATTGAATGGAATATGATTCCGCCCTTTTCTCCTCATTGTGGCGGGATCTGGGAATCGGGTATTAAAGCTGTCAAATTTCACCTTCGAAGGACGCTGAGCAACACCTTACTGACTTTTGAAGAGCTTACCACCCTGCTAACCCAAATTGAAGCTATACTGAATTCACGTCCTCTGAGTTCAGTATCCGATTCTAACCCTGAAAATTTATATGTTCTTACACCCTCCCATTTCTTGACAGGTGACATGCCAACTTTCATTGCTGATTCTACAGACCATTCCTCTCAGATCAAAGTAGGAACGCGCTGGGAAGCCGTTCAGAGACTTCGCAGAAGCTTTTGGAAGGCTTGGCAACGAGATTATCTCAACTCTCTCCAGCAAAGATCGAAGTGGAGAAAACCCTCATCTAACCTAAAGCCTGGAGATTTAGTCATCGTCAAGGAGGAGAACCTCCCCCCTGATTCCTGGCCCATAGGACGCATAGTAGAGACCTTCCCTGGTAGAGATGGACTGGTGCGAGTCGTCACAATCCGGACCTCGCGTGGAATCTACAAAAGACATGTGAACAGGACTGTTCCTATTCCTGCTTAACAGCAAAGTCATGCTGTTAGGGTGGGAGTTTATGTTCGCTCATAGGTTGAGGATGAACATAAATTATTTTTATTTGCGACCCAGAGGGCGCTTTATGTAAATTTCTATTATTTAATTCATCCGACTCGATTGCAGTCGAGCGTCAGTTGTTGGAAGTAGTTGTTCGAAGTCAGTTAAAAATAAAACACGCTTGGTGATTTCATGCGATCCTTTTTTCTTTAATCTACTTTTCCCACAGCGGATATTGGACAACCTAGCGTCAACAGATTCTTTTGATTAATAACTTATATGATAGCTTTATGGCATCACTAAGCCCTTTTGTTACTTTTAGTTTATAATATAATTTATTTATATGTCTAATTAGCTGAAAAAGTAATTAAATCATAAGGGCCAACATTCTCGCCCTCAGGCAATTAATACCAAAATATGAAGTTCTTCCACTGTCCGATCGCCAAAGAAAATTATGTGAAGAACGTTATAATAAAAGTTAAAATTATCGGTAAATAATACGCTCTTCAAAATAAAAAAGGTATCATCTGAAAGATGATAATGTTTTTTATTCGATGCAAAAAAACTTCATTTTCAATTAAAAATGTATGTGTTTATAAAATTTTATATGAGCTAAGAAAGCGCAGCTTTTTTCCGGGAGATGGCTAGTGAGAGGGTGTGCGAGGGTGAGCCCCCTAGTGCAATTGGCTTGTTTTTTTTATATCACAATTTTTTAGCCAAAATTTCAAAGGTATTTTTAAAAGGAGGGTGTGAGGGGGAGGGGCTTAGCGCCTTTTACTTTTCTAAAGTTTTGTTTGGGAGGTATACCAATTTGTAAGTAATAAAGTATAATACAGAATGATATGCAAATCATTTGATGTCTTCATATTCAAATATGCCAATATAATCTAGATTTAAATTTTTGTTAATTTCCTGCAGTTATATGTGGGTATATAAAATAATATGTATCGTTCGCATTTGAGGGGCTCCCTCTATATTGAACAAATTAATATTCGGACTATGAATTGAAGAACGCTGGTAGAAAGTTTTAGCAGCAGCCGAGGTTCTTCGTTTCACGGTCGAATTTACGTAATTTTTTCATAATGTTCTAAAATTAGTTAAAATTTGATTTAATGTATTTTGCTTCTGGTCTAATCAATTATTCTTGATTTATATATTATATAGAAATATATTTTCAAATTTAAATTTCTAGTTATATAAACTATCAAAAAATTATTTTTAAGTGAATTGTTACCAAAAAAATTTTGACAAATTAACTTTAAACTAGGAGGATCCGCCCCCTGCTCCGCTGACGCTCCAACAACCCCTGGAGGATTGCTGTGCAATCCTCTTTGGTTTGCTTCGCAAACCAATTCTCGCTTCGCCCGCTATAAGGTAGGACACAAAAAGCAACAAAATATTTCTAGTTATATAAATCTAGCAACAAAATATTTCTAGTTATATAAATCAACACTGAAACTTTGAAAGCTGATTTTTTTTACAAAAGTATAATCAGAATGTAAACAAAAAATATGATTGAACAGACTTGTTGTGAATGCTTTGTTAACAATGGGTTGATGAATTACGATTCCTAATGACATAACTGTTTGCTTGAAATACAACATTTAAAATGAAATATAATTAAAAACTACATATAAACATTGCTGTTGGCAGATACTACCTATCATTCCAACATATTTAGTTATATAAATCACTGCTGAAACTTTGAGAGCTGAAATTTTTTACAAAGGTATAATAAGAATGTAAACAAAAACATGATTAAACAGACTTGTTGACAATGGGTTGATGAATTACAATTCCTAATCACATAACTGTTTGTTTGATATACAACATTTGAAATGAAATATAATTAAAAACTACATATTAACATTGCTGTTGGCAGATACTACCTAAAATTCCTAGAAGTTTCTCTAAATTTTCGATTTTATAGTTTAAACAGAAAATTATTTATATTAATCATTTAGGACTTCTTTAAACACACAATTGTATATCTCTGCATGTGGGGCTATTATTGAAATATGATTAAATGATCGCATTCTTGAAAGACCAACATACAATTGCCCATGACTAAACACAGGTTTGGATAAAACTAAACAGATTTTATCAAATGTTTCACCTTGTGACTTATTAACAGTCATAGAAAAAGCTAAACGGATGGGAAATTTTCTTCTGAAAGAAAAAGGCATATTGTTGTCCGATGGAGTAAGAGGTACTCGAGATATAAAAAACGTTTCACTGTTGCATGCATCGATCAATTGGGATTCTACGATATTTTTTTGAAGTTTAGTTACGAACAATCTTGTGCCATTGCATAACCCCTTTTGAGGGTAGCAAATTTCTCAGCAACATAATTACAGCACCTTCTTTTCATTTTAATTTATGTAGTGGCATGCCAGTTGGAGTTATGCTGTTTAGAAATTCTTCTGGATAAGTCATCTGATCTTGAGGGTCATCGCTTACAATACTGTCTATGCTGTCATAAACTTTTTCACTTCCTGGCAAGGAGTCCAGAACTCGGTTGTTGTAATCAATTGACAAATCATTTGTAACAGTGAGCAGTGCTCGGTCTTTAAGTTCATGTGGTGTAACGGTTGAAAAATCAAGATCACCATACAGTTGTTTAATTGGATCTTATATTGCTGGATAACAAACTGAAGGAACCTTGAGAATGTCACCATTTTTTATACATACACCATATAAGATACAAAACATGAAATTCAGTCCATAAAGCATGCTTTTTCAAGCAGCTGGCAATTGTCAAAGCACGGGAACCTCTAGGAATTACAGGTAACACTTGACGAAAATCTCCGCCTAAGAGCACAACTTTTCCACCAAATGGCTCAGAGCAGTGAGTCAAATCTTGCAAAAGTCTGTTAACAGCCAAAAAGACATATACATGGGTCATTAGTGCCACGTCCCAAACAATTAAATTTGAGTCTAAAAATATTTGTGCTTCAGGTGTATTGGGTTTTAAATTACAGGTTGGTGTTGCATTCAAGATAAGGGGTATCTTAAAATTTGAATGAGAAGTTCGTCTTCCACTTAACAACGTAGCAGCAATTCCAGTAGATGCAACAGGTGTAGCTTGGTCTCCTTTTCCCCGGATGATATGCAATAAAGTAGAATACACAAAAGTCTTTCCCGTTCCGGCTGGTCCATCTAAGAAGAAAAGTTTGGGCATCTTCTTTTCATATACAGCACTTAGATCCATTGCAACAACATTTTCCTGTTCACCATTGAGCTTTTCAATGTTGAGTTGCCTTGAGTTTCTTCTTGTAAGATGTTATACAAAGACACATTTAGAACGACTTGAGGCATATGCACTTCAAGGAGTTTGCCTTTTTTCAAATTTAAACCATAAGCTTTTAAAAATTCATTAATTTCAGAAAAGGCATATTGTACTCCAGGTTCTCTTACTCCAGGTCCAGGTACTGCTGCACAAAATCTTCACAAAGAACATCGCAATGCTGTGTCCATAGTGAAGGTATATCTTCAACTTTTCCAAACCCACAAATAACAACAAAGAGCATTCGTAAATGACGTGGCATTCTTGTTTGTGATGCCTCGCTCAATGTATCATGCCAATGTTGATCACCGTTCAGAAACCCAAGCTCTCTACACGCATGCTGAAAACTATTACATACAATTCCATTTACAGTTTTCAAGTCATCAAATGTAACAGCATCAGTTTTACGCAACAGCAGCATTCGTAAGTAATACATTTTACTGTCTTGAACACTAACAACAGGCATTCGACATATGATATGCTGACCCCTCGTTGCCGTCGCTTCCATACCGTTGTATTTTTATCAAAGACATATTATTGAGATATATCCGAATAATTAAAAATATGTGCTTCTTCATCTATTTTATGCAATTCGAGCCACGCAGTTAAAGTTGTGTGCTTTATAGATGCTCGAGCAGTAGCTTCAGCTTCTTGTCCATCTTGATATACAATAGGCTGATGATCAGGTAGGTGGACTGCTAAGCGCAGAATGGAATGCGACTTCTCAGATATGTAAAACTCATTCAATCTCCACATTGCTTCAGGCGCACTCACATACCGACCATCCAAAAAAGTTGCAATTTCATAATGACTAATGGAACCATTGTCAGGAAAAAGTAGCGGATATACCATAGGATCTGTGCACTGATTCATAGGCGATATCCTTTGGCAGTGCTCACCTACAGGATAGATGCAAACATCTCGATTAGCAGGTGGTTCTCCATCGTAACCTACAAAAATAGCAGCAACTTCTGTTTTTGAAGTAGGCGCATTGAAACGTCGTAAATCCGAGCTGGGATTTTCCAAAAAAACTAACTTGACGTCTGCTGTAGGATTACTTTTGGCTAATTGGTGCATCTGAAAATATGATTCTGCAAATGGATTTACTTCTCTCAATAAAACATATAATTTTTCCATAATGCTGCGGAAACATCCACTGTTTACATTCATACGTTGATTAGTTGCTTCACTTGAGTCGAAGATATACAGTTGCCCATATCCAGCCCTTTTCTTTTCAGTTGCATATAAGGGAGAAACCATGTGATATATATGTCCATGAATACGGAAACAATATGGTCCTATTCCAGGTGGACATTTAATTTCAGCACCCATCGACGCAAGAGCAGCATTGTATTCCCTAATATGTTGGCGATAGTTTTTTCCTTCACCTGTATTTTCAGATAATAAATCCTTTAATAAATGTGGCAGACGAACTTTCCCGTTATGGCAGCATTTTGAAAATTTTCCGGAAGAATTCTTTTCTTTTTCCCAATAGAAGGCCCCACAAAATTCGCAAACTTCCGTCATACACCCGAAATTAAGTTCTTCAACTTCCACAAAGCTATCATCGTTTCTGATAAACGCTCGTATAACATTACTCCGCTTCCTTTGTAATCTTGTATTATTTCGTCTGACATAGCTTTCTTCTACGCGTTCTCTGGATCTTCGAAGATGCTTTCTTGCATTTTGCTTAAACACTGCAGCAGCACGGCTTAAACTCATTTTGCGAAAAACATAAAATACCGAGATCCCAAAATGGTTAAGCAATCATAAAATTCAATTTTAAATAGCGTGGCAATTCAATGACGACCGCGATTGTTGATTTTGTAAACAAAACTTTCGTGTTGCCATTCCACGTATATAAATAAGGCGTTTTTCGATCACCGCGTAAGATAAATATATATAAAGATTGTTAAACTTTTTCTGGAATATCAGAAAAAAAATTACAACTAGTTGTTTGGCTCCGCGTTGATGGGGAACTCTTTAAAGCTTATACATAAAAATATTGAATTGCTCCTGTCGGATCTCGAACCCGCGACCTATCGTTTCAAAGGCCCGTGCCTTATCATCTAAGCTGCAAATGTACGATATGGGTCTTGGATATATTTTTAAAGATGATTCTTTATGCAATATTTCTAAGATTGTTAAATCATTTATAAAGCAGAACAGAACTTTACAAATCCGAGTTGTAGGTGCATATCTTAATGATGAATAGTGTTTATATATAAATTTGTAACCTCTTATACGCAGTAACGAAGTAAGCTGCGATCCACAAACAGATACTTTACTTCATTATTATTGATTACTGAATTTATAGCCGGTGAGATGAAAACACGCTACACAATAGTAAATGGTTCTACTGTCAAGTCTAAATTAAGGCCCCTACACACTCATCGGTACCTTTCCTACACATGTTATGACCAAACCTGAATTCTGGACCACCCGACCAACGTATAAGAAGTGCTTATAATGCGTAGTAATTTTCATAAGTGTTCCGCATATATATAAACATCAGAAACTAGGTATAGTTCTAATTCAGTGATAAACAGATGAAAGACATTGTAAGAAAAGAGTTTAGATGAGGTAGAAAGAAAGTTGGAAATAGGGTGGTTTGCCAGACTCAACCGTCGGGTGGCTAGGTCTGGCAACGGAGTTGTCCCTGGAATTAGGCTGTCGTGTCGGTGCGTGTGTAGAAGCATTTAGAAAAATAAAACTTTTTTTTGTAAAATATGCTTTTTGACACCACACAAAGAAACTATGTATTTCTTTTCATTCATTATTATTAAGCATTTTCGAGTTTACATAATTTGACTATAGACATCCACAAGTTTTTAATCACACGAAATATTGATAAGAATTAAACATTTTATGCCACCGCTTTCACAGCGCTACTAAACAGCAAAATTGTCGAAGATTTCTTTCAAGAACTGTTGATTTTAAATTTGCGTATGGCCCCCTAACGTGATGAAGTTGATAAAAATTTCAATATAGCAAAAAACTACAAGGAGAAAAACCACAAAATTTTCCATATACATGTAAAACGTTTTTCTTAATCAATTTCTATTAAAATATAGCATGGTTGCAATTTATAATATTTTTGAATATTAATATCCTAATTTCAATAATTTTTTAAATATATACAGTCAAACCCCGCCATAACATACCCTCAACGGATAGATTCAGAAGTTTTCTATAGCCAAGGATTCACTATATCCGATTTTTCAAATATTGGCAGTATAAAACTTCCTACACTTAAACACATTTATGTGCTAAACAAATTAATTACACTGAATTACAATTAGTAATAGGCAATAATAAAATAAAATAAATATTTGTTCTTAAAAACAATTAAACAATGAAATTAACCGTACTATTTATATTTATTTAACTGAAGTATGAAAATAAGTTGTGGTTTTTTATTGAAAGCAACTAGATTTCAGATACATTTAATCTATTTTTTTATCAATAATTAAAAAAAGGGCCCATTACATTCTTATCCACAATTTGTGTTGCAAAGAAATGACGCAAAATGTTCACTGCTGCCTTAGCATTAGAAATTGAAAAACCTGAGTTTACATCAATCACCTTCGCCTTCAATTTCTGAAGATGAATCGCTAATCAAGTCGTTCTTTTCTTTTATAAGCGAAACTATGTCTTCATCCTTTGGCTCGCCCGATGTAATTACATCGTCATAGCAACATTCGAAATGTTCGATTTCGCTTTGAGAAAAAGCATTCACTCTGTACTTTTCTATAACCACTTAGCGATAGGTATATTATCATCATCGACATCATTAACAATTTATGCCTACCCTTCTTCTTATAGACTTAGCCGAGATTCCTAAGCCGAGAATGACGAAAACAATTTCTAATCGTGGATTCGGTGACTAGCCTCCAAGACTTCTCCAACAAAACAACTGCATCCAGACGGGATATGTCACAAGCCATGTTTTTTTCATAGCACTTCAAGACACGCAATATCAACTGCTTCCGGTAGTGATATTTAAGGATAGAGATCACACCTTGTCTAAAAACTTAAGGTCTTTTTTTATCATCTTGAAATCTTAAAAAATTATGTACGGTTATGGTATTTTTGACTCGAGTATTATGAATTTTCTAATCTAAATTATAAACGCCCCGCGCTTTTATTTTTAGTCAGTTCCAACAAAAGTATATTCAACATAATTCAAAGTAGTTGAAGAGAAAAGAATTCAAGGGGCAAGTGGATGAAAAGGTAATGTTACAAAAGTCAGTTTTCAAGAAGTATAGAATTTTTATCTACAATAACTATGAATATAAGTATAACATAGCAGTTTTTTACTCTTATACTGCTATGTACTGCTTAAATACAGCAAGTATAACCAAATATTGTTAGGACAATACACATTTACTTCACTTTTTATTTACAGCAAAATCGGAATTGCAAATATTATTTAGTCCCTTCATCCACTTACCTATTTGATTATTTTTTGCAGTTTAGTACATTTAATAAAAGCATGTTCTTTAAAAAGTTTTATATATATATATATTTATTATTCAACATGTACCAACAACTTTTTCTTCTCAGAGCTTGCGTTTTACTTCGTTGTATTTTGAGTTTAATATTCCACCAATTCGCATTTCTCTTATGATTATTTTTAGATATACATTTGCTTCCCAATGCTACTTCATAGATTTCATTGGTAGTATTGCTGATGTAATTCTCTAAGTCCAAATCAATGGGTATCGTTTTCGTTATTATACTTATTTTTTGATGAAATTTATACGAATTAGTTTTTTCATCTCTAATTTCGTTTGTTTTTTACTCTCCGTTGTTTGGCTTGTCTAACCAATTTCTATTTCCATTATGTTATGGTCGCTGGCCATAATTCTATCTTTTATAACACAGACTGGTGACCAATTTACTATATTTTTAGTTAGCGCAATATCTATCCAGCTTTTTTCTTTTGTTTACAGGTATGTAGGGATTCAGTGAGGGTTATTTAAGATTTCTAATTGATGTCTATGGATGAAGTCCAACAGTTCGGTGCCTCTTTCGTCTTGTCGGGGAAAGGCGGGTAGTATTGCGGAGGGAGGGGGGGGTATTGGGAAGTTTTAAAGAGCGTTAAGCAATGTATATATATCACGATTCGCAAAAAATTCTCAATTTAAAATTTCCATTGCCCAAGGTGACTTTTGAAAAAATAATCTTAGATGTTAGGGGTGTAATTCCCCCATTTCCCATTTACCCCCCCCCCCCTCCTGGATCCGCGCCTGACTCAAGGACTATTATACAAGTTCAAAAGTGTAACAGTTACAATCCCAAAATTACAAAGTTTAAAATACATAATTATTACGAGTTTTCTAAAGTTTGAAATTACATAATATAAGTTTACAATTCCATAATTTAAAATTATATAAAGAGCACAAACACCCCTCGACACACTAACGGAAAAACATTATAAAGTAACAAAATGGAAAAATAAAAACACATACACAACTATGACAGGAGGGCAACACGAAAGAACACATACAAAAATCACAATATCGGGGTATAGATCAACTCAACGGGCAGCTGGATGGGTAATTTTAAGGGACTATGAAAGTTTTAAAGGAAGTGTTGGATTAAGGAGAGTTACAAATTTGTTGAGAAATCTTTATGAAATTCGTTAGGCGGTTTAAGGAATCTTTATTATTAAGGAAATTTTTCAACTATGCCGCGCAATTATCGAGGGCCTAGTGAGGTGCAAAAGTTACGGGAAGCGACAGTCGATAACGTAATGATCGGGGTCTCCCCTCGAGTCTCCACAAGGACAAAGGCCAGAATCAGAGACTTTAAAGCAATGAAGATAAGAGTAGTATACACCGGCACTGGGGTAATACAATAGAAGGGGGCATGACCACCTGTCAATCAACCTCGGCCTCGAAGAGGGGGGATTTGGTTGACGTCACGATTGGAAGAGAAGGCTTTCTGGATAATTCGAGGAAGGTGTGACGTCATACTTTCTGAGGACGTCATTTTTATTTAATTAATTTTAGTTAATTATTTTGATTGGTTAATTTGAGTTGAATTTTTGGGGAAGGTGTGACGTCAACTTCGTGACGTCATGGCTTGAAAGAGAGGGTTTAATTAATTTTTTAATTAGAGAATTTTAGTTAATATTTTGGTTGGTTAAATTTAGTTAAATTTTTTAATAATTTTTGGACTTTTTTCTGATTAACATAGATATTTGGCCGCCGCTGGGAATCGAACCACGTACTTTCTGCGTGATAACCAAGTATTAAACTAAACATGCCACGAGGCTGTTGGTGAAATCTGTTCTTAATGATATAAATGTAAATCTATGTACATATGAAGTCGGGTACTAGAGGCGCCACCCTATTGGTCGTGACGTCATTGAGAGGGGGAATCTTCTAGAACGTATTCGGAACACGAACCAACGCGTTCCGTGATGTAAGACAGTGATGTCATGGTGCGAAGGGGTGGATACTGGGAACCGGTTTCTCCGCGGTGGCAACGGGCCTCGTGCAGAATCTTCTAGGACGTTCTGGAACGTTCTGGATGACGTCACTACTGAATTTGGGAACAGGTTCCATCGTGTACGAGGTGTTAGTGAAGAGGTAGACCATCGCTCAGAACATGATTGGAACAATCCGTGACGTAAGGCAGTGATGGGGTTGTCGTTGTACCTGTTGGTCGTGACGTCATTGAGAGGGGGAAGGTGTTTGGAAATAATTTATTTGTTTTGATATTTTATTTTGAAGACGGATACACGTGGCGCCATCTGTTTTAGTTAAATGGAAATAATTTATTAGTTTTAACATTTTTGAAGATGTTAGGTACATGTGTAGCACCATCTAATTTAGTTAAATGGAAATAATTTATTGGTTTTAATATTTTTGAAAATTTTATGTACTAGAGTCGCCATCTGTTTTAATTAAATTGAAATAATTATGGGTAATTCCACCCGTGATTTACACTACATTTGAAAATTTATACCACATTGTAAGCTTAATTAAAAAAAGTAATTTATGTTTTAAAAAAACTTTTTATGTCAGTTGACATACCAGACATATTTTCTATTTTTTGACAATGTAAATTTTTTCATTTTGTTTTACTTTAATTTAAAAAAAAAAAAAGGTCACAGTGTGACTTACACTACAAGAAAGGGCACGATTTTTTGGATATCATTTCAATTTACGTTTTCTTCCTCATGCTTTGATATAAAAGAATTATGTTATGCCAGTTTCGTTGTATAGGGTTTGCAGTTTAATCAGGTAAAAAATATATTTCTAGATGTGTTTTCAAATTATTTTAATTTAAATTAATCTGTGTGACTTACACTACAACTGAAACGTGACTTACACTACACTCACAATAAGCACTGGTAAAATGATATAAATAAAATTAAATTATAACTTTACATAACTTGAACAATTATAATGTAAAAAACTATAATAGAATTTACAATCGAAGTTTCAGTCAGGCAATTTTTTTTATGTTTTCAACAATTACAACATTTGCGGCACCTGCTTTTTCTGGCCAATGAAAATTATTCCTTGTGCATTGCAAAAATCCACTTTTATTGTAGAGCCTTCTTTCGAAATGAATTATCCAGCAAAATTTTTCACTTTTCTTCTTCCTATAAATGAAACCCAGACCCGTCGCACCGGGGGAGGGGGGTTAGTCCGACCCTCCCAATAATCTGGAAACCCTGAAAGTTGGGAATTTCAACTTCCAAAAACCTCGAGTTGGGAAAAGTTATGCCTGAAGAAAATTAATATTATTAACCAATGAAAGCTGTGGAAGATTAGAAATTGCCCAACTTGTAAGATTATATATAAATTAGACCTCAGAACGGACACTGCATTGAAATATGGGTGCAACAAATAAATGCTTGTGAGAGAACTGTTTAATATTATCTAAAATATATATAAAAAAATCAAGAAAAATGTCGATAAGTTGGAATTTTGAATTTTCAGCACTGTTGTGAATTTTGAATAGTAGGATTGAGAAATTCGAATCGTTAAGTTGGGAAATATCTTGATTCAACCCCCCAAACTATATTTTGTGTAACGGCACTGATGAAACCTATACCCTATTGCCACTTTTAAGTTCTTCCCAATTTCTATCTTTTTCTTAGGTCTTCTCTTTTTTTGTTCAGTTCTCTAAGAATAACAAAATCCTTGATTACAGGAGAAGTATATGCCTCTTCATAAAAATCTTTGTCACAGATTTTATTTAATTGCTTAGTGCAGTAATTCTTAAATATTGAGCAGGCAGGTTGAGCTATCTCCGATGTAAACTGATGTGCTAGTTTCTTTACAATGGCTTGACATTTATTTGGGCTTTAAAGTAGACTTTTCTTGACTCCTGCAATATCTTTACCAAATGAGCTACAATTTTGATAGGCTTTCTTAGAAGAATCAACTTAATTTGGCGTAGAAGTGCTTGGTTCATTTTAAGCGGATGCGGAAATACTTTTTTACCTGTATATTTTTTTATATATTCCCTCTTCCTTGCTTTAAAAATCCCTTTGATCAACTTTCATTGTAATTTCCATTTTCTTACACCTTTCCTTTTGCTATCTAGATTAATTATCTACTACTGCTTGAAATTACTGCTTAGATTAACTACTGCTTGAAATATTCCATTTGTTGTTTTCTTTCTCTAATCTCTTTCTTTCATTTTGCTAGTTTTTGCTATTTACAGTTTAAATAAGAAAAGTATAATAAATAACAATATTTAAATATTAAAAATAACCTGTGTTATTATTTTTAAATATTGTTACTGTGCATTTTGTAATCGTTGTTGTTCTACAAATACAGCATATAGTTGTGACTTACTCTACGCTGTGACATACACTACAGTTTTAATTTCTTTAATATTCACTACACAATTTCATTCTTTTAAAAATCAAAACTGCAGTCTGATAGAAATTAGTATAGAGGAAGAAATCACGGGATTTTTTTAATTGTGGCTCAATTTAAAAAAATTAGAAGAACTTCTGTTCTTTTTTGTGATTTACACTACAGTTGAAAAATCCTTATTTCATTTGGTTCTAAATCAATAATTAAATCAAGATACATTTTTATAAAGGAAGGAATTTGATTGTACATTAGTTGTATTTCTTTAACACATACTAAAAATATTCAGAACATTTAACTTATCTTAGGAATCAAGGAGTACAAATAATGCAAATGTAAGCAAGTTCAATTTCATTACATAGCAACCATTTTCAATTTGCACCATTGTCACAAAATATACGCAAAATTCCTATTATTTCAAAATATAATAAATTCAATTATTTTTCTATTAAATATAAAATTTTCAACTTTGTAAAAAATTATTTCAAAATTCACTCTTAGGACACTTTTACGTGGAATTACCCTTATTTATTAGTTTTAATATTTTAAAAGAGTTGTTTATAAGATTGTGTATTTAGAAGAAATTATTAGTTGTGGGTAGGGCATTGGGGAGAATACTGGGAATCTTCTAGAAAGTTCTGGATGACGTCACTACTGGTTATGGGAACAGGTTCTGTCGTGTACGAGGTGTTGGAGAAGAGGGAATGTTCTGATGACGTCACTACTGTTCTCTGATTGGTTGATTCAAATAACATACTTTCACGCCAACACTCGATTCTGATTGGATAGTTTTCATGGCAACAGTTTAACAAAAGAGATGCCACTGGTTCCCTGAATATACTTATGCATATAGATGAATTTGATGTCAATAAGGTGTTTAGAGGGATGGAATTATGGTATTACAGCCAATTTTTTTTGTAGCTATAAGTAGGACGTATTTGTTGTAAATAAAAATGTTGGCTCTTATATCTGTGGTGTGATTATTGTTTACTATACAATGACTTATCAAGATGTGTTTATGTAACATGGTATAAAAGGTATTTTTTTAGTTAACACACCATGTCAAAAACGGTAATTTTTAAAATCGTCATTATTCAAAAAAGGTCATTTTTATTTTTGACAAACTGATAAAAAAGGTCATTTTCCCATAGGATTACATGTTACTAAAACGTAATTTTAATTTTATGCAACATGTGAAAAAACGTAATTTTTAAGAACGTCATTATTTAAAAAAGGTAACTTTTAAAAAACGTCATTATTAAAAAAGGTAATTTTTATAAACGTCATTATTCAAAAATATAATTTTTATTTTAAACAAACTGATAAAAGAAAAGTCATTTTTCCATAGGATTACATGTTACGAAAACGTAATTTTCATTTTATGCAACATGCTAAAAAAGGTAATTTTTTAAAACATCATTATTAAAAAAAAGGTAATTTTTAGTTTACGCAGCATGTTAAAAAAGGTAATTATATGTTATACATTTTATAATAGGTAAAGTTGGAATACAAAAAGTAGACGATATTTGGTAAATTCATAAAGTTTCCCATTTGAAAGGAGAAGTTTTTACAATATTCGTTCGTTGTTGGATATTTCTATGTTTTCTTGGGGGAGAGGGTGATTTCAATAAATATTTGTTGCCAATAAACTCTCTTGGTACATTTAATTCTTCCAGCACTTTGTCGTAGTCATGCTCACGTGACACATATTTTCGAGAATTATACATGTATGTAAACCAATCAATAATAATGGAGTTTCGTATTTTTTTGTCCATGTACAATCAGTTGTCCTTTTGCGTCCCATTACAAAACATCGGGATGAGACTGGAATAAGGGAAGGGCATTTTCTGCTTTTCGTCGCATCGTCTTATACAAAGAGTTCATTATATGTTGTTGATAACTATCTGGAATATTCTTCTTTTCATCTTTATTCCTAACGACTTCTATTTTCTTATCCTTTTGTGGTTCAACAGGCTTCTTTTCTTCTTCTGCCATTTTCTTGTCATTGTCTTCTGATCGTGGTTTCTTTAAGAGAAAAGGTTGATTGAATTCTTGGAGATTGGGACTTGTATGAAGGGTTTCGTGATAGCGTGCCAATTTTTCATGTTCTGGTAGGTCACTGTCTAGTATTTGCATCATAGATTTATCCAATTCACTTAATCTCTTCTTGGACACAGTATGCATTACCCCTAATTATTCTGGTATGAGAGCAAACTTCTTAACTTGAGCCATGTCTAGTGTGATGTGTAACAGTCGGCTTCTCATATTTGTGAAACTGCGAGATTTTTTATCGATACTTGTGAATCTCTGAAACGTACCCTCTTTGAAACGGTGTTACCTTCTCAAATTCTGATGTATTGCTCTAAACCATGTGGATGTCACATGGATGTCACATTAAAAGTTACCTTTTTTAAATAATGACGTTCTTAAAAATTACGTTTTTTCACATGTTGCATAAAATTAAAATTACGTTTTAGTAACATGTAATCCTATGGGAAAATGACCTTTTTTATCAGTTTGTCAAAAATAAAAATGACCATTTTTGAATAATGACGATTTTAAAAATTACCGTTTTTGACATGTTGTGTGAATTAAAAAATTACCTTTTATACCATGATACATAAACACATCTTGATAAGTCATTGTATAGTAGACAATAATCACTACACAGATATAAGAGCCAACATTTTTATTCACAACACATACGTCCTACTTATAGCTACAAAATAAAATTGGCTGTAATACCATAATTCCATCCCTCTAAACACCTTATTGACATCAAATTCATCTACATGCATAAGTATTTTCAGGGAACCAGTGGCATCTCTTTTGTTAAACTGTTGCCATGGAAACCATTTAATCAGAATCGAGAGTTGGCGTGAAAGTACGTTATTTGAATCAACCAATCAGAGAACAGTAGTGACGTCATCAGAACATTCTCTCTTCTCCAACACCTCGTACACGACAGAACCTGTTCCCATAACCAGTAGTGACGTCATCCAGAACGTTCTAGAATATTCCCAGTATTCTCCCCAATGCCCTACCCACAACTAATAATTTCTCTAAATACACAATCTTAAGCCGGCACGACATATGCGGTATTCGCCGAATCCCGAGCAACGAAACCTTCGATATTCGCCTAAAGACGCATGTGTGGATGGGTCGTTCGGTATTCGGCAAGTGCCGCGTCGCTCGCGTTTCGACGATTTTCAACACCACACTACAAAGTGCTCGCCTTATCACGAGCAACTTCGCTCGGGTTAAAGCGAGCAAATTGAATAATTGCGTTTCCCACTCATTTCGGGAAAATGGAACACATCTCGAAGCGAGCTCAATGGTGATTGGCTATCGATATTTTATTCTATATTTTGATAGCCAATTACCATTGACTATCAATATAGTACTATTTTCTTTTTTTTATTTAAAGAGGGAATATTGTTCTTTTCGTATCAATTTGACTTTAAAATATATCGTGGTGTTTGTTGTGCTATTATTTTAGAATTTTTATTTAGTTTATTCATTTAATTTTATGAAGTTGTCTGTTTGACTTAAATATTTGTGTTTCACTAAAATATTTGTGTTCCATTGACTTATTTCATTTATTTATCAATAAAATTATTTCATTTATTTATCAATAAAATTATTTCATTTATTTATCAATAAAATTATTTCATTTATTTATCAATAAAATTATTTCATTTATTTATCAATAAAATTATTTCATTTATTTATCAATAAAATTATTTAATTTATTTATCAATTAAATTATTTCATTTATTTATCAATTAAATTATTTCATTTTATTACTTATTTATATATTTGAAGCATTTAACTATTTTTATGCAGATGCGAAAAAATGAAGATATTATTTTAGCATTTCTATTCGAGTTTTCAATGTGTTTAAACGATTTAAAGTCTCACGACCTAAATAAAATGGAGTTTTGTCATGAAACGTCTTTAAAACCATCTATAAAGAGTGTGTGTAGGGACATGGTAGTCATGATAGAAACACCATTATACGCTTTTAGGATAACCGATTCCGACACTATAACTTTCTAAAAATAGCACGTTTGACATAAATTTGGTCCAGCCGATGATTCACAAGTGAAGACACAAAAATATGAAAATATTTAAATAGTATTTTAAAACCAGCTATTCTTTAAGGTAATACATTCTGATACTGTAACATAGTAAAATGAAGCACGATTGTTATAAAAGGAAATTTGGAGAGGATTCGTGTAAAATCTTGAACTAAAGCAAAGCACGTACGGAGAGCGGACATGGAACATACGCGGAATCAGGCGTAGCAGTTTGCATATCTTCCTCTGTTAGCGAGGTTTCGGTTGATAAACGAACCTTATTTAGATATTAGTTATCGGTATTACTTAATATGTCAATTTTAAATCTATATAAAATATATTTGGTTGAATTGACGTCGCACTAAAGTTACAGAATAAACTACGAGCGTCGGTTCGGGTTTTATCTCCATAGAAAAATTCGGGAACACTGTTTTTTTCATTGTGAGCCGTGGTCAAATGACTTCGACAACACCTGAGCTGGCACCCCACTAGTTAATTTTTATACAAAAAATTTCAAACGTTTAAAAAAATATAAGTTTTTAACACCATTGACATTGAAGCAACAATGACAAGTATTTTACTTTTATTGTTGCTGAATACTTCATTTTTATCGACATGATATTACAAGGCTATATTCATAAAAGCTTTTTTAATCCTTAAATTTTAGGAATTTTAATATAATTTTTTTTTCTTACAAAAACATCACTTTAAATATCAATCGCAATAGCATGTAAAGTCATGAACGTAAAAATTTAAAAAAATGTACTAGGTTTAGGTATTTCGAAAACTACTCAAAATAATTGAATAAATATAGATTTTGATAAAGTTTATTTTACACAGTGCACAGAGAGTGATATCCCGTGGCTACGCTAACAAACACAAAAACCGCGCAGCTTTTACTACGAGTAACGCCGGGCCATATTGCTAAAATACCAATAAAACAGTAATTAACGAGAGAAATTTTTCCGAAAATGGATAAGCAAAAGCAAAGTGTCAATCTTCATACATTTTATCTCGACATCAAATTGTGAATAGTATTCACTGTCGAATATTAATATAATTTTTTTTAATGAACTCTATGTTGACCTGGTGTAGATATTATATCTTGTAAACAAATAACCGTTAGTACATTGGCTAAGAAAAAAGCAAACGATAATTTCAATATGTTAAAAGATACGGAATAAAAACCAGATCCCCAAGACAACGTCAACGTGCATAAAGTCCATTATTTATACTTAGTTAAAAAATGGATTGACACTAAAGAAATTTTTATATGTAGCATGCAAATTCAATTGTCAAAATGCGAAATATTCGGTGAAAAATTTTGCCAGAACACTTAAAGTTTTTCGAACTGATTATCGTTTGTATTTTATTATCGTTATCGCTAAAGCAAATATATTGAGAGGGAAAATATATATTCCAGAACTGAAAATTAAATCATTTTTAAGTGTACTAACAAAATTAGGATACACTGTTTTTTGTAATTTTTCATTATTCTATGCTACAAAATTTCAACGGTTTCAAGGAATCTCCATGGGCATGGCATTCTGGAATCTATGAAAATAATAATAAAATATTGCACTCGCAAAAGGCTATGAGCAAAATGAAAATGTAAAACAAAAAAAAAAACTGATTTCCAATTTTAAAAAAATTTCATTGTAATTATCACAAATTAAAAATATTTTTTAAAGAACATAAAAGTATTAGAATATATTTATATTGTACAAATCTGTTAATAAAATAGAATATTTTTTCATCATAAAAATATTGTAGTATACTATTTTTATCAAAATTTATATTTATATTTTTATTAAATCCGGCCATGCTTCCTACTGCGAATAAATGTTCTGAAATCGGCAAGTATACTCGCAGGAAGCCGAGTTGCTCAGGTTTTTGTAATCCGAGCAAGTAATAGTAAATCGCTCGGGTTATGGCGAGTCGCTCGGGTTAAGGCGAGTCGCTCGGTATTCGGCGAATACCGCATATGTGGCGCCGGCTTTATAAACAACTCTTTCAAAATATTAAAAGTAATAAATATTTATTTCCATTTAATTAAAACAGATGGCGACTATAGTACCTAACATTTTCAAAAATATTAAAACTAATAAATTATTTCCATTTAACTAAATTAGATGGTGCCACATGTACCTAACATCTTCAAAAATGTTAAAAGTAATAAATTATTTCCATTTAACTAAACCAGATGGCGACACGAGTATCCGTCTTCAAAACAAAATATTAAAACTAATAAATTATTACCTAACACCTTCCCTCTCTGAATGACGTCACGACCAATAGGGACAAAGACAACCCCAACACTGGCTTACGTCACGGATTGTTATGGGGTTCAATGCCCGTGCTAGAAAATTTATGCCACCCCCCCCCCCTCCTAGAGCGGTCGAAAAATTCGATATCTTAAGAATTTTATCTGTAATATATTCAATTTCTTTCATACGGAGAACCCTAACTAATTTTTTTTTAAAGCTTCCTCAGGGGGACAAAAGGGCATGCCTTCCACTGTGCTGCCCCCCTGCCCCACAGCCCCCACTAAACTGATTCTACTTCCCGCATTGTACAACTACAGCAATTGAACCTTATATAACAAATGATTATCAACATATGCGTTGTCGCCAATTCATCACGTCTGGTTCCATCAATCCCTTTGAAAACTAGTGTGTAGGGGGGTTGGAGAAAGGACGTAGCCAAGAAGGGGTCCGGACACCCCCTCTGCAGGTGAAGAAAAGTGTGTTTTTTGTGTGGCATATGATACTACTACTCTCTATTGTTCTTGCAATAGCAACAAGTTAGCATGCCTAAAATATTCCCCTATGGCAGGGGTCGGCAACCTGCGGCTCTTTTGATGTAAAGTTGTGGCTCTCCAGTTCCATACGAAAAAATTGATAATTTATTATCAAAACCCTTAAAAAATAAGAAAATATATTTTTAAGTACATAATTTCTCAATTGCTTCTATTTTCGTAATCGTTAATTACAAATCGTTACGCTTAACATGACCGTAATGAGATAAATTTGAACTATTGATTTGTTCTAAGAGATGAGACTCCGTGACAGCCTACGCCTTGCTTGAAGAAGTAGTTTGTTTCGAAAAAAAATTACTTATTTTTGTTGAAGACGAGTGAAGAGAGCGGTAAATTTCTTCATTTTAAAAATTTGAAGCAATATCGCGATGAGGCCAATGCAACTATTGACACGAATTACTTCAGCATAGCTTTAAAAAACATGAAGGATGGATTCGCTGAGAGATTCGAGCAATTCAAAACAAACAAAAGTACTCTCGCGTTCATAGTAAATCCTCTCAACACAAATACAAATGAGATCAACATTGAGCCATTTGGAATTGATACTGGATCGCTCCAAATGCAATTGCTGGATTTGAAAACCAAAGACTTGTGGAGTGGCAAGTTCACAGAACTCAAGAGCAAGTTGGAAGAGTTGGAGGTCCAGAAATGCATGCACAGCGCGCAGCACAAGTGGACAGCTCTAAAAGAAATTCCGCGAGTTGAGGCCCTCATATTCGGCGCATAGAATAGTCTTCCAGAATGCTACAGTGAGGTGAAGAATTTGGCATATGGAGTGCTGACGATCTTCGGGTCGACATATTCGTGCGAGCAAGCGTTCTCTTGAATAAATATAATAAAAAAGTAAAGTTAGAAGTCTGAAGTTAGAAGTCTGCCTGCAGAAACTACAAATAAAAATCTAGAGTCGTGCTTGAAACTTAAAACAACAAGTTAAAAGCCAGATTTAATCAAACTTTCAAATGGCATGCAAAGCCAATGCTCCCATTAATGTAACTATCTATATTTGTGTTTTTATATGAATAAATATTATTCCGTATTTAAAGCCGTTTATTTTAAATAAAATATATAAGCAAATACTATAATATTGAAACGAAAATTTTTAGTGGATCTTTAAAAACTGGGAAATTTTGTAAATTGTAACATTTGGCTCTTCCGTATCAATAGGTTGCCGACCCCTGCCCTATGGCCATCCTCCATATTAGGAAAAGTTCGCACCCCCTCTCCCCCGCCCCGATCCGTCCCACTTTTCTTTCAGTGGCAGATCCGCAATTAAAATTGTGCAACGCGGGCTACCGCACAGAGCACTTGGGAAAGCAGAACTCCTCAGAGAAAAGTGCGATTTATTTACACATTTTGCCGTACGAAAATAGATAATAAATTATATTAAACGGAAAAGTTATTAAAAGCTGACAAATTTATTCATTAATATTAGACATGTCAGACTTGTCCAGCTCTACAGTAGCTGGACAACTAGGCCACGTAATGGACCACACCGGCCAATGCGTTGTTGTGTTTCAAAGTTGTAAATATAATTCTGAAACACCCTGGCGGGGAGGAACAGCATTCGGCTGTTAATCAGGGGATTGTGAATTTAATTCGAATCGGTATAAGAACCACTGAACTCTAACTGTAACTGCTGGAAGGCTCAAACTTTGTTTCCTCTACGGGCGCGTTGAAACCATTTGAAAGCTGACATACGGTGCCCCAACATTTAAAAAAAATGATTTAGTGGTGTTTTTTATTACCAAAGCATTGTAGAAGTATTAAATATAATTAAATATTATATTTTCTTCTTGTAGAATTAATTTTTATATTGCCAAACAGATAGTTTTTACTCTTGCTTTTTAACTACTTCTACTTTGACTTGCAAATGACTTCCTATTTTAATAGCAGATTACATTTAAAATGGGTTTAAAAAGAAAAAAAAAAAACTTACCCAAAAATAATATATGTCGGCGTATTTTAACATGAAAAATATACGAAATATTGCGGTATCAAGAAAAGTGTGCCCCATCATGGCGGCCTCCATATCGGCTTCAAGTCAACAAAATGTCTTGCCCTATCCAGAAGTTACAGTTAGAGATCAGTGATAAGAACTTGACAAAAGTTAAGATGTAAAATCTGGTGCCAGATTCGGTATTACAAAAGTTGTTAAAGATTATCCCCAATTTTCCTATGGTGTTTTCACGAAACTCGTGTACGAAAAATTTGATTGAGGTTTAATATCCTAACGTTTATTTTGGTTGCTTTGGGTGCCAATTCAGGTATTGCAATCGTCAACTGACGATAGTACAAAAATACGAAGCAGTGTTTCAGGGTCTTTCCTTTGAGATGGACCCTAAACGGTCGCCAATAGCCACTGTGAAGATATAATGGGACGTTATTTAAACCAACAAAGAAAATTTTATTGGGAAAAAGCAAAACTTATAATAACTGCAACCGAACTTCCACATCAACAAGAAGACAACAAACCGCCATGTTTCAAATAGCATGGTTATTGTAATGGATTAAATTAATAGAATATTAAAATAAGTAAAGTATTTTATTTTGTTTATTGTCAATTGTTAATTTTATAACTTTCTTGATAAAATTATCATAATAGGATTCAGACAACATCGATTTCTATTACATTTGTTTTATTTGTTGCTTTCCAAGATCCCAAGTTGGCAGAAACGATGTAATCAACAAAATTCATTGAAAATTGTAGAACTTTATAATAATAAGATATGTATGTTTAAAACCGCGGGTGTCGTTTTTTAAATCCGTCAAGCGATATGGTCAAACACTTTACTTTTTTTTTTAAACCGTTGAACATTAATCATGTTTCTTTACCAATGGTTACTTATTGAATGGTAAAATACGTAAAATTTACATATGGTTAGTACTTGGGTTGAATTTCAGTTGAGTCCGCGTAATATGTAAGTTAATATAAACGGATTGTTTAAATATAAGTATAGGAAAACGCCGAGGAGAGAAAATTGATTGATCAAATATCCATTACATGATGCAGTAGTCTGATCAAAAGAGTACCGAGTTAACGGGTTGCAAGTTTAATACTTGTCGTTTCCCAAATACATTCTGGGGTCTGATGCACATTAAATTTGTCATGGTACAAATGTCCTCATGTTTGCCAGGAAATAGAGACCTGATATATATGGCGTTTGCTAAAAACAATTTCATTTTTAATTATTTTATCTGCCAACCTTTTTGCTATTTATTAATGATGTCAAATCTGACAAGAAAATTGTCAGTCTCAAAAATTAATCACCAAAACAAAAATTATGTTGCAAATACAACCTTGTTTGTAACCTAAAGCGTGATAAAACATTAGGTTAAAAGTTGTATTTTAAAACAGTCAGAAACTATTCTTACTATTCAAAGTTTATATTGTAGCTTTTTCCTATTTTATTGTTACATAGTTCTTTAATTAAAGTTTACTATTTATTTAAGGATTATGATTAAGTTGTGCGGCTCTAATGAGAAGGCGAAAGGGTAACTTAATTTCAATCTAGCCTCAGAGCTACACTCTATAACAACTTGAATCCTGATGGACAACTGCTGCTCATTGTAAACACCTCTCTGTGTAGCCATTGTCTCGTCCCTAGCTGCTTTCGCCCAAGTTGCAGCAATTTGGATGCCCAGTTGACGATATTTACAGAACACAGTTTAGACATTTGCGGAACTGGCATAGATATTGAAAAGACTCGTGTGAAGTAACAGTGTTTTTAAGGTTTTGTTGGCTTGATGAATATCTTTCCCCTTTGCTTGTTCTACCAAATTTGTAACACAGCTAGCTCTTGTTCCTCCTTCACAGTCGTCCTGTGTAAATTCTCTGAACAGAAAGATTGTAGAATAAAATGTGCATCAATCTGCTTATTTTTCTAAAAGTCGTTTGGCTATTGTGTATTGTAATATTAAAATGAGATTTTTATCATAACTGACAGAGAATTATTATCTTAATTACCTGGTAAAGTATCAGTAAATAAGTTTAACTGCTGTATTTGTTCTTAAGGATATTTCTGTTTAACCATCTTCATCCATCATTTTGATTTATGTTTTATGGATTTGTATGTGTTTGAATTGTATATGTTATAATTATAATTTTTTCATAATATCTTGTTCGCCAAAGGCATAAACAGATGCTAAAAAAAGAAATTTAAGTTAAATACATGTCTCATATTTTTTAGATCCGTATTTGGACATTTAGTAAATAATATTTTTTACTGTTCAATTAAAACAATTCAGAAAGTTCCTGTAACCGAGTAAGTGTAACCATTATGAAATGTCCATTTGTGATTGTTATGGTTTAAATCTGTTAACTAAGGTGGAAAAGCAGTTTAACATGTGACATATTACAAAATTATCTTTGATATGTATATTTTACCTTTTTTTTTTAATATAATTTCGACTGTAAGAATGACAGAAATATGTGATACAATTGAAATCAATAAATGTAAAAGGACAATAAAACATCTCAAATGGGATTTTGCTATGTTTTAATAGAAGACTATCATGTTTACTTTTTTTTCAATTGCAATAAGGTTATCAATAAATTAGACAACTGAATGTTGTATCTAACATGGGAAAAATCTACAAATGGCATTTGTTATTACTGTGAAACGAAGTAATTATTAAGGGTTTAGTTAATTTGCTGACGGTGCAGAAGAAATATGGTTTGAAGACTGTGTAGAAGAAATATGGTTTGAAGACGGTGCAGAAGAAATATGGTTTGAAGACGGTGCAGAAGAAATATGGTTTGAAGACGGTGCAGAAGAAATATGGTTTGCAGACGATGAAGAAGAAATATGGTTTGAAGACGGTGCAGGAGAAATATGGTTTGAAGACGGTGCAGAAGAAATATGGTTTGAAGACGGTGCAGAAGAAATATGGTTTGAAGACGGTGCAGAAGAAATATGGTTTGAAGACGGTGCAGAAGAAATATGGTTTGCAGACGATGAAGAAGAAATATGGTTTGAAGACGGTGCAGGAGAAATATGGTTTGAAGACGGTGCAGAAGAAATATGGTTTGAAGACGGTGCAGAAGAAATATGGTTTGAAGACGGTGCAGAAGAAATATGGTTGAAAGCTGTTATTGTGTAGCCCTAAATAAATAGAAAATGTGATGTCACTTTGTTTACAGGTTAAAGATAAGCCGATTGACCAGTTTACTCAAACTGGTTTGTTGATTCACTAAATCGGTTTTGAAAAGGTGTTACCCACTCGCCAACTATTTGCCTCTCTATATCATATCACTTACCACGCACCTGGAATTGTCAGGGAAAATAAAAATGACCAAACAATTAAGTGAAAATGAACAGTTTTCTGTAAAAGTCAGGGAATTTTTCAAAAAAAAGTTTAGATGAAGATGCTTTACTCAATTCTTTCCTGACCATCGATGAAATTTTCTTTTCGTTGCAAATATATAGATTTGTAAAAATGATAATTTCTCGGGTTTTTTATTACTCTGATAAGTTAGCACTTCCTTTTTACGGTTCTCAACATTTATCTTTAAAATAAATCCTTAATTTTTCGTATTTTTTCCTCCTGGAATTTTTTAAAAACTTTTTGGAAAAGTCAGGGAATTTTAATCTTAATTTTGAGTGGCAACCTTGATATCATTAACAGTACTTTGATGTATTAATAGTCATGCAACGGATATCAATTTGGCAGGATAACAGATATCTGGGTGCCGTATGTTTTTTTCTTTTTACTTATTCTAATTTTTTAGATTAATCAGCTGTTACTATTTCATTTTTGATTTTATTTTTTAATTTTCCTTTATAATATTCAATTTCAGTACCAATATTTAATTTGTTAGTAATTACATCATTTATTCAAATCATTAGTTAATTCTTGTTAGCATTTCAATTAGGATTAGTGTTCAATTCTTTGTTTGAAAATAGGATATTGGCAAACGATATACTTAAAATTATCTTTTGGCAAAGTTGCTAGTTAACAACTGAAGTTGTTAAAATGTCATATTAGTATTGTTGAAAGAAGAAAGCAACCAATTAATGTTGATGTAGGTGTAACAACATGATGTTGGTCAATCAGTTCTCCTTCCAGGCTTAGATAAGGATCTTTTGAAACCAGGTATTAAAAGAACATCTTCATTCAACTGGGAAAAAATCAATGCAACTAATTTTCCTACTTTATCAAAATTAGTGATAAAATGCCTTTCTTCACCGTACATAAAGTGGTAGACTATTCTTTGAGGTTAATTTATGAAAAGAAACACATTTGAATATTACCAAAAAATGCTGTGTTGCATCGTAATTGTTGTTTTGTTTGCATCGTAAATTATACCATTCTTAAAAACGGGACAAAAGGGCTTAATTTGTCTTTGAATTGTCTTTACTGATAAAAACATGTAATATAAACCAAATCTTTTGATTAAACTGCTTTTTTTTAATATTTAATTTTTTTTTATTATATATATTCATCTTTTATTTTTCAGTATATAATTTCAGGCCGGATGTACTACCGATAATTGTAATACTGGCTACTGTCAATTATCCGGTCCATAAGTTGGATGCACAACCATTGCATCCCTAGTACTTAATACAGTATATTACTGAAAATATTATGGTACTATGGTACTATTATGGTATTATGGCAAATACTGCAGATGGATAAACTATAAACCACATTTATCCAGATATTTTATTAATTTATATTTGTAATTATATTTGTACGTCCTCTCAATATCTATCTCCTTTTAACATTTTTTTTTCAAAGTATTTCTCATCTCATCTACGTCCAAGTACAAAACACATGAGCAATCCTATCATTCTTATAGTCGCGATATTGTCATTGTATTAGTTGTCATCAAGATTTTCAATATTACTAACACAATAGATGAATGATGCAACCGATGCGTAATTTTGCTTCACCTTTGAATACTTGTGGAATTGACATTAAATATGGGAACCAGGCATTATTATGTATACCAAATCTGACTTCCAATGAATCTGTTTGCAATTTATGGCGCAGAATGGCCAAACCTGGCCCTTGCGCCACTAAAACCTAATAAACCAACCTGTTTGAAATTTACCTGGAAAAAATATGCAAAACCTAACTCATTAAGCAGTAGTTTTTGAATTCCGAAATATAATGGCTGGTTTGTGTGATTGCCTAGTGTGTTTTGAAGCCAGCATGCCACTTGCACAATTTTTGTCATGCACCCAACCATTTAATAAATATTTCTAGAAAAATTATATGTTCAATCTTTAGGGAAATAACTCCGATCTTCCGCAGTAATATTTTGGTAATTTCAGTTACAATTGGGAACGCTTCACTTGTAAACCATCACTTAGATCATAATGTGTTAAAATCAAAGATTAAAACACACGAAATTATCACTTATTTCGAGAGATAAACAACGAAGTCAACAAGCAAGGAAATATCGTCCTCGCCTACTCTCTTTTGCCCGGTTCTGATGACGTCAGCTCTCAAATGGTCACGTGAGGCACGGCCTTGTCTTTGAGTCGGTGTTGGAACACTAGAGTTAAATATTTTAAGAAGTCGAGCGGTTTTCAATACAAAGCCACAACTTTCCGATTGTTTTATTCAGTTTCATGCCCATTGCATACTAACTTTACAATATCCATGATGGTAATATTTACTTGCAAACAACTGTCTGAGAAGGGAAATGTGCATTTTAGTCGTAACAAAATTTTGAAGCAGTTGCTTTTGAAAAAAATTAATTAATTTATCGATGTACAATATGTGTATTGAAATCAAAACCATACGTTTTTATTACATAAACTAAACATTTACACGGTAGTATCCTGATAGTTTTCCAGGATAAGCAGTTGTTTCAATAATTTTTAATTACATATTTATTGAATGACATTTTTATATGCAACTTTGAAATATATTTATTTTTAAAGGACGGCCATACCCTGTTAGAAGCATTGTATAAAAACAAGGGAGCTTTAGAAACTGTCTTTAAGATGATCGACAAAGACGGTAACGGTAAGTTGCGCATATTATTCTTGATTGAACAAGGTGTTAAATAACTGTGAGTCAATCATTAACATAGCAGTTTTAACTAATATATAGCCAATACTAATTTAATCGTAAATGTAAAAAATCGCATTTACACTCCCCCGCAGTCCCTTTCGTTTTATGCTTACATTTTCATTTGTTTAAATTCCCCATTTATATAATTAAAAATCCCGATTTCCAATAAATATTTCAATAGGTCCCACTTGTCATTCATGAGAGAGGACGGCCATACATATCCTTGCTTGTTTAGGTTTTTGCAATGTGTTTTTTACTATATACAAAGGCGAAATTGAAATCTAGTTGTATCTTTCCCAGGGGGTGGCTTTTCATATTCATCTCTAGAAATGAAGAAAAACTCGTGAAATACCCTAAAATAATTGACCAGGTTTATATTTAAAAGATTTTCAGGGTCATTAAATTAATTCAACTTTGAATTACATATGCTTCCGTAGGAAATAGTGAACTGTTTGTCCGGACTCCAGACTGAATGTAAAGCCGGCGCCACATATGTGGAATTCGCCTTTACCCGCGCGGCTTACAGAAAGCCGCGTAATACGGCTAATTGCGAGTACACGTGCCGATTTCAGGGCATTACGCTGGTTTATGCAAGCCGCACGGGTAAAGCAAAAAAAAGGCATTAAAAATAAATTAGAAGCATGGAAAAAATTTTGCACAGAAAATGATAAATATGGTACCACTTTTAAAATAGCATTTAACAAACTTAAAAGAAACAATGATATACAAATCCACGATCCCGATAATCTTAACATTAACTTTAAAGGAAAATTACAAAATATGATGAACCACTTTTTTGGCAATAATACTGTAAACCCGAACCTTCCCACTTTTAAATACAACAAAATCATACAATCTATTACAAACAAATAATTAATCTTCGTCTCTAAAAACCTAAAGAAAGGCAAAGACCCGACCTCATCGACAATACAATATGGAAATCAGTCATTAAACTACACCCTAAATTAATACTAACACCCTTCAATTACTGTTTTAATTTTGGAATATTCCCAAACAATCTCAAAACAGGAAAAATATTCTTCCTCCATAAATCAGACCGGGACCCCTCGATGTGTCTGCCTTTCGCCGCATATGTCTATTACCCACACTAGGAAAAATACTTGAAAGAATTACAAATAAAATGACAAAAGGGAGATTACCGATAAAAAAATTTGCACCCCCTACAATACGGATTTGAGGACACCATGGAGATAAGAATAGGAAAGGAGTCGGCACCTACTCGCGAAATTGAAGCTTTCACTGTAACCGCGCCGCCATCTTGCTTTGACCAGTACATTCCTCCTCCTTGTTCCTGCTTGTTCGCTGCTATCGTAGTTTCATATGTGTGAGCGAAACGTCTGAATTATTTTCGTTGTGTTTATATGCATAATATCCCGACAATTTTCTTTGTAGCAAATAAATTTGTTTTTATAATTTAGTTAAATGCATATAATGTAAAATATAAGTATTTTTATTAATGCAAGTTTATATAAGTCTGAAGTAAAGGATTTTCAAAATAAGTGTTTCGAATCATATCTCTCAATAGAGAACTCTTTATCTTGTGTTTTCAATATATGTTCTATATAGGAGATTGATAATTTAGAAATATTGGAATGATGTAGTTTCGACAATGAAACAAAATTTTAAGTAGATATTTTAGCTCTCTTAAGAAGTTTACCAGAAGGTTTTTTTGTGACATATTTAAACTTTTATGTCAAGTTTAAGAATATTCTAGTCGCCTGCACATTTTTAGAAAATAATAATACTTTGTATTGATTTAATTTCCTTAGTAATTTGTAAAATTATTACATTTACTGTAAAACATTCCGAAATATATTTGTTATTTATAATAATAAAAGAAAGTGTATGTATGTGGATCACAGCACGCCAACTTTCCCTGCGTATAAAAGGCTGACATTTATATATAAATGCTATTCTTTTTCAAGATATGCACACATGAGGTTTGGATTCGTAAAATTCCATTTAGTATTTTTAATGATTTTAGCAATTTTAGAAGTATTGCATACATATACACCTTTAAAATATATTACCAAGCTCCTAAAACTTCTCTGCTAGCTTAATCGATAAATTGCTGGACTTTGGAACAGTTGGGCACGGGTTCGTGTCTCGGAAGGGTCTACACATTTTTTTTAAAATGTATATACCTTAACGGGGAAAGGGTGTTGAACAGATATTTAATTTTACTATATTTCTAATTATGTGACCCGAAAACTAACAACAAAAAATATGTATTATGTAATTAATGAAAAACTTTCAAATTTGTAAAAAAAATCTACTTTTGGAGTCGAGTTATGGTAATTTTTTTTAATTTAAAAAAAATCGGGTGCAAATTTCTAATAAATTGTTGTAAATATAAATATTAATGCTTTCTTAAATGTAAAATAGATTTGTATATGCAACTTTTGGAACCAACAAAATTTCAATATTAGTATGGATATATATTTCAAAAAAAATTTAGTTTTTGTACTTATTTTTAGACAAACAAAAGTATACATTTAAAATTATATACATTAAAAATATTTACATACGAATATTTTTACATATTCTTTTAGGTTCCATACGTTGCATATGAGTAGTAGTGTAATTTGACGGGTATCAAGACGTGGTGCTGTGAGGAATAATGAGGAATACGAGGAGTAATGAGGCGTACGGGGATGTGGTGCTGCGAGGATCTTGTTGGATCAGGGCGGATCTCGTCTGTCAAGCCGTGGTGCACCTGGCTCTAAGCCGAGGGGGCGTGGCCTAATGGAGATGACCAATCAGAGTCTTGTGTGAGGATGACCTTATGAAGAACCAATCAGGTGTCAGTAAGTCAGTAAGTGACGTCACACGCAGGTGGCGTCGTCGGGGAACAGGTGTCGACGCAGAGCCGCCGATGGGCATGTCACACCGTGTCTCAACGTGTTTGTACAGGAACGGACCAATCAGAGTCTTGTTTGAGGATGACCTCATGAAGAACCAATCAGGTGTCAGTAAGTGACGTCACATGCAGGTGGCGTCGTCGGGACAAGGTTTTACTAGTTCTGCTTGTAACCGCAAGACGGCGCTGCATGTAGGGGAACGGACCAATCAGAGTCTTGTTTGAGGATGACATCATGAAGAGCCAATCACAGGCCAGAAGAGGGGGCAATTCTTCTCCGTCGTCAGTATAAAAGCGGATGTCCGAGACGAGCTCTGGCATTCTCTCAGTAGAACCTGCTCTTGCGACTACTCTAGTGTAGCTTAGCTTTAACTTTGTTTAAAATGGATATTGAAGACGTTTTCGAGAATTCGACATTGCCGTTGAATGATGAAGTGATGGCGCTCATGGATTTTGGAGATTTAACAGCAACTCAATTGGATTTTAGTCAAGACGAGGAATTGACTTGTGCGGAATGTAATATGCATTTCAATAAAAGATATAACTTGAATCGACATCAACGGAATAAGCATGGAGGAGTGAATTATCCGTGTTCTCGGTGCTCTAAGGTATTTTCGCGAATGGATAACCTGACCAGACACCTTAAAACACACAAGCGACCTGCAGATACAGAACCACCTGTGCTTCTAAAAAGACGTCGGACCAGTGAAGATACATCTCTACCAGAAGCCTCGACTGTACCAAGACCCTCGACTCTACCAGGATCCTCTACTCTACCAGGACCCTCTACTCTACCAGCACCCTCTACTCTACCAGGACCTTCAGCTCTACCAGGACCTTCTTCTACACGACAATCTGCTTTAAAGAATCGTGTGCAAAATGTGCATTTGTTCAACACCGAGGAGCACAAGGATTTAAAACCATTCCTGGTTTCCAAAGAAGAAGACTTTGTGCACATCATCGCATCAGCCCTGTTTCAATTTGAAGTGAAAGTGAATTGCAGGCTCATCTGTCGCTACCAAAAAGTTGCTGCCGACGGCATTTTAATTAATTTTTATTACAATTTTAAGCGAAGAAAAGTGCTTCAAAACGCGAAATGAGATCGTTCTTCCCTCTACCGATGTTGAAGCCCTATATTTACAAACTATGGAGAGACTACTTAAAGAAGCAGAGGACTTTGAAGCCAAGGAATCTGGATGGACCCTGGAACGGATACATGAATTGGAGGTACGGACCAACAAATACAACACTCTGCGTGGATCCACATACATCGAACTTCCTGAAGCCATCAAACGCAAGAGGGCTATCATCAATGTCCAGAACAATGACAATCGCTGCTTCATGTGGGCCATTCTCTCCATCCAGTGGAAGACTATAAACAGTGTGCATACCGAACGCATCATTATGCAGCACATATCGGTAATCTCAATTTTACAGGGATCGAATTCCCTGTTAAAATTCAAGATATTCCGAAATTCGGAAAGCTGAATGACCTATCCATCAACGTATATGGACTTACCGAGGATTATCAAGTGTATCCTCTGATGATCACAACAGAAGAAAAGGATACCCATATTGATCTGATGTATCTCAAGACCGACACAAACGCCCATTACGCCTGGATCAAGGACTTATCCCGTCTCGTTGCAAGACAGCATTCAAAGCGAAAGGGGAAAATGTTTATATGCCGCCGCTGTTTACAGTTTTTCACAACAGAGCCTATTCTTCACCGTCATCAGCTGAGTTGCAATCAGCACGAGGCCGTTCGCGTCATTATGCCGGAAGACAAATGGGTGGTATTTAAAAATATCAAACATACCATGAAAGTCCCATTCGTGATCTATGCTGACTTTGAGTGCATTACCCGACCGATAGTTTCTTGTCAACCCAACCCTGATAAATCGTACAGTGAAGCCTACCATAAACATGAAGCTGTCAGCTTCTGTTACTACATAGTGTCGAGCACAGGACTCTTCAAAGCCCCTTACGTGTACCGAGGACCAAATGCACCACTTTTGCAGTGTTTATGGAGCGGATGAAGCTAGAAGCCCTTAAAATACAGCAAGTGTACAGAACTCCTTTACCAATGGATCCCTTAACCAAAGAGGAGCTGGAGGCATTTCGGAAAGCAACGCACTGCTACATGTGCAAGAAGGAATTTACCCAGAAGAATTACAAGGTGAAGGATCACGATTATCAATCGAAGAAGTTTCGAGGAACCGCTTGTAATACCTGCAACCTGAAGGCCAGAACTCCAGACTTTATCCCAGTGGTATTTCATAACGACATACGACAGCCATTTATTCGTGAAATGCTTGGGAGGAGACGATTTCAACATTACAGTCATCCCAGAAAACACCGAAAAGTACATCTCGTTCTCGAAGCAAATTGGGAAGGGACTTAGTCTTCGGTTTATCGATTCCTTTCGATTCATGGCGAGTAGTCTAGATCAACTGGCCAAAAATCTCTCAAAAGACCAGTTCAAACACGTGCAGGCGCACTTTCCCTCCTTTCATGTTTCTCTCCTGCTGCGTAAAGGAGTATATCCATATGATTACGTCAATCATCCAGACAAATTCAAGGAAACCGAGCTACCACCCCGTGATGCTTTTTATAATCGCCTGAACGAATCTCACATCACCATGGAAGATTACCAACATGCTCAAGGAATGTGGAATGCATTCGACTTAAACAATTTGGGCGAGTATGCTGATTTGTACGTCAAGACGGATTTTTTACAGTTAGCAGACATTTTCGAAAGCTTTAGAGATGTCTGCATGAAAACCTATGGATTGGATCCCGTTTGGTATTACACAGCCCCCGGACTCTCTTGGGACGCTATGCTGAAGAAGACATCAATTCGACTGGAACTGCTCACAGATTATCACATGCTATTGTTTGTCGAAAATGGTATCCGTGGAGGAATCTCGCAATGTCTCACCGTTATGCAAAGGCAAATAATCCGTATATGCCAAACTATGACAAGTCTCAGCCTTCCAATTATCTATTATATTTAGATGCCAATAATTTGCATGGCTGGGCTATGTCCCAATACTTACCGTTAGGTAATTACGCTTGGATTAACCCGACGATGGATGTCCTACAAACCCCTAGGGACAGTGCTCTTGGATACATCCTAGAAGTTGATTTGGAGTATCCAGCACACCTACACGATTTACATGCTGATCTACCACTTGCTCCAGAAACATTAGCTCCACCCGGTTGTAAAGAGAAGAGGTTGTTGACTACTTTGCATAAGAAAGAACGATATGTAGTACATTACCGAAATTTGCAATTCTACGTACAACAAGGACTTAAAGTGACAGCCGTGCATAGAATTTTGCAATTCAGTCAATCGCCATGGCTAAAAACTTACATCGATGTCAATACCCAACTGCGCACCTCTGCTACGAATGAGTTTGAGAAAAATTTCTTCAAACTCATGAATAATTCGATTTTCGGAAAAACGATGGAGAATATCCGACGCCGAGTGGACATCAAGTTATGCGGGAACGCGAAAACAGCTGAGAAATGGATTGATCGCTCCAACTTTCAAGATCGCACTATCTTCTCCGAAACTTTGGCAGCATTTCATATGCGACGGACCGTACTGAAATTCAATAAGCCGATTACCATTGGAATGGCAATATTGGATTTATCAAAGACCCTCATGTATGACTTTCACTATTCCAAGATGTTACCGAAATATCCAACTGATCATCTAAAACTCCTGTACATGAATACGGATAGCCTTACCTACAATTTTCAAACCGACGATGTTTACAAAGACATGAAAGAAGAAATGAACTCAGATCCAAGATGTATGCCTTCAAAATAGGCCATGACAATATCACCAAGAAGCTGAAGGGGATTAAGAAGGCTGCCATCCATCAAAAAGTCGAATTTGAAGATTACACAAAGTGCCTGTTTGAACACCAAGAACTCGTGACCAGCATGAACCTCATACGATCCAAGCGCCATGACATATTCACCATTACTTCAAATAAGTTGGCCCTTTCCCCGTATGATCAGAAGAGACACATCTTAGAGGATCGCGTGAGCACTCTTCCATTCGGACATTACTCACTAGCTGAAATGTGAGTTCAAAAACATTTAAAAATGAAAAAAAAAAAAAATTAAAAAAGAAATATGGTGAAAGATTAGTTTTTAAAAAAAATAAATTTATTTGATTTGTATTCCTTGTGTCTTTCCTTATACTACTGTAAAATGTCAAGAAAAAAAAGTTTAAGTGTAAAATAACATGTAAAAAGAAAAAGTTAAGACAATAAATATAAAATGAAAAAAAGTTTAAGGTGTACAATAAAATGTAAAAAGAAAAAAATTAAAAATAAAAAGTTTAAGTGTGAAATGAATTATAAAAAAAAAATATAGACAGTTTTTAAAAAAAAAAATCAGTAAGTGTAAAAAAAAAAAAAAGTTTAAAAAAAAACAACAGTAAATTAAAAAAAAAAAAAGTTTAAAAAGAAAAAAAAAAGAGAAAAAAAAAGTTAAAAAAGAAAAAGTTTTAAAAAAAAGTAAATGCGAAAAGAAAAAAAATTAAAAAAAAAAAAAAAGTTAAAAAAGAAAAAAAAGAGAAAAAAAGTTAAAAAAGAAAAAAGTTTTAAAAAAAAGTAAATGCAAAAAGAAAAAAAAAGTTAAAAAAGAAAAGAAAAGTTTAAAAAGAAAAAAAGTTTAAAAAAAAAAAGTTAAAAAAAAGAAAACAAAAAGTTAAAAAAGAACAGAAAAGAAAAGAAAAAAATAAAAAAGAAAAAAAAAGTTAAAAAAGAAATAGTTTATGTGTAAAATACAATTTAAAAAGAAAGTGTAAAAATAAAAATTAAAAAAAAAGTTTAAGTGTAAAATGACATTTTAAAAGGAAATGTGAAAATAGAAAAAAAGTCAAAAGAAAATTGCTAAAAGTAAAAAAAGAAATGAGTTAAATGTCAAATAAAAAGATCTTAAATGTAAAAAATATAAAAAAAATGTTTACGTGTAAAATATTACTCATCATAAGCTTTTTACCCGTATCCACCCAAAGCCATATGGAGTTATGGAGTGTACTAGGCACAGATGCCCGTGGTGAGTTCTGTGAATGATATACCTACTAATCAAACGGTAAGTACCATAATTATATTAAAATTATAGCACAAAAAAAAGGATATAAAAATTATTATCAAAGTATAGAAAATAGAACCAAAAGTAACTAATAAATCTCTATACAACGGGTGTCTACAAATGTATAAGTGAAAGCAATGTATATGTTTCTACTAAAATGTTGACACAAATACTAAATTTTTAACAAATTAACTCAAATATTTGCGAAATAGAGAAAATGGTACATACTTTTTTAAAATTGTATCAAATATTTGAGTTAATTTGTTAAAAATTTAGTATTTGTGTCAACATTTTAGTAGAAACATATACATTGCTTTCACTTATACATTTGTAGACACCCGTTGTATAGAGATTTATTAGTTACTTTTGGTTCTATTTTCTATACTTTGATAATAATTTTTATATCTATAGCAGTATTTTCTGCTTTTTTTTGCTATAATTTTAATATAATTATGGTACTTACCGTTTGATTAGTAGGTATATCATTCACAGAACTCACCACGGGCATCTGTGCCTATATAGGGCTAGTACGCTCCGTAACTCCATATGGCTTTGGGTGGATACGGGTAAAAAGCTTATGATGAGTAATATTTTACAAGTAAACTTTTTTTTTTACATTTAAGATCTTTTTATTTGACATTAACTCATTTCTTTTTTTACTTTTAGCAATTTTCTTTTGACTTTTTTTCTATTTTCACATTTCCTTTTAAAATGTCATTTTACACTTAAACTTTTTTTTTTAAATTTTTATTTTTACACTTTTTTTAAATTGTATTTTACACATAAACTATTTCTTTTTTAACTTTTTTTTCTTTTCTTTTTAGTTCTTTTTTAACTTTTTTTTTCTTTTTTTAACTTTTTTTTTCTTTTTTAACTTTTTTTTCTTTTTAAACTTTTTTTTTCTGTTTTAACTTTTTTTTTCTTTTTGCATTTACTTTTTTTTAATTTTTTTCTTTTTAAACTTTTTTTTTTTTAAATTTACTGTTGTTTTTTTTAAACTTTTTTTTTTTTTTACACTTACTGATTTTTTTTTTAAAAACTGTCTATATATTTTTTTTTTATAATTCATTTCACACTTAAACTTTTTCTTTTTAATTTTTTTCTTTTTACATTTTATTGTACACCTTAAACTTTTTTTCATTTTATATTTATTGTCTTAACTTTTTCTTTTTACATGTTATTTTACACTTAAACTTTTTTTCTTGACATTTTACAGTAGTATAAGGAAAGACACAAGGAATACAAATCAAATAATTTTTTTTTTTTTTAAACTAATCTTTCACCATATTTCTTTTTTCATTTTTTTTTTTTTTTCATTTTTAAATGTTTTTGAACTCACATTTCAGCTAGTGAGTAATGTCCGAATGGAAGAGTGCTCACGCGATCCTCTAAGATGTGTCTCTTCTGATCATACGGGGAAAGGGCCAACTTATTTGAAGTAATGGTGAATATGTCATGGCGCTTGGATCGTATGAGGTTCATGCTGGTCACGAGTTCTTGGTGTTCAAACAGGCACTTTGTGTAATCTTCAAATTCGACTTTTTGATGGATGGCAGCCTTCTTAATCCCCTTCAGCTTCTTGGTGATATTGTCATGGCCTATTTTGAAGGCATACATCTTGGATCTGAGTTCATTTCTTCTTTCATGTCTTTGTAAACATCGTCGGTTTGAATATTGTAGGTAAGGCTATCCGTATTCATGTACAGGAGTTTTAGATGATCAGTTGGATATTTCGGTAACATCTTGGAATAGTGAAAGTCATACATGAGGGTCTTTGATAAATCCAATATTGCCATTCCAATGGTAATCGGCTTATTGAATTTCAGTACGGTCCGTCGCATATGAAATGCTGCCAAAGTTTCGGAGAAGATAGTGCGATCTTGAAAGTTGGAGCGAGCAATCCATTTCTCAGCTGTTTTCGCGTTCCCGCATAACTTGATGTCCACTCGGCGTCGGATATTCTCCATCGTTTTTCCGAAAATCGAATTATTCATGAGTTTGAAGAAATTTTTCTCAAACTCATTCGTAGCAGAGGTGCGCAGTTGGGTATTGACATCGATGTAAGTTTTTAGCCATGGCGATTGACTGAATTGCAAAATTCTATGCACGGCTGTCACTTTAAGTCCTTGTTGTACGTAGAATTGCAAATTTCGGTAATGTACTACATATCGTTCTTTCTTATGCAAAGTAGTCAACAACCTCTTCTCTTTACAACCGGGTGGAGCTAATGTTTCTGGAGCAAGTGGTAGATCAGCATGTAAATCGTGTAGGTGTGCTGGATACTCCAAATCAACTTCTAGGATGTATCCAAGAGCACTGTCCCTAGGGGTTTGTAGGACATCCATCGTCGGGTTAATCCAAGCGTAATTACCTAACGGTAAGTATTGGGACATAGCCCAGCCATGCAAATTATTGGCATCTAAATATAATAGATAATTGGAAGGCTGAGACTTGTCATAGTTTGGCATATACGGATTATTTGCCTTTGCATAACGGTGAGACATTGCGAGATTCCTCCACGGATACCATTTTCGACAAACAATAGCATGTGATAATCTGTGAGCAGTTCCAGTCGAATTGATGTCTTCTTCAGCATAGCGTCCCAAGAGAGTCCGGGGGCTGTGTAATACCAAACGGGATCCAATCCATAGGTTTTCATGCAGACATCTCTAAAGCTTTCGAAAATGTCTGCTAACTGTAAAAAATCCGTCTTGACGTACAAATCAGCATACTCGCCCAAATTGTTTAAGTCGAATGCATTCCACATTCCTTGAGCATGTTGGTAATCTTCCATGGTGATGTGAGATTCGTTCAGGCGATTATAAAAAGCATCACGGGGTGGTAGCTCGGTTTCCTTGAATTTGTCTGGATGATTGACGTAATCATATGGATATACTCCTTTACGCAGCAGGAGAGAAACATGAAAGGAGGGAAAGTGCGCCTGCACGTGTTTGAACTGGTCTTTTGAGAGATTTTTGGCCAGTTGATCTAGACTACTCGCCATGAATCGAAAGGAATCGATAAACCGAAGACTAAGTCCCTTCCCAATTTGCTTCGAGAACGAGATGTACTTTTCGGTGTTTTCTGGGATGACTGTAATGTTGAAATCGTCTCCTCCCAAGCATTTCACGAATAAATGGCTGTCGTATGTCGTTATGAAATACCACTGGGATAAAGTCTGGAGTTCTGGCCTTCAGGTTGCAGGTATTACAAGCGGTTCCTCGAAACTTCTTCGATTGATGATCGTGATCCTTCACCTTGTAATTCTTCTGGGTAAATTCCTTCTTGCACATGTAGCAGTGCGTTGCTTTCCGAAATGCCTCCAGCTCCTCTTTGGTTAAGGGATCCATTGGTAAAGGAGTTCTGTACACTTGCTGTATTTTAAGGGCTTCTAGCTTCATCCGCTCCATAAACACTGCAAAAGTGGTGCATTTGGTCCTCGGTACACGTAAGGGGCTTTGAAGATTCCTGTGCTCGACACTATGTAGTAACAGAAGCTGACAGCTTCATGTTTATGGTAGGCTTCACTGTACGATTTATCAGGGTTGGGTTGACAAGAAACTATCGGTCGGGTAATGCACTCAAAGTCAGCATAGATCACGAATGGGACTTTCATGGTATATTTGATATTTTTAAATACCACCCATTTGTCTTCCGGCATAATGACTCGAACGGCCTCGTGCTGATTGCAACTCAGCTGATGACGGTGAAGAATAGGCTCTGTTGTGAAAAACTGTAAACAGCGGCGGCATATAAACATTTTCCCCTTTCGCTTTGAATGCTGTCTTGCAACGAGACGGGATAAGTCCTTGATCCAGGCGTAATGGGCGTTTGTGTCGGTCTTGAGATACATCAGATCAATATGGGTATCCTTTTCTTCTGTTGTGATCATCAGAGGATACACTTGTTAATCCTCGGTAAGTCCATATACGTTGATGGATAGGTCATTCAGCTTTCCGAATTTCGGAATATCTTGAATTTTAACAGGGAATTCGATCCCTGTAAAATTGAGATTACCGATATGTGCTGCATAATGATGCGTTCGGTATGCACACTGTTTATAGTCTTCCACTGGATGGAGAGAATGGCCCACATGAAGCAGCGATTGTCATTGTTCTGGACATTGATGATAGCCCTCTTGCGTTTGATGGCTTCAGGAAGTTCGATGTATGTGGATCCACGCAGAGTGTTGTATTTGTTGGTCCGTACCTCCAATTCATGTATCCGTTCCAGGGTCCATCCAGATTCCTTGGCTTCAAAGTCCTCTGCTTCTTTAAGTAGTCTCTCCATAGTTTGTAAATATAGGGCTTCAACATCGGTAGAGGGAAGAACGATCTCATTTCGCGTTTTGAAGCACTTTTCTTCGCTTAAAATTGTAATAAAAATTAATTAAAATGCCGTCGGCAGCAACTTTTTGGTAGCGACAGATGAGCCTGCAATTCACTTTCACTTCAAATTGAAACAGGGCTGATGCGATGATGTGCACAAAGTCTTCTTCTTTGGAAACCAGGAATGGTTTTAAATCCTTGTGCTCCTCGGTGTTGAACAAATGCACATTTTGCACACGATTCTTTAAAGCAGATTGTCGTGTAGAAGAAGGTCCTGGTAGAGCTGAAGGTCCTGGTAGAGTAGAGGGTGCTGGTAGAGTAGAGGGTCCTGGTAGAGTAGAGGGTCCTGGTAGAGTCGAGGGTCTTGGTACAGTCGAGGCTTCTGGTAGAGATGTATCTTCACTGGTCCGACGTCTTTTTAGAAGCACAGGTGGTTCTGTATCTGCAGGTCGCTTGTGTGTTTTAAGGTGTCTGGTCAGGTTATCCATTCGCGAAAATACCTTAGAGCACCGAGAACACGGATAATTCACTCCTCCATGCTTATTCCGTTGATGTCGATTCAAGTTATATCTTTTATTGAAATGCATATTACATTCCGCACAAGTCAATTCCTCGTCTTGACTAAAATCCAATTGAGTTGCTGTTAAATCTCCAA
This sequence comes from Troglohyphantes excavatus, assembly GCA_963932185.1. Taxonomy (NCBI): domain Eukaryota; kingdom Metazoa; phylum Arthropoda; class Arachnida; order Araneae; family Linyphiidae; genus Troglohyphantes; species Troglohyphantes excavatus. The sequence goes on along the minus strand of OZ010676.1, from coordinate 68,771,254 downwards.
AATCCATGAGCGCCATCACTTCATCATTCAACGGCAATGTCGAATTCTCGAAAACGTCTTCAATATCCATTTTAAACAAAGTTAAAGCTAAGCTAAACTAGAGTAGTCGCAAGAGCAGGTTCTACTGAGAGAATGCCAGAGCTCGTCTCGGACATCCGCTTTTATACTGACGACGGAGAAGAATTGCCCCCTCTTCTGGCCTGTGATTGGCTCTTCATGATGTCATCCTCAAACAAGACTCTGATTGGTCCGTTCCCCTACATGCAGCGCCGTCTTGCGGTTACAAGCAGAACTAGTAAAACCTTGTCCCGACGACGCCACCTGCATGTGACGTCACTTACTGACACCTGATTGGTTCTTCATGAGGTCATCCTCAAACAAGACTCTGATTGGTCCGTTCCTGTACAAACACGTTGAGACACGGTGTGACATGCCCATCGGCGACATGCCCATGGGCGGCTCTGCGTCGACACCTGTTCCCCGACGACGCCACCTGCGTGTGACGTCACTTACTGACTTACTGACACCTGATTGGTTCTTCATAAGGTCATCCTCACACAAGACTCTGATTGGTCATCTCCATTAGGCCACGCCCCCTCGGCTTAGAGCCAGGTGCACCACGGCTTGACAGACGAGATCCGCCCTGATCCAACAAGATCCTCGCAGCACCACATCCCCGTACGCCTCATTACTCCTGGTATTCCTCATTATTCCTCACAGCACCACGTCTTGATACCCGTTAAATTACACTACTCATATGCCGTTTATTCGAAAAATGTATCAATTTTTTTTATTTTAAAATTGTAACAACTCCACTTCAAAGGTTGATTTGTCTTTACAAATAAAATAAAAGTTTACAATTACATATACAATATTTTGTTGTGTGTTTGAGGAAGTATTGTCGCAGAAATATAGTAAAATAAAATATCTATTCAACACCCCCCCCCCCCCCCCTAACGGGTTTTCTTGCAACAAGGGGCCAAACAGCTATTTAGATCATATTTTGCTTGGTTAATAATATAATATTTTCATATTTAAAATAAATTAACTTTCTATAGTTTTTTTAAATATATTTTCTTTTTTTTATCATTTTAATTTTTCAATAAACTATGGACATAGAAAGCAAAAACACTTCTTCATACATGAACAACAAAATTCACTATTTTAATGCTTAAAAATAATCCTAAAGGTTTAATATTCAACTTTTTTTGTTATTAATTGTTATAACATGTTAACATTCTAAAATAAAAATTTGTATATTCCAATTTTGCCTTCAATGTTTAAAAAAGAACAGTAAATATTTTCAGCTTATATTTACCTTGCCAAAATTACCTGCATTGCATAGTAAAGTGAGCGCGCTTTAACGTTTGACCGATATCTGGCAAAAAAGCACCGCTTGAGAATGACCGTTTGGCTTTTCCCGGTCAAACCAACATGGCTAACTAGCCAACTGGTAAACTATCTTCTCTGCCACACCTTACAGTTACTTCAACCGCCTTGCTTTAATTGGGCAAATAATAAAAAAAATCATAAATATTATAATTTTATACACAGTTAAACATTGTATTTTACTTAGTATTTGCATCACAACAACTTACAGGGTTGACAAAGTTGGCTTTGTAATCTATTTGGCAACAATACATATTGCGTGAAAGAACAGAGAATGTTTGCAGCTGAATTTACCTATCGATTTAGAAAAACGAAAAAATTTGCGCCGGAAATTCCTTATACCGATTTATTGAGAATATTTTTGTTTCATCAGCTAACGTAAGAAACAATAAAAAAATTAGTAGTACAACATTAAAAAAAAGCACACCAAAAATAGTTTCATGTGAAAATGTACACGAAGAGAATAACAAATATGCAAAAATTTTGACTAACGTTTAAATATAAATCGAATTTTGTGTTTTAAAATATAAAATTAAATGTTACAAAAATTATTTTTTAAGTCTAACTTGCTCTTATTTGAATCTTAAGAGGAATCTCGAAGAAGGGGTTCCATCATGCGTGACTGTGGTGTGACATGAGGGAAAAGGGTCTCGATGATTATGTGACATAGGAAAAGTTCCTGAAACATTCCTTTCACAAACTTTGACATAAGAAACTTTTTATAGAAATCACTATATCTTTCTAATGGGTTAAAATACATAGAATGAAAGTTTTAATTACTATTTTTTAACTACATAAATTTAAAATGAAGTAACAAAAGGGAGGAGGGGGGTGTACAAAAAGGTGAAAAACATTATGACATAATAAAAGAATGCAACCTAACAGTGCAATCAATTATTTTTATTTGAATTTTAATATAATAGAGACTTTAATTTCGGAAATATATATTCATTGATTTGTTCCAGATTTTTTTTGTCCAGCCAATATAATTTTTTCTTTAATTAAAATTGGCTTCTGCTCCATTCAAAATAATAAATTACTTTAAACTATGCAAAGGAAGACTTTACGCTTTTAATAAGAATACCAACTAGCAGTTACTAGTACTTGCTGATCAATCAACACAAATTCAGACAAATGATTGACATACTAATAGAAAAAATTCAAAACGTGTTTTGTCACTTTAAACGGTGGCGAAATCATTGACGCACAATATAATTTTTTGAATTTTTTTTAACGAAATACGTTTTGATTGTTTGCTTTTCATATATGGTACAATATTTCTTATGCACATGTCAAATTAAAGTTTTAAAATATCATCATTAAGCATGTTCAGTTCTTTGAATTTTTTTTTCAATTTACATAAAATTTATGTTTTTAAAAAAACACGATTCAAAGGTATTTAGTTCGGTTTTCCTAATTTAAGCTGAGCAACTATCATATAAAAGGTGTTAAGAATTGATTGTCAAGGATAATGTGATTCCGGTATCACTACTTCATCAAAATACTTGAAAAAAAAACAATAGTATTTACAACTGCAGTCTCGCTTTTTGCATTGCTTAAAATATCTAAAATTACACGAATAAAAACACAAAAGAAAGAAAAAATTACCTGACTATCTAACCCAGCTATTAATGAAGCAATAGCATAGATTTCGTCTTTTCCAATGTTTTCACTCATCAAAACTAACCATGGAGACACAAATTTTTATTTCACTCTCAGATCCACGGACCCCTCATTTCTACAGCGATTTCCCGAACAAAGGACCGTACTCGGATAATACAACAAAGGGTTTCAGTTTTGCTGTTTCTGAGCATTTGCAGTGTCAATGTCATTTTGATAAGGCGAAAAGACGCGTAGCCCCCTCCCCCCGAAAGAGAAGGTCATAAAACGATCTTTCCCCGGCGAAAAGACGCGTAGCCCCCTTCACACCCAAAGAGAGGGTCATAAAACAATCTTCCCCCAAAGACTCCCTGAAAACTCAAACTGTGGGTCTCAAAGCGACAGAGCATATTTTAAGGAATTTCAACTGGTGGGGCAAATTAAATTCTGCAGAAAGCAGAACCCCAGATGTTAACGAAAATTTTGTACTTAAAATAGCAAATTTTAAACTAATTTAATAAACTTAGTTTAAAATTATTAATTTTATAAAAAAGTTAATTAAAAAGAAATTATCAAATTCATGAAATTTTCTAACGATTCATAAAAGTATGCTTTATTTGTTTTCATATTGCACATTTTTTAAAAAATATTTTAAAAAAAATAAAATAATGTTTTGTATTTTAAAATATATATTTCCTACATTTCCGCCATTTTACTTCACACATTTGTAAAGTTTTAAATCTATATTATATATACATCTAAATCCGTATACTTAAGTAAATTTTAGACTAGTACCCGAGCATATTACAAACAAAATGTGCATTAATAAGTAGCATTTACTTTATAAGATGAACCATAATATTCTATTTATTTGTATTCAAAAAATATTTTATTTTACAGCACAAAAATGTAGATAAATAAGTAGTTTTAAATTTTTTTAAAACATAATACTTTCTTAAAACTTGTTATCATTTCTGAAAAATGTTTTTATATAATCTCTGCTTTTGTAAATTGCTGCTCCGACAACTTTTTTCGCCGTTCTTTCAGCTGCAGAAATTTTAGCACTGAAGGGCGGAAAAATGCTGTTCCTTTTCCACTTAAGACTATTATGAGTCTCTTATTATTTGTTTCGAGATTATCTGACTGCCTATGATCTGACATCAACAAGTTGTAGCAGGAAATTACCCTTTCCACTTGCATGGAATGTGGTGCGACCAAGAGTCAAACTCCCCTTCTCTTAAAGACCACATTTCTGAAAATATTAAATAATTCTTTTTCAAGACTAAAACAAATAAATTATTCTGGTGGGGAAATATAAGTTTATTGTGAATCGGAGTTATTTGAGATTTATAATAGTATTATTAAACAAAAAAAGTATTGGAAATATTGCCATTTTCACCGAAGCATGCATATCTAAAATAAAAATCTAAGATAAGTAGTTGAATAAAAAAACTAGTATTAAATGGCATTTACAAAAGTTTTGACTATTTTTTTGCATCGGTTTGAAGATTTTTTTTTTAAATCAAAATTTTAGACACTTTTTCATTTCTACCAACCTTCATTAAAGTTACTCATATAACCTACGCATAAACGTAAGCTTGTATTGGGCCCACGGGCTCGAGGCTCCCCCCCCCCCCACCCTATTTTTTTTTTTTTTTAACTTTACGCCTCTGAACCTACGAAATAATTATCCAATGAAAGATTTGGTCGCGAGACTAAGACTTACTGTTCCAGAATTTAAATGTATTACCGAATGGCTTTTTATGTAAGATAGTTGGCATTAACCTGGCATATTACATTGTTAAAAAGTAATATATCCAATTTTTTTTTTACCTTTTGATTAATTTATATTGGTATCAATATATTGAGAATATTTAAAAATAAAACATTTTCATAACAATTTTAATAAAAAATATTTAGTCTCTTTTCGATCATACGTAAGTAACGAAGAAAAAAAAGATATTTTTCAATTAAATTATTTTAACCTTATTCTTGCTGTCGTTTCACTCTAGACATTTAGTACAATAACTTAAATATGCTAATTTTGGTTACCTTAGAATTATACATCCATGATATATTTTGTTCATATAAAACTGCCAATCAAAATTTAAAAAAGAAAAAAAAACTTATTCATAAGAATAATCTTGTATAATCTTTTGGAAGACTGGCTATAATTTCATATAGTATATGCATTTTATTAAAAATTAGAGCTACCCCTCCCCAATAATTTTGAAAAATTTAGACTTCTATTTATATGTATTAAAATTTGTAAATAATGATCCCTTCAAAATGTTATTAATATCGGGAAATACATTTTCCCCCAAAAGTATAAATTAGAAATCTCTTTTAACTATACAAATAACATTTAGTTAAACTACACACCGTAAAAGAAATCTACATAAAAAATAAATGCAATGTACTTACTTTTTGTAGCTGTTAAATGCAGGTAAAAATATCTTTTAAAATTGAAGTGAAAAATCGGCCTAAGGAATAATACTGGAACGTCTTGTTTCTGACAACATTTCAAGAGAACCATACCAACATGCATTGGAACACTTTCCACCCCTTATATGACACCCCCCACACCCCTGGCCATATATTTCTGCCCTAATACCTATTCAAATAGATGCCAAGAGTTTTCCCGACTATAAAAAAGCAGCTGGTGCCCACTTAAAAGATCCTGCGCAGATAAGGAAGGCAATAAAACGTTTTGAACAGTAGGCAATCCAAAATATATTGTCAACGGCTCGACCACCCAGTTCTGAACAAAAGGATTTTTGTGGATGGGAACTAGCTAGACCCAGGAGCTAGACCGGGGAGGGGTGGGAAAGCTTTTTTCCCTCGTTAGGAGATTGAATGTCGAAATCGGGCCTTTTCACGGGAATGGGGATCTGTTTCTATCTAACGTATTTCTTTCCTATGCCACAGATTCATGTTTATGTTTTTACTGAGGAAAATTGATTAAACAAAACAAAATTCCGGTGGGGCAAATTTGCATGACTGGTGGGGCATTTCTACACACTTGCAGGGAAAATTTCATAGCTAATTTGGCAGAACAAGTTTTAAAGAAAAAACATTATTTCTTCAGAATTTTTTTTTAGTTTAAGTTAAGGAGGGGGCTATACCCCCTTTTAGCCCCTATATAAATCTGGCACTGCTCTAGGCAATGTTTTTCTGGTGTCCAAAATCATCTTGATAGTGCTACAAGATGCGCGTAGCCCCCTCTCCCCTTCCCACCCCCAAAGAGGGGGTGGGAAGGGGGGGGGATACGCGCGTACCCAAACCAAAAACTTGGTCCTTTCCTCAACTCCCTGAAAACTCTGCTTAAACTATATGAAGGGTTATAGCCCCTCTTAGCCCACAGAAATTATTTTCCAAAAAAAAAAAATGTCTTGATTTTTAAAAAAAAAATTGGCCACAGCCCAAGGGGGGGGGGGCTATAGCCCCTTTAGCCCTTATGTAAATCCGCCCCTGACCCCGAAAAAAAATTTCACATCCCTAATAAAAACACAGATTTCACAGCCGATGTAGATATACACCAACGGCTCAAAAATGGATGACAATGTTGGGCTGTCGGTGTGCATCATAAACAACAAAGACGAAAAGATCATTAAGATATATACTTTTAAATTACATAAATAGAACTCTGTCTTTCAGGCCGACATCGCAAACAGTTGGGCAGCACACAACAATTTTAAAACTAATATATACTAGGCGTGGGCTATCATTGCGTGGGTTATCATTTGCCCACGCCTTGAGCACCCCTTACCGCTCTCAATAATTAAACTGCTTAAATCAGAATTAAAACAACAATGAACCAATATATGGAAAAGCGCAATAAAAGGCCGTCGTACTAACGAATTTATACAAAAACCTAACTTTAATTCCATTATTAAAAATAAATACATTTTTTTTCTTAACAGGACACCGCCCTTTCTTATCTCACCTAAACAGATTTAACCCTTTGAGTACTAAATTATTTGAAGATTTTTTTGCCCATGGGACGGATTTGGTGAGGTTCAATGGACAATTCCCACATTCTTTAAAAATGAGTAAAAACTACTTTTTTTAAATGAGAAAACCATGCTGATTTCAAATATTCACACGAAAATCACCAAAAAAATTACTTTGTTAAGTATAACGAAAGGAAAATCGCAAAATTTGACTCCTTCTCGAATCGCTCTGCTATTGGCTGCTCCGATTGTGACGTACCAATAACCTAAACACAGATCAGCGTATTTGGGATAAAGCGTTCTTCTCGTTACTTTCCGACACCCATTCTTTGCATTTGGAGATGATTGATGATGGTTGACAAAAATGCGAATTTTGACATCATAAAGTTAAAATAATTTAACACACTCAATAATTAATATTGCATACGTTTTTTACCTTTGCAGTGATTGTCAAACATAAAATTTTTCTTGACCTATTCGATTCCCTTGTTTCGGATATTACAGGCTAAATATAAAATATAGGTCCGTTCTAAATCGGCATTTGTTCTTAATGTGAGACCTGTATATTCATCTTTTGCATGTTTTTTCTAATCTAACTTTATAATTTTCATTTAATTATACAACCCCTGGCATAAAGTATCCGATCGCGTTACATTCCTGCTTGGAAGCTTGTAAAGTAAGTTGAATAGATCTCGGAAAAATAAAGAACAACAAATAACATCCGAAATATAATATAGCACACTTCCAATTGTTTAAATAGAACAATAATATATCGTAATATTAAAATCGTTGACGTTTTATTTAATAAAATATATTTCCATGTGAAGAAAAAAGTATCCGATCATTCAAAAAGTTGGAAAAAAGTATCCAATCACGTGCAAAAGCAAATGTAAACTTACCGTAATATTTGCATATTATGTAGCCAGTGTACGTACAGAACATCTAGCAAGACTTATAAAGGTCAAATTCGTGGATGGAAAACATATTTGATTTTGCAGTGTGCGAAAGTATACCTCCCGTGAAATAATTTTCTAAAGATTTAAAATTCAGAATAGTTAAATGTTTAAAAGACGGAATGTCTCAAAGAAAAGTAGTATTATTGCGTAGATGTGGTCAAAGTATTGTTTGCGACATTTGGAAGAAATATCGTGCTACAAATAACGTAGAAAACTTTCGTCGAAGTGCTACCACAAAGAAACAAGACAGAAAACTTCTAGGATTGGCAAATTCTATGCAGCAATTGACATCAAAGCAGCTAAATTTGGAGTGGTCAAAATATCAAGTAGAAGTATGTGAGCGAACAGTGCAAAATCATCTTAATGAGAACTGTTTTTAATATTGCAAAGCCAAAACAAAACCTTTTCTAAGAAGAAAACATAAAAAAGCTCATCTGCAGTAGTGCAAAAATCATTGAAATTAGGTATTCGAGGACTGGAAAAAATTGTATTTAGTGACGAATCCCGTATTTGCCTTAAAACTGGCGGTGATAGTGGAATCTTCGTGTGGAGAAGAGTGGATGAATAAGTTCAACGAAGATTGCATCTTTACCAAAACTAAGTTTCCACGGTCAATTTTCATTTGGAGCTGCATGACTTTCCAAGGAGTTGGGAAGTTGTGTCCAATATTGCGAACTGTTAATTCTGAAGTATATCAGGAAATTTTAGAAAACTATTTGTTCCCTAGCCTCGACGAATGGTTCGGCAATCAACATGATTTCATTTTCCAGCATGAGAATGCCTCTTGTCACCGTAGCAAGATAATCAAAAAATTTGTAAAATACAATGGCAACTCTTCAATCAAGACATTAACAGGGCCTGCAGATACCCTAGACCTAAATCCCATTGAAAACATTTGGAATATTTTGAAACAAAAGGTGAACAACAGAAGTCCAACAAACGTTATGGAATTGCCTGAAACTATACAGGAAAGCTGGGATGAAATTTCTCCAGGTGTATGCTAGAAGCTTATAGATGCCATGCTATGGCGTGTTAAATCTGTAAACCGGTAAAAAGGGGGCGCCAGCAAATATTCATAGTGTTGATCGGATAATTTTTTCTCGACTTTTCGCTGATCGGATATTTTTTTCTGTTGTGGATGTAATTCATCCGCCTTTATTATAATTAAAACTAATTATAAACTGGGCTCTAACCATTGATTTCATTTCTTTCTTTATCATATTTTATGCTCATTATCGTTCGATTTGTTCAAGACAAACGTTTTGTGAAATATAAACATATATGAATTTACTTCATGAGTTAGACACATTGATCGGGTACTTTTTGCCAGGGGTTGTACATATAATCATCTAACATAAGTTCGACCTTATTTTCAATATTACTGTATTTGATAGAAGACATAGTTTGAAAAACAAAAAAAAGTTTATTTTCTTTCCTGAAAAAAACCCCAAAACACACATGCTTAATAGTTGACTGTAGTCTTATTTCCATCAATCAACAAGTTTATGGTGCTGCTGATATTGAATCCATCAGCAAATCGTTTGTTGCAACTTCACTTTCTCCTGTATACAAAAAAAAGTGCGGCTTGTGAGTGAATCTACGAGCAAAATGTTTGTTGCATACTTCACATGAGTGCGGCTTTCACCTAAATTCACAAAAAGGTGGCGCTTGAGACGGTTTTAATTTTTAATTACTTTTTTAAAAATATCTATTTTTTTTAATAGAACATTTTAAAAATGTAATTTGGCCAGCCATTTTGAACACTTCCCCAATTGATTGGGCTTGGCAGCTGAGTTATAAAATGAGAAATTTTGTTTGTAGGAAAAAACAAATTGCAGACTACTATCCGAAATTAACGTCACGTAGAAACACATTGTTGGATACTGAACGAAATACTAAGGAATCAGCTCTATTTATAGTAATTTAATAACTTAAACAGTAATATATATATATATATATATATATATATATATATATATATATATATATATATATATATATATATATATATATATATATATATATATATATATATATATATATATATATATATATATATATATATATATATATATATATATATATATATATATATATATATATATATATATATATATATATATATATATATATATATATATATATATATATATATATATATATATATATATATATATATATATATATATATATATATATATATATATATATATATATATATATATATATATATATATATATATATATATTTCTGTTGACTTCTCAGAGAACACTCTTAATCAGTAGAAAAAGATATTGCATTTCTCATCATAGAAGCGTCCATTTCATCCTATCTCCATGGATTTGTATCCGATGCATTCGGTTGTATGGCCTTCAAAGGCATTTCAGGTTGCCTTCTACGATACGGCCAATGCAATGGATATACCCATTTCCGTGGTCGGACTTCGATTGGAGGTGGATACTCCATTTCTACACCGTTAATAGAAAATGGTCTAACTATAGCAGTCGGCTTCATAACTGTCATATGAAAGAAATAGTTCAAACTGGACCGAACTTGCACTTGTATAGGTACTGTGGGGTTATGGACGGAACCAATCAGCGATAAGGAAGTTAAGTATGGAACCAATCAGTATAGGCGCCCTCTGTAGGTATGTGGGTTCTTAGATGAACTGCCAGGAAGCTAAAAGTCTATTCATATCATTTTATCACCTGTAACCCACGGATTAAATTTTTCAGGATATCCTAAGAATTTCGCAAAGTATTCGATCACACCTCCTTGGTTTTTCTTTTTCTTGATGACTTTTTCTACTGGATAAAATCCAGAATCAATAACTTTCTGTAACTCTGCTTCTTAAAAAATACCTTTAATTTCTTCTTCAGACATATCTTTTAACTTGTATACAGTAGGAATTCTCAGAATAAATTACTACACAGAAAAAATTTCACTACTCCAATTTTGTTCATAGCCTGTTTCAAAGTGAAGTTTTTGTCTACTAATGCGTTCCGTATACCCAACCTTAACTGTTGGTGGTTTTCTTTTTAAAGTTTTTGAAATTTCCATACAAGTTATCTAAAACTTCATTTTTATAATCTGAATTTACAGAAGCTGGTGTCGTTTTAATGCTTCGATGCCAGCTATGGTTGCAACTATGCATGAAATCAGGAATTTTTTATTTTTTTTTAATACTGCTTTGTTAAATTTATAATATTTAGAGTAGAATTTTTACATAGAAAAGCACTTTTTGTAAACGTAATATCAAAAAATATTTTAAAATTAAGATATATAATACTTAATGAAGATCTTTTCACCTGATGGTAGTACAAAACCATATGGATTTACATCAATTTTACAAGAACGAAGGGGGCTACGCTCCGTAACACCAAATGGCTCTGGGTGGGTACGGGTAAAAAGCTTATGATGGATAATATTTTACACTTAAACTTTTTATTTTTATTTTTTACATTTAAGATCTTTTTATTTGACATTTAACACATTTTTTTTTTTTTTTACTTTTAGCAATTTTCTTTTTACTTTTACATTTTCTTTTAAAATGTAATTTTACACTTAAACTTTTTTTTTTTAATTTTATTTTTACATTTTCATTTTAAATTGTATTTTGCACTTAAACTTTTATTTTTAACTTTTTTTTTCTTTTTAAATTTTTTTCTTTTTTTAACTTTTTTTTCTTTTAACTTTTTTCTTTTCTTTTTTTAACTTTTATTTTTTTTAACTTTTTTTTCTTTTTAAACTTTTTTCTTTTCTTTTTTTACTTTTTTTTTTCTTTTTTAACTTTTTTTCTTTTTAAACTTTTTTTTTCTTTTTTTACTTTTTTTTTCTTTTTTAACTTTTTTTTCTTTTTTAACTTTTTCTTTTTTAACTTTCTTTTTTTTTACTTTTTCCTTTTTACATTTTATTTTACACTTAAACTTTTTTTTTCTTTTTGCATTTTATTGTACATGAAACTATTTTGTTAAAAATTCAACAATATTATTTATCTACATCTACTTACTAAACAATACTAGGTGTGCACTTAACATTTAATCCGTAGCAGCACACTGTTACTTTTATTTTTTGAGGCAAGATTGTTGTTAATCTCCGTAGGTTTTCTGTTTCGTAGGGTGCAGAAGGTCATTTGGATCTGTTGTTTATGTACTATTGATAATATTTTAACATATTAGGCAATATTTTCGTACTTTGCATAATATTTTTGATAATTATATGACATTTTCACAAGTTTGCTTGTCCTATCACTAAAAAATGGTGTAATTTGACAATATTTTGTAGCATATTCAATTAACAATTGTACTTAACTACAGTTTTTTTTATATATAACTTACGTTACTTTCTTTGATAAGTATAAATTTCTTAACTTAATGTGTCACATAAGTCCATTATTTTAATATTTTTAATACATGTCATGATATTTTTTTAATCCATTTATAGACTATTTGATACAATTTTAAAAAAGTATGTATTATTTTCTCTATTTCGCAAATATTTGAGTTAATTTGTTAAAAATTTATTATATGTATCAACATTTTAGTAGAAATATATACATTGGTTTCTCTTATACATTTATAGACACGCATTGTATACAGATTTATTAGTTACTCTTGATTCTATTTTGTATAATTTGATAATATTTTTTATATCTATAGTAGTATTTTCTGCTTTTTTTTTGCTAATATTTTGTTATAACTATGGTACTTACCGTTTGATTAGTAGGTAGATCATTCACAGATCATTTTTTTATTTCTTCACCACGGGCATCTACGCTTATATGGGGCTAGTACACTCCGTAACACCATATGGCTTTGGGTGGATACGGGTAAAAAGCTTATGATGAGTACTATTTTACACTAAACTTTTTTTTTAATATTTTTTACATTTAAAATATTTTTATTTGAAATTTTTTTTTTTTGAAATTTTCTCTTTAAAATTTTTCATTTTTTAAATTTTCTTTTTAAATTGTATTTTTACACAGAAACTTTTTTATTTATTGTTTTTACTTTTTTTTCATTTTTCTTTAAAAAATTTATTTTATACAAACTTTTTTTTTTATTTTTTACATTTACTGTTTTTTAACTTTTTTCTTTTTACAATATATTTTTCACTTAAACTTTTTATTTATTTTTATTTTTACATTTATTCTTTTTATAATATATTTCACACGTAACCTTTTTATTTTTTTATTTTTACATTTATTATTTTTATAATTTATTTCACACTTAAACTTTTTTTTAAATATTTTTTTATATTTATTCTTTTTTTTTCTTCACTTTTAAATTTTTTTTTTTTTTCACTTTTAGTAATTTTTTTTTCTTATTTAACCTTTTAATTTTTATTTCACACTTAACTTTTTTATTTATTTTTATTTTTGCATTTTAAACTTTTTCTTTTTTTTTTTTACATTTTGCTTTTTAAATTGTATTTTAACTTTTTTTTTAACATTTATTCTTTTTATAATTTATTTCAAACTTAAACTTTTTCATTTTACATTTATTCTTGTCTAATGTACAACTACACACCCCGTTTTCACCCCAATTTTATGTGTACGCCTACAATCGTCTCCCTATGGGTACTTTATGTCGCCAATTTTATGAATTCACCTCTCAAATTGTCCCCTTGTGGATACTTGATGTCGCCAAATTCTATACAATCACCCTCAACTGTACTCATATGGGAACTTGTTGTCCCTTAGTCTTTGAAAATGTAACCAGCCAGCCCTAATAATTCCCCTTGTATAGTGTTAATTTATTTCTACCATCCACCCATGCGTTTTGTTATAGTGTAATTTTATGACATAAGAAAAAAAATGGGTACTTGTAAAAATTTTTAATTTGTAATAACATAAAAAAAATGTATAAGTGCTTAAGTTATTTTTATTAACTTAAACATGTTACAAAAAAAAAATCTAAGTGCTTTAACAAAACGTTAAATTTTATATTATAGCACGTGTTATATATCTTAAGAAAAAAATATATAATTCATAAAGCGAACTTTACGCATGCGTCCCTAAGATAAAACCTTTGTGTAACTTTAGTGCAAAATTCATTCCACAAATCAACTACAAAGACTCCAATCACCCTTAAAACCTACCATTGACACGATAAAAAAGTAACTTTACCTTTTTATCTTGTTAAAATAACTCCCTTTGTGTAGCTGCACTGTGCGGTCAATCAAACAGTCAACTACAAAACACCCCTAAAACAACTACATCTCAGACAAATCCCCTTTTTTAACACGTATTATAACAAGTAATATATCCATTATCTTACATACCAACCCCAAATCTGCTCTTATCAAGCATTCTGCCCAGCACCACAACCAGTGCAATAGAGTAACTTTTACATCATATTCCTAAACAGTAAATAATTCTAATGCATCCAATTGTGATCAATGCGAGATCCCTCCTTCTAGTCATAACGATATGATATTTTACCTCTTACAATAATAATTTTACGTATACAAATACAAATACAAATATTGACGACCAACAACAGGCTCAAGGCCCAACAAGGTTGGTCCATCTAGTACCTCTTAACTATCCCCCAATGCATATCTAACTTCTTCTTAAAATCCGATACTCCTTTACAATTAACAATATTCACTGGCAAGTTGTTCCATTTGTCTATTACCCTATTATAGAAATAGTGTTTTCTCCCTTCCCGATTAAAATGGGATTTGTTTAACTTAAACCCATGACCTCTCGTTCTATCACTCATATTAAAATCTAAACCCTCCACATCTCCTTGTTTGATAAATTTGAATAGTTGAATCAAATCTCCCCTAACCCTTCTTTCTTCCAGAGTATACATATTCAAATTTCTTAATCTATCTTCATAATTCATGCCTGAAAACCCTTGAACCATTTTAGTAGCCCTGTGCTGAATTTTCTCTAACAATGCAATGTCTTTTTTAAGATATGGTGACCAGAACTGTACAGCATACTCAAGATGTGGCCTTACTAAACCTCTGTAAAACATTTAAAGAACACATTACTTTTATAAAAAGTTTAATTAACCGTAACACAAGGTTTTGGTTCCCAATGTTCTTTTTCAAAGTATCAGCTTTCATATTAATTACTTATTTTTCATCCACTGAGACTGATTTCCGATATATAAATTGTAATTTAAACGTATATTGTTATATACATTATTTTCATAGAACCCCAGACTGTCATTTTTTATACCCTTAGTACACATGTCAAAAGGTAAAAAAGCTTTACTTATTAATCTGGTCTACGCGGTTCACCTTCCTGTACACGATGGTATGTTATTTACCCCCATACGATGATTCCTCATAGAGTTATATGGCGAAATGTATGCTGGAGTTGGTCACATAAAATACATTTTTCTAAAACCATTCTTGCAAAAATCTTTTCTTTTGTACTAACCATAGTTAACATATATACACTACTGTTCGCGTGTCTTTCCCTTTAACATAAGTTAATTGTGCAGCTCTAGTGGGACGTAATTGCTCTCACTGAGTTAATTTTTTTGGCAAAGATGTATATTATATAAAATATATATGAAATATAAATGAGTGATAAAATATAAATAAATATTAAAATATGTATGAAATATATGAATAATAAAATATAAATAAATATTCAAATATATATGAAATATAAATGAATAATAAAATATAGAAGTTAAAATATAATTAAATATTAAAAATATAAATAAATAATAAAAAGAATAAATGTAAAAAAAAAGTTAAAGTATAAATAAATACAAAATATAAAGAAATAACAAAAAATATAGATAAGTATTAAAAACTATTATTATTCTAATTCTGTCATATTTTATTTACTTTCGCAAAATTATAGTTGCATATACAGCTCACAGTTTTTTCAACAACCAACTATTCCTAACATTATATCTATGATGTCACAACCCACAGCTTATAATTAAAAATGCGTAGATGCAGTGCGTCGCAAATTTCCACCAATACCCAAATAAAAACGCAAAATAACAAAAAAGCAACTTTCATGTCACATGACACTCCATAGACATCACTTACTGACACCTGATTGATTCTTAATGAGGTCATCCTCAAACAAGACTCTGATTGGTCCGTTCCTGTATAAACAAGTCGAGACACTATGTGACTTGCCCATTGGCGGCACTGCGATTAGTCATCGACACCTGTTCCCCGACGACGCTACTTACTGACACGTGATTGGTTCTTAATGAGGTCATCCTCAAACAAGAATCTGATTGGCTCTTAATGAGGTCATCTCCATTAGGCCACGCCCCCTGATCCTCTGCTGAGAGCCCAGTGCACCACAGCTTAGAGCCAGGTGCACCGATGCACCTCAAGTGCACAACAGCAGCAACACGATTACTCCCATTACTCCGCCGTACTCCGCACAGCACCACGGCCTGGTAGCGGCCTTTTTACACTACTAACTTAGGATAATTTATAAGTTGAGAATTTTGAAACAACACTTGAAATCGCGGAGTAGCGATATTCCGATTTATTGATATCAAATTGATTATAACAACATTTTTAATAAGACTAGCGTTAATATCTTTCCATAATATTATCAAAAAATAAAGCCTTCATTGTAGAAAAAAAAATTATTATTTCAAAATGTTGCGTCAAAATGTTGCGTTACAATGTTTGTAAAAAAGTCTCAAGTCTTCCATCCAAAATTTTGTTAAAGTAATGTTACTATCTTCATAGATTATAAACCAATTAATTATTCATTTAAAAGAACCTAGATTTTATTTAGTTTATTTTTATATGGTTGCGAAATAACGTCAATTTTGGTTGCGTTTGCGACGCGATGTGTAGTAGTAAGCTTATGACAACCTCGGATTTGGAAAATCGGCGCGATTTAAGTTGCTCGAGTCCGACCTTCCCTATCTTTATATTTTAGATAATTTTATAACCTAGAGTAGTAGGGAGGCATAAAGAGGCAAATTCGTGCCATCGATTCCTAAAGTTGTTAAATTTCTGAGATTTAAAAAAAAAAGTCAAAATCCGCCGTGGCAACCACAACAAAAAATTTCGATCGCCACTTTTAAAAAGTTAGTCGCGAGTGGCGACTCTTAATTTTCACCTTAACTATGTTGCTTTATTTTAAAACTAGCAAAAGTACCCGTTCTTCGCACGGAGGTAAATAAAATAACGACAAATAACTGAAAATATATACATTTCCTCTCCTCCTTGGGATAATCGCATATACCATTTTAGAATTCCCCCTTAACAAAAGTTAAAGCTGTTTTTTTATAATTTTAAATATTTTTATTTTTAATAAATTAGAAGTTAAAAAAGTAAAAATATATGTATACTACCTGGTTGCTAATACACCGATAAAAATCCTATAATTTCTAGTTTATCTCTCAAAAGGTATAGAGTTTTAAAAATTAAACATTCCTGCACAAAAATACTTTTAGAAATTAATAGGAATTTCCTTTCGGTATGGGTAGTTTCGGTACATAGTTGCCCATAATAAAAAACGACATTGGTAAAATCCTTAACTCCAAGTGAAATCAGCCGATGGATATAAATAATATACTATCGTGTAGACGAAAGTCAGACGTTTTTTACGTGCCGATTTTTAACCCCCTTTCCCCCTCTTCTCTTTTACTATGTCAAATGCCCAAGATTTGTTATGAATGCTATTATTACAGAAAAATAACCACCTATTTTAATTTTAAGAATATTTTTTTTATTTCCGTATGAATGTATTAAAAATTTCGTATTTACTTATTTTGTTAAACCATTTTTCATAAAATTTTTATTTTGTGATTCTATTGTTATTGCAAATACCCGTCGAAAAATACTCGTCATATAAATATTTAGTAAGTTTCCACAGGAAATTAAAGCCAATTTGGCGATAGTTTAGCCAACGGTGCAGTATATTATAAACTCACCATGTACTTTCAATCATTCAGAACAACAATTCAGAACATTTAATTCTTAATGATCGCCATTTAATGTTTTAAAAGGAAATATTCTTTGGCACATTAAATAAAATATTTATTTTCTCAATTATCATTTGGTATCTGTGGAATTTTATTCTTTAATAACATTAAAAAGTCATATAGAGTTGAAAATTCACAGTGAAACTAAGCTTCGTACAATTAAAAAAAATACTTGCATAAAATATTTTTCAAATAAATAAAATGGACGTTCATACACAAATTACTCGCATTTTGGATTAATTGTTTTAAAAGTTCGATCTAAGATAATTAAATATAGTTACAATGAACCTGTATACAAAAAACAAAACAATAGAGATAAAACAATTATAAAATTTTAATACAATTCTAAACCATTTCCCTAAGATAAAATTCTGGTTGATTAAATTTTTGAATGGTTCCGTATTGTAGCAAAATGCCCAATGTGCGGTCGTTTTTCAATAATTATTAAATCAAACAAAACGCATGACGTCATTTTTATAGAGTCAATAACGAAATATGTTATTTTAAATTGCAAACGATATTTTTATCCTAGTTAAGTCAATGGAATACATTAAAATAGTTATAATATACGAATGGAACATCGTTGAAACTTAAAAATTATCACAAAATATGCCAAATTTTTCAAGTAAATTTCTCTGTAAATTTCATAAAGCTACGTTTTGTAGTTATGGAGTATTTCGTGTAAATATCGGCATTCCAATTGATTCATATATTTTTTATATTACATTTTTGCTGTTTTCCGTTGATTTTAACTGATTTTACTGTTGCCACTTCGTAAAACTTTGATGACGTACGCTAAAAAATGTCATAACATTCGAATCGAACATCGTAGAGACTTGAAAATAGTCGCGTTAAAATTCTTATTTTTTTAACTAATTATTCTGTGAATTTCAAATCTCTGCGTTTTGTATTTACGGAACCTATAAAGTACTGACAAAGAAACCAACATCCGGACAGATTTTGGAGATTTCTGCTTTATATATAAGATTCTGAAAATATGATTTTTATAAATTACCTAGCATATTTAATAAAGTAACACTTACTTTGATACTTTGATTTGGGATTTAACCAGTGGCGTAGCCAGGATTGTTCGATGGGGGGGGGGGGGGTTAATAAAGTATTTTTGGTTTGATTTAAACAATTTTTAACTAATAATTTTAATTAAATTTAATTAATAATTTTAATTAAATTTAATTATTAATTTTAATTAAATTTAATTAATAATTTTTATTAAATTTAATTATAATTAAATTTAATTAGTAATTTTAATTAAATTTAATTAATAATTTAAATTAATAATTTTAATTAATAATTTGAATAAAATTTAATTAATAATTTGAATAAAATTTAATTAATAATTTGAATAAAATTTAATTAATAATTTGAATAAAATTTAATTAATAATTTGAATAAAATTTAATTAATAATTTGAATAAAATTTAATTAATAATTTGAATAAAATTTAATTAATAATTTGAATAAAATTTCATTAATAATTGGAATAAAATTTCATTAATAATTTGAATAAAATTTAATTAATAATTGGAATAAAATTTAATTAATAATTTTGAATTAGTAATTTTAATTAATCATAATAATTTTGAATTAGTAATTTTAATTAATCATAATAATTTTGAATTAGTAATTTTAATTAATCATAATAAGTTTTAAGCAGTAATTTAATTTATGATATTTTTTTAATTTAAGCTGTAGTTTTAAATTAAAATTCTAAATAATAATTTTAATTCATTAAATATATATATATATATATATATATATAAGATGCAAATTAAAAGCTTAAATTTTGAAGGTTAATCTTCAGTCATTTCCTAAATTAAATTACTCACAAACCTGACTGACATTTTACTGGTATTTAAGTCTGTAACTAAATATTGATGGAGGGTCCGGATTAAAGCAATTTTAAATTAGTAATTTTAATTAATAATAATAAATTTTAAGTAGTAATTTTAAATTTGTAAATAATTCTTTAATATATAATTAAAAATAACAGAATAATAATCATTATTTTCCGTTTAATTTTTTATCATGCATGACTGTGGCGTGACATGGGGGAGGAGGTTTCATTGGTTGCGTGACGCAGCAAAACGGCGCATTGCGGCAAAATCATAACGGAAACTGGCGTTGCTCGTAAAGAAAACAATAATTTGTAGAATCTGTGAAGCTAGACAATGGAAAAATGCTTGCCTAATCATCAGCACGAGATACAGCGCCGCAGAAAAAAAAATCCAGAATGAGGTTATGAACAGAGATTTAAAAGAGAATCTGTTGACCCCACCCTTCATAAACGGAGCCAACTTTTCCATTATGTGCCCTTCGTATTTATAATAGTTGAATATAACTTTTTAATAATCCCCCATAAAAATTTTCAAACGAATGTGCATCAACCTTGAGACAAGAAATTTCCCAACTTAACAATTCGAAATTCCCAACTTAACGATTCAAAATTCTCAACTTAACGGCGTCGGGTACGGATACCAGCTCAGGTGTTATTCTCGTTATCTGACCATGATTAAAAAATACGAGGCATTATTCCCAGATCTTTCTTTCGAGATAGACCCGAACCAACGTTGTGGCACGCAACATTTGTTGCCTGCGAATGTTCCAGTGCAGTGTCCTTTATAAGGTTTAACGAACAATGTGCAGCTCTAGTGCGATGTTGTTTAACCAAACCAAACTTAACGATTGGAAATTCCGAACTCTGCGGTGCTAAAAATTCCTAGTTCCAACTTATAAACATATGTCAACTTTTTATAGATAATTTTATTGTGGAAGTCATAAGGGGGGGGGGGGATTTAACAAATACAGCTATTTTCTGAAAATGATCTGTAAAAATGGGAGTCAAAGGGACTCGACAATTGTGCCAACCCAATAGCCATTGCTAATCTTAACATAAATAAAATAATATTCAAAAACAAAAAGTACCTACATACCAATATGACCATATTTATCAAGTAGTAATAAAATTCTAAAAATTTTAAATTAATAACCATTTTAATTTTAAATTAATCAATGCAGGAAAACTGGAATTTAAATTATTATAAATACATTCAATAAACTTAAAAGTATTCAAAGAGAGAGTCCTCCGAAGTTAATGTTAAAACGAAACACATATCACATAAAATTAGGTAAAGAGAATAGGTACTGAAAGATGCGTCCTCCGCGCATAAAATGTTTCGGAACTCTTAACCGAGGGGTGAATTAAATAAAAGAACCCATCGAAAGTTCTGAAAGTTTCTATTAGAAACCGGTAAAAAAAAAATTATAGAAAAACAGAAAGGAAAACGCACTGCGTCAACATTATACAATATCAGGACACAATATGGGAAGATTCAACTAACCAATCACAAAACGAAACAAAAAAAAATTCTAGACACGAGACATTAAATTTATATGGGACCAGCGCGCCAGTCCCATATATTCAAAGCGCCATGGCGCTTCGAATATTAGCTCGAAGAATTTTTACATTGTGGAAGGTAAAACCAATATAGTTATATGAAACAAAAGTGATTTTCGAATAAAAAGGAGTGGATTTTGATTTAGACAATCACACCTAACACAATTAAAAGATAAGTTATTTTAATAAAAAGAACACTGTGTGACGTTCACGTAAAGAGCAACGCCATATATTTTAAAATTCTTTAAATGATAAGCTGAACGTTAAAACATATAATATAACTTTGACAATAAAGAACAACAGAATTCGCAGATGCGAGCATTTTTTTAGGCGCCTACCTGTCTGGAAATCTGAAAACATTGCTCCTTTATTTAAAGAATTTGTTATATATTTAAAATGTGGGATTCTTTTTTTTAAGAAAACTATGCCACGGTTAAAAAATGTTTTCGCTTGACGCAATAAAAAATTACAATGAAATTTATAAAACAGTTCCGCCACTAGCGTTGTGTCGGCTGCAAACTGCATTAGTCAACTCCATCTGCAGCCTTGGGAGCCTTAGCGTCATATCGGTATAAAGTGTGCAGTAAACTCTGAAACCAAACACACGAATTTAAGTTTAATTTTACAAGTTGGACAATTTCTAATTTTCCCTTAATAACCTTGGTGTTTTTGCTTTCATTTGTTAAAAATATTAATTTTCTTCAGACATAAATTTTCCCAACTCGGGTATTTTCAAACCTTGAAATTCACAACTTTTAGGGTTTCCAAATTATTGGGGGGGGGAGGGGAGGGGGTGTCGGACTCCCACCAACCCCCCCCCCCCCCTCCCCCCGGTGCGACGTGCCTGCATGTGAGGTAGACCAGGAAATGAGACGTGTGTTTTCTCTATAGAGACCAGAGAAAAAATCTTCGTTTTTTTTTTTTGCCTTTATTATTTTTTTAAAAAAATAATTTTGATTTTAAACTGGCCATGGGGGGGGGGGGGGTTCTAACCCAAAGTAACCCAATGCTGGCTACGCCACTGGATTTAACAATGTGTCAGCTCGAAGCGCCTTTACACTTCCATGGATATCAAGTTTGGTATCCACTTGTTAACCAACCCGCCCATATTATAACTTCGTGAAGATGAAAAATATAGTAAGATTTACATCACTTGTGTTGGGATCGTTGCTACATTCGCTTAACACATCCGATTTCTTGTCCGATATTTGTATTTATTTAAAATACAAGCCATAACCATTAACCATATCCATAACTTGAATGCTGTTCAAGCAACTTCCTTGCTTTTAACCAACCTGTTGCAACAAACAACGTATAGCTACTATGAGCACTGCCTTCTATATTAGCTGCCTGCCAGGTCGAGGGTCGGAGCTTTGATCTCCGTTCCCAGTAGAGGCGCTCGCTACTGCTACATTTTTAGCATTGGTCTGGTAATGAAATTTGTGGTTTTTTGATTCAGGGAATTACAATTT
This sequence comes from Troglohyphantes excavatus, assembly GCA_963932185.1. Lineage (NCBI taxonomy): Eukaryota > Metazoa > Arthropoda > Arachnida > Araneae > Linyphiidae > Troglohyphantes > Troglohyphantes excavatus. Next base: position 68,748,531 of record OZ010676.1, on the reverse strand, counting down.
TCAACTTAAAATTTTTTTTTCGGTGGGGAAATGTTCGAATTTTAAAGTAGTTTTAGTGTGAATATTATATTTATTTTTATTTAGAATTTAAATAAAACAACTGCATTTTTTAAATATTTTTGGAAGTTTTATGATATTTATGGTACATTAAAAATATTAAAATATGCATGCAAAACTAAAGTTTACCCTTAACATAATAAATACCACAGCTGAAGCTGCTTTTTAAGTCGCAAAATTGATTTTTAAAAAATCGGTGTCTAATTGCAGGTTTTTTTTTAATTGCCATTATTTTATGGTCTAACTGAAGAGCTCTTAATATGTAGCAAAATAACTGCAGAACCGAAATAAAGCCGAAGAAAAAACTTTAGTATAATATAATATTAGCATAATACAATTCGCGAATAATTTAAGTCAGCCATCTCATCAGTCCAATTTTTAATTAGCGCTGATCCCATTCTCAAAGAAAGAAAGAAAGAAAAAAAAATTACTGAAGTGAAAAGGATGAGAACGAATATATTCCTAACGTGATCCGGTGGATAGTGGGATTTCGGAAAGGGTGATTCGAGCATAAAAGGGCAGGAGGGCGCAATTTTCAAGAAAAAAGGGCGGACAAGGCGTATCTCCCCTTAAAAAAACGCACAGCGTGAACACTGAAATTAGAAAACATTTAAAAGTTTCCAAATAGCAGATGTGTGAAATCTTTGTCTCTTTGCTATATATGGAATATTAGTTGTGTATTGTGTGGCTCGCATTGATGGAACCGATGAAGCATATAAATCGCTATCTCCATTAAAAAAATTGAGTCATAGTACACTTGACCTCCATAGAAATTCACAGCTTGGCATTAAAAGGTCTGAAATTTTGTACTTATTAATTCATTTATATACTTTCCTTAGTCCTCAGCAAAGAGAAACACATCTTAGATCTCTGCAACCACCATATTCTTAAACTAAGTCTAACGGCAAAGTTTAGGTATTTTCCTTCAAAACTGCAGATTTCACTAGATGTCATGCCTATACATGCATATCTTTTTTAGTTTTTTTATATAAGTCGAAATTCCATCAATGAATATATTCTTTGATGGAATTTTTATATATATAAAATCATTTTCTTAAAAACAATACAAAATAGTATATGTATTTCCCGCATTTTTAGACCATTAACTGCATTACTTTTTAAAATTTCAAACAACTTGCAAAAACTTGCAACTTCAAACAACTTGCAACTTTCAAACAAATTGCAAAAAGTTTATACCAAAATATATAAATCAATATAAAAATAATTTACTTACTTTTTATTGTAAAAATTTGTTATTCAGATTGGAACAATAAAAGTGTGTTTCTTAATAAAACTTTAAAACGCTACACCATTATCTTATTATATCTAATTTTTAAAAAAAATTACGAGTTATCAGATTTTAGCATAACAACCCTCTAACAATTTAAGGCGGCCACCTTGAAGGGGAGATCGTTTATAAACCATGTGGACTTGATGTATTCTGACCATCGTCAACCTTCCTGTAAAATGAAAGTTTAGACTCTTAGTTCAATCACTGTTTTTAAGTGGTTCCAAACCCACCCAATTACAGTAAAATACATCCATTCTGAAAATCGACTCTCATTGTACAAGCAAGCACCAGAAGTTTTAACGATGGGAAATTTACTTTTCAACAGGGAATTGAATGGGTATTTTAGTGTCTTTTCCATTCAAGTGTTCAAACCAAACATCAGATAAGATTCAAGAATGAGAATACGTTTGTCCTTTGACAATCAACAGATGGGTGTGTAGGGAGGGAGGGGGCATGCAGTTAATTCATCAAAAACTTCCCCTTCTTTGACAATTTTACGACTTGTATTCACTGCCCGGCGAAGTTTGTTTGGGATTTAGATAACGGAATGATTTTAAGTGTATTTTGGACCAGATGTGTGAAGGGGAAAAGGCTTGACCCTCCCCTCTCTTCCTCATAAATTCCTAAGCTAAATGCCCCACTGTAGAATTGATTTATGCGTTATTTCACAGCGACCAAAACACACTGACTTCGAGACGGGAGTTGTGGTTGACTAGCGCCTGCCATACGACAACCAATCCGGTGAAAGAAAGCATCAAAAGCCTCAACCGTTTTGTGGAAATGCATACGACCCTGGGCAATATAGGCTAAATTACATACACTTTGGTGAGAAAACAAGTTGACAACACGATCACAGTGCTTTTAATTCTCAAAATTAGTGAAGATTTCTGTTAAGTTCTGCTGATTTTAAATTTGTGAATGACCCCTGAAATGATCATTTGTTACACATTTTAATATAGCAAAAAAACTACAAAGAGGAAAATCACGAAATTTTAGATATTGATATAAAGCGTTTTTCTGAATCCATCACTATCAAAATATAGCATGGTTGCTATTCATAAATTTTATGAATATTAATATCCTAAATTAAAAAAAAATTAAAAAATATACATATAAGTAATGAAAGTTAGTGTATTTTATTTGGGTCGTTTAGAAGTAACACGGATAAAAATTTCAGCTTAATAAAATTATTATTTCGAAAGATATGATTAAAAGTTTAAGAAATTCATGTAACATTACGAGTTCTAAACTTCCTTCGATATTCATAATTAAAAAACTACTTAACCAAATGACTTGCAAATTGATTTTCAGCGATAAATTTTGTCGTAGATTCTAAATATTGAATCAAAATTGGGTGTTGCTATTGGAAATTTTAAAGTTGGTGCGGATTTTAATATGAAGATAGTCCCCTATGCAAAATTTTTGTATATCAATGTGTAGTAGACTTTATTCCATACAAAATGGTATATTAAGCTTAGCTCTACTATAAAAATTAACGAAATAATCATTGGTGGTTCTTTTTTTTTCTGCAGCTGTACATTGCTCTAGTTACAATTGCCCTACTGATTGTTTCTCACTGGGGTAAATGGAAACAAAAAGAACTCATTCTTATCACTTCTTATTTATGTAGAAAACCTTTCTTAATATGTATCTATTTTTAAAGATGGCATCTTTAGAAATTAGACTCAAGCGTTTTCTTTTTATTTCAGCTTGAAATGCACCGAAAATATCTTATTAAACGTTTTGGGTCTACATACAGTATGAAAGACCATTTCAGTACTGATTTGATGTTTTAATATAAATTTGACCTACAAAGAGGCTGATCAACAATAAAGTATACCTATTAGATTATTTTAAATATAGTAAAGAGGTGTAACATTAAAACTGAAACAAATGTCGGTTGTCGGAGTTGGTTGTCTTACAGAATTTGCATGCGTCGCTGATAACAATTTAACCAAATGCCTCGCTGCTAGCTTGCAGATGGGTTTACTTGTGACAGAGACGAACATAAGCGTCTTATGCAATAGTATATTGCTTCCTTTTAGATTTAAAGATAAAATTCTTGGAGACAACTGGTATCAGGGTTTTATGAAGAGGCATTAATGTTTATCAAGGAAAAAGCGCAAAAATATGCAGAAAGCCAAAAAAAAAAATAATAATGCAAGGATCTTTTTAATATATGATTTATATGAAAAACTGAAGCAAGAGTGCGAGTTCGTAAACTAATTCAAAAGAACATGCGTGTTACCAAAAATCCCAGCAGTCAAGCAATGAAAACAGTGGGGTTACAAGCATGCGATTAATTTGCACAAATTATTAAAAATTGGATCTGATAAAATATGAAATGAGTACTTTAAAAAAAACAAGTCATTACAAATATTTGATATTCTATTCCTTATACCTTATTACGTTTAAATCATTAATCTAAGTCAGTGGTTTTTAACTTTTTTTTCTCTCATGTACCCCTTGATAAAACTTTTCATTTGAATTCCCTTTCTCTCATAACCAGGGACGCCCTTAGCAGATGCGGAAACCTGTGTAAAGGAACCAAGGGGCTCATTGAAGCAGATTTTACGATTTTTATACCTGACAAGCTTTGCATCATTCTTAGATGAAAATAACGCATCCATAGTTGAAAAAAGCACATCGTATAAATTATCTATAGCAATAGGAGAACTTTTTTTTTACTTTTAAATTACTTTTTCAAAAATATTATTTAACATATTTTTTTTAGTTAAAAATCCGTAGCAAAGCAGTAAAATTTAAATAAAATTAAATTATACATAAAAAATGAAAGGGGTGATGTCGGAGCAAGGATTCTATTTCAGCAGATTGTAGTGATAGGAATTTTTTTGCCAACGAAAAGAAGATAAACAAACAATTTCGTATGACATCGCGATCACCCATCCACATCCTGCATGTGCTTTGCTTTATCCTGATTTTATACGCATGGACGCCTAATTGTCTATTGAACCAGGCCTGTAGCTAGGTAGGGGCCAGGGGGGCGTTTCCCGGCCTACAACTTTGTTTGCCCCCCCCCCCCCAGAACAATTGAAGAATTCAAATTTCTAGAAATTCACACGGAAAACCCTAACTAATCATTTTTTACACTCCTTCGTAAGGGGACAAATGGAGACACTTTTCCTTCTCCCCCCCCCTTCCCTTTCCCTCATTATACTCCCAGCATCAAGAAAGAACCAAGCACTTCCAGCAAATCATGCTTGGAGGCGTTTCGTCGCGTACCATCGACATCAGTTCATTTCAACTTCACCGTCAAGATTTCTCTCCTCCGTCTTTCCCCGGGGTGCAGACAACTGAACACCCCCTAGTTTTACCCACAGAGGGTAAAACTAGGGGGTGTTAACTGCATGGACTGGTTTTCATAACAGTGTGGTAGCATATTGACTAGCGGACTTCTTGTCGTTCTTGGACAAATTCTTAACATGAAAAAACCTGTAAAAAAGTTTAGTGCGTTTTAGGATTGTTTGCTTTCCCCGGTGAAAAAACAAGAAATAAAAAAAATCATGTACTATAAAGCAAATACATCTAGATTTGGGATGGGGTGTTCACTGGTTCCCCTCCAAGTATATCGGGCAGAAATTGGTGAAAGATAATGAGCTACCCATTTCCTGTCCGTCTGGTTGCAATTACTGGCGTCGTATTATCCCGTTCATCTTTATCTATTCGACGGGTTGATTTGAGTTCAGTTTACAAGCAGGTTGTAAAACAATCTTAATAAGGTTTGTCCCCTTAGGTGAGTTTCTTTTGGTACAGTCGTTTTCCCTCCCCCTCAAGAAAAAGACCTCCCGAATAATCCCGACCTGGCGACTGCCGAACAACGCCTTGGGACGTAGTCAAGGGGTGGGGTCCAGGCAAGGCCATCTTTATCAGATGGCCTTGGTGATATAAGATGATATAAATAATTGTTTTTTTTTCTATTCTCATATTAAATATATGTTATGGTGACAATTAGAAAATAATTTTAATTGAATGAAATTTTCCACTTTTCATTTTTAACTTTTCCATTCACTTCAATATATTATCCTGTAAAGAAATATGATATATAGAACATGTATAATATGTATGTGTCTTGGAACAAGAAAGAGCAATGTTTCACTGAGTTAACATAGGAGTAGGACATAGGTCCTTCGAGTTCTAAGTTGAATTTTAGAAGCTTTATTTTTCAACAGCGGACATCTGATTGTGGACAGCAATAACCAACCTAACACTGGAAATTTTTATTATAAAATTCAATATCTATTTCCTGTAGCTATTATAATTAATATTAAAACGTGCCACAAGATAGTTTTTTTATGACTCATATTATGACTTTTTTTGGTACATGTAAAAAAAATCTAATGTAATAAATAAAAAATAGCTGTTTGGTCCCACGAACCAGCGGGGAAACCAGTTGAGTATTCCCCGTCGAGAATCGAACCCGCGACCTATTGTTCCGAAGTCAAGCACGCTAATCACCAAGCTACAAAAGCATAGTCTTGCTTGATATTAGAAATATTTTTTAAAGACGTTTCTTTATGCAAATTTTTTTTTGAAACGCATTTTTAAACAAACCGTTGATGTTTGTGAAATGAACGTACGATTCGTTTTTCATTTTGCTACAATTTAAAATTGCTTTCAGAAATTTATGTTTAGCAGCGAAGATCTAATTTAGTTGGTCAATTATTCAAGAAGTTGGAATATTATTTATTGATAAATTTTCGCTTGTAAACAATTTCTTCCACCCGCATCGCTTGTTGCACCCCCCTTCCTTTTTTTGACAAAACCAAAACCTACAATGCGAGACTGAAACGAAATATTTCAATAAATTTAAGATGTAACAAATGGGTTTCAATGTATACGCATCTCCCCCCCCCCCCCCCTCTAAACATTTTCTGGATCCGCTCTTGCATTGCATCAATCTGCAGATTTTGTTATCAACAAACGTTTCATTAAAATTTGATTTTATAATAGAACTATTCATACACATTCAACTCTCTCTTATAATCTTACTATTTTATAAATCCCTTACAATTTTATAAGTTAATCGTAAAAAATGTCTAGAATACATACGTGGTACTGACAAACCGTAAAAGTTGGCAGATATATGTGTGTATAATACAAGATGCAAATGTTTTGCCCCCCCCCCCCCACTTTTCACATTGCCCTACCTGGAGTAGTGTTTGCCCCCCCTGGATATATTGTCTGGCTGCGGGCCTGTATTGAACGAAGCCAAATCTATGTCAATTGTGCTATTCGTCACGGAGTTGAAGCGGATGGACACCGTATTATGATATTCAGATCCCGATTTCCCTTGTAAATGATTTAAAGACGTTTCATGTTAAAAACAGTTTCACCAATTTTTTTACAGAAGTTGTTTCCTTGTCAACGCCGGGTTCTACATAAAATGCGGGGCCCTGTGCATCAGCACCAATAGCACACCCCTAAAGGCGACCCCGCTCATAACCCTTCTAACTCATCCAACTATGCAAATAAAAGTTGGGTTTTGTTAGGCAGTAATATTCTTAAATTCGCTAGCAAATTAATCAAACGACTCAAATTGATGACATTTATAAACTTTTATTTTTGATTTGACTTATAACAGATTTTTATTTTAGAGGTTTTCTACCATTTCTAATAATATTTTCGCGTACCCCCAACCGGACCACCATGTTCCCCCAGGTGTACGCAAAAAATAAATCCTATAACCTTGCCCGACACTAAATTTTGAAAAGTTTGGATTGCACAGATAAAAAAAAAACTTTATAATTAATAAAATCGACAAACTATCAACCAGGAGGAACAGTTTCCTCTTTGACGAAAAGCTCAGAAACCCTGTGTCGCGACATTACCCCGAAGCTAAGAGGGGAAGGTTGACCCAGGTCTAAAGGTCACCTTCTCAGTGGGGGATTATGTACCCACGCTGACAAACCTTTTGCATTTGTCCTTTTACGGGAGAGATAATCATGCCAAATTGTAACCCTCTTCATGGGGGAACGATATCTATAAGGGCTGCTAACTTTTGTAGAACTCGGCTAGATTCGGTTTAATTAATATATCCTAAGACCTATCGTAACTTATGCATCCCCTATTTGGGCATTTGCCTGTAAAACGAGACTCCACGAATTTGAAAAACTGCAAAGTCAAATACTCAGGCTATACGTTACCAGATCGAGCTGGTTTATTAGAGATATTATCAGCACTTGCAGTGGCGGATTTAACAGGCGGCAAATGGACAGTTGCTGCCTGGGCCCCCTTGTCTTGGGTCCATTTGGGGCCCCCTCGACTGAAAAAATTAGAAAGGGAAGGAAGAGAAATAATTGTTTCTTTTATTTTTTAACATATTTTAATTTTACTAAACATTTCACTGGAATTATGTGTTTGGATTCCTTTATCATTACGCACATGAGTAGACAGGTGGCCCTTCTTCAACGGACCCGGACCCACAGTGCCCCATTTTGCCTTCTTTACAGTGCCCCATTTTCTAATAGGTCCGTGCAAAAAGCACTTGTACTTAGGGTTTCTGAGCAGCCCCTAAATCATCTACAACACGGGGGCAAGCCGCTGCTTTTGTAAAGAGGCCAAACGTGGGGCCCCTTTACCAGACGCAGGACCCTGTGCGAAGGTAGCTGCGAGAATCCATGAACTATAATATATATTTAAGATTTATATTATTTTTAATGGATTTTAAGATTATTATTGTGACGTTCCTTTTTTGTGAACGTCCCACAGTGTTTCGTTCGTTAAAATAATTTCTCTTTTAATTGTGTTAGGTGATTGTCTAAAGCAAAATCCTCTCCTTTTTATTCGAAATCACTTTTGTTTCACATAATTTTGTTCACATTTTGATTCTGCTTTTCACAATGCAATATTTCTTCGAGCTAATATTCAAAGCGCCATCCTATACTAAATTTATCGTCTGGTGTCTAGGATTTTTTTTTTTGCTTCGTTTTGTGATTGGTTGGTTGGGTCTTCCCATTTTGTATAATGTTACGCAGTGCGTTTCCTTTGTGTTTTTTCTAGTTTTTACCGGTTCCATATGGAATCCTTGAGAACTTTCGATGGATGCTTTATTTAAAATCACCCCTTCGGTTGAGAGAGAGCAGATAGACCGATACTTTCTTGTGCGCGGAGGACGCATTCTTTTGTCTCTAAACATTATTTAAAATATTTATTTTAAATTAAAAAATGTAGCAAAAGGGTCTAATCTAAATATTAAAAAAAAAAGTGTTTAGAAATAAAGTTTTTTCTTGTTGGCGCACGGCCCCCAACCCAAAGCACGGGACCATGTGTCATAGCACTAAGGGGGGGGAGGTGAGTATTCATATAGAGAAGAATTAATTAACTGTATATTTTAGTACTAATAACAAATGTGGGATTTCCAGATTCCAAACTTTTCTAGATAAATTCAAAGGATAAAACGTATTTTGGACAAATAAAATAATTAAGTTCTATAGAAAATTCGGAAGCAAGTTCAAAGAATGTAATAATCCTATTTTTAGAAATTTTAGAGAAAAAGCACGTTTTTTTAATGTTTGCTCCTAAATTATTTATTAGAAAACGGATACCCTTCAAAAATTTTTGCCGCCTTGACCTTTTGTCTTAAATCCGCCACTGAGCACTTGATATCCCTCCCCTGATGGAATTTATTGGAAAACTAGCGAAAAACTTTTTCAATGAGATTCCTCACATCAACAATGATTAACTTAAAAAGCTTGAAAGCTATGACCACACCGATTTGAGGCACCTACACCGACCAAGGGCATCGCTCTTGTTGCTTGCCCGCCCAACATAACTGTATGTAATATACTAAAAAAAAAAATATTAAAAAAAAAATAATAAATTAACTCCGCTAGGAACATAAACTCAAGTTCGTTCCGCCCTGTTTGTGAAACATCGCCTCATGTTTGCGAATTTCCAACAACCACCTCCATGTAAATTCCCCTATATAGTTGAGCGAAGCGTACGGAGTACCGTAGGGGCGAAGCCCCTTTTACCTCCTATATGACGATAAATGTTCAAACATGGCGTTTGAGTTGGATCAGTAAGTGACACGAAATAAGCGCATAACGAAAAGATACACAGACTGCACAATACTGACAGTGCAGTTAGTTTACAAAAGTTGTCGGACATGTCTGAGTGGCTGCTACCATCACGTGAATAGATCCTCACTTTCTATTGGTCGGTGGGCGGGGCCACCGATTCTGGGACTGGGCCGCGAACGCCGGCTGTGTCGATCTCATTCAGTTTCTCAAGGAAGTAACAGAACAACGTCTGGAGCTTCTCTGCTGGAGTGCTCTTTTCTCGCAACTGATTTATCAATCCTTTGATAGCGTCAGTGCTAGTGAAGATCACTGCAAGTTCCTTGCATAATTCGGTGACTAGAGCGACCTCGCTCGTTGATGTCGCCGGGACAGGTGGTGGGGTGGGCTTTCGTGTATCCTTCCGCCGAGCCGGGATCGATGGCCTGTTGATCCGGGTTTGGACTGGAAGTCTCCTCGGTTTCGGGAATTCAGGGCACTTTTTGCTGGAAGCTACGTGGCCTGTAGCTTTGCAGTTAATGCATTTCGGTGTATCCAGTTTTCCGAGGGCACATTCCCTCGTTTGGTGTGGCTCCCCGCACTTCAGACATCTGGGTGCGAGGTGGCAGGTATGTGAAGTATGAAAGAAGTTGCAATTGAAACATTGCGGCACTCTTCTCGATCGGTATGGATCCACAAAAACGTTTAGTCCCAAAAGTTCTTTAGTTTTAAGGATCTTGTTTATGCCTGGGGTTTTCGGCATGGCCGCCATGAAGACTTTGGTGGGGGCCTTTGTCGATCGTCTGGTCAGCTGGGCCACTTTGGTGACTTCATATCCCATTGAAGTGAGCTCAGCTAGGATGGCAGGGCAGGTCGTCTGGGCTGGCAGTCCTTTAATTGCCACCCGGAACGGGGCACTGCTCGGTGGGGCGGCAAGGAAAAAGTCACTTTTCCTCGCATTTAGGTGATCAGTAGAAAGTAAGTAGTCCCCCTCATTTGTCGGTTGAATTTTTATAAACTCTCCAGTTTGCTTTGACTGAAGCTTATCTGTCAAAATTATTTTCAATTCCGACAAAATGAGAGGGTAAATCTCGGTGATTTTGAGATATATGGCACCCGGTTGGGTGTAAGTAGGCTCGGCAACAATGGGTGCTGGGGGGGAGTCGGTGACCATTTCGTCAGTTTCCCCCTCATTAACAAGCATTTCATTTGGCTCGCTTAGTCCCATCTCGTCAGCAACCTCTTCAGGGCTGGGCAGGTGTTCGGTAGCGATAAGTGGAGACTGACCACCGGTCGGCTCATCCAACTTACGCTTCTTTTTCTTTTTAACTCTACTGGCCTCCGCCGGAGCGCCAGAGAGCAGGTGCATTGAGAAGTACTGAGGGTAGCGTCCCAGCTTGCATGCTTTTTCGAAAGCCTTCATGATACCCTTCTCAAAGTACTTCGCATCAGCAGAGTCAGGTCCTCCTTCGAGAACAGATCGAGTATAACACGTATATTGGAATTTATACTCCAATAAAACGGTGTAGTCATCGTGCATTTTTTCAATATCGGTGGCCTCATCAATCCATTTTGAAATATCGGGAAAACAAGGTTTCGTCATATTAAATTCTTTATATTGGGAGAGCTAAACAGAAAACTGACTGTCGTGGGCTCTCGCCAACATGGGAATGATGTAAATTCCCCTATTCATGCGTGCCCTGAGCACAAGTTATGTTTATTATAATTGCCATACTGGAGGCGAAGGGTGTAAGCCCATGTCCTTCGAGAATTCTTCTGATCGTATCGTATTGTATACGCTACACTTCTTTGTTTCTTTGTAGACATACTGATACTGCTGCCCTTGGTCTGGCGGGCGCCTTTACATGCTTCTGTTGAAATGGAGATACGGGAGTACTGAGCTTGTGGATTTGCTGGTACATACAAATTTTTTTGAACGCTCGTTCCCATGCAAGTTTACCCCTAAGTTTAGCCTATGGCTGTCCCACCACAAGACTATCCGACTGATTTTGGAAGCAGAAAAAAAAAATTAATGGAAGTTTTACAGATTGTTATACACAATTATATTTTTATTTTAAAAAAAAAATTATATTTTTTTTGTAAAAGTAAGGTTTTACATTCAATACAAATTATTTCATTCAAGGAGGGTCAAATTTTTTCCAGGGGCATGAATATTTCCAGGGTCGGTAATGCCCCTGCCTGGCTACAGGCCTGGTTGGGCTCTTTCAATAGACGTGAGTGTCGGCCAACAGCGGATGCCCACCGATTTGCCCGTCTAGGACTTTTTCTATTATACTCGTTGTACTGCAGTGTAAATTTCAAAATCTTTATTTGGATGCTTGTTGAAATACTGGTTCGTTTAAATGCTTTTTCTAACTGAATATTTTTTTAAATGGAAATTTTTATTTCACAATGCCACTTATACCAAGTTTATTAACAGGTAACTTGTATTTCATTATTTATTTCCAAAAATATAAGCTTTTTGTGTTCATTGAAATGCGATACCTTTTTTAAAACTGCCAATTATTTATAAAGGAAATTGTAAAGTATTTTATTATATATAATCTTGTGTCAAATATTTAATTGAATTCATGTCGTATTTAAAGTTAGACGCGTTAAGCACAGACATAAACATTCTAAATTACGAGGCTTTCAAAAATTAATGATTGTTTTAAAACGCCACTTTAATACTGTTATTAAATTTTATAACAATATTATTTTAAAATAAATAAAATTAATTAAAATTAAATAAAATTAAAATTAATGTAAAATATATGCAACAATACGTCTTTAACGGGAGCTGATAAATTTGGCCATAAATCTAATTGAACGGACAAATTAGAAAAGCATGACGAGACAAAGGGAAAATTACATTTCCATGAGTTTTCTGTTTTCAATTATATTTTACAAGAATGATCTTTTTTACACATTTTCTTAATTTTGTGGGTTTTGTTGGCTGATGTTCGATTTTAGCATGACCTTTGCTGCTACCGTCCCTTACAATTATCAGTACAGCAACGATTTTTTTTTATTTATGAGTATGTCAAATCATGCAGGAAACATTAAAAATGTTATGATGACAGTGATAAATAACAGTGTCTGTCTCAGGATTTGTAAAACGGAGGGGATAATTTATACAAATTAACTAATATTTGGTTTACCGTTTTTTTATTATTTTTAAATTTGATATAAAATAACTTAAAAGAGTGTTTTTTTTTTAATTTGATGAGTTATGAAATTTTTTTAAAGCTTTATTATTTAATTTATTAGTCCAGGTCTCAACCACAAAAATACTACTTGTTTACTAATAAATTTTTCCATTTAAGTTTTTAAAAACGCATTCAACCATTTTAGTATTTTTTTTTAAATAAGCATTGTCAATGTTAAATATATAATATATTTTTTTAATGTGTAAGTCTCTTAAATAGTCATTTTTTTTTTCGAAAGTTTAAGTTTCACGAAAGTTTTCGAACAAAGATTTTGACAGGTCTATTATTACAAAAGAAAAATTATATAAGCAATTAAGCTTATTTTATTGCAAAATGTATGTTAACTTTTTTATCTGACGTTACTTTATTATAAAATCTATGTTATAGTTTATAAATGGCGTCATTTTATTTTTAAATCTATATTATGGTTTTTATGTAGTTGTGAAATATGTTATGGTTTTTATTTGGCGTAAAGTCAGACCCAAATGGAGGGGCTATAGCCCCTACGTAAATCCGGCCTTGATTGATATAAGAGGTTTCCTTATTATGTCCTTTGGAAGCGCAGTGTCTGGCCGAACTAGTCTCTGTATGATGGTGTGTTTCAGCGGTATATTTAAAAATAATTAATGCTTTCTTTTGAAAACGTTTCCCTATCATAAATAACGCTTGCTTTTCCCCTTTAGTAGCGACAAAATATCACTAAAAGATAAGACAATCCACCACGCTTTCTTATTAGAAAGTACACATTTAAATGGAAAGTTTTTAATTACGCTATGAAATGTCTAAAGCATCACTCCTTGTGAATTGCTTTATGTAAGATATTACTCCAAATGCACATTCTAAGTCAAATTTTGTGTTGGGATGGATGTTAATTGGATGATGCTGGCACATTTTAAGGTATATATTTAAAATTCACACACATTGCAACCGAACCTTGAGATTAAGTGAGTTGTAGCCCTTTTCGAACAATTAAAGACAAGACAATGTATTAGCCCCCCCCCCCCCCAAAAAAAAAAAAAAAACGCAAATTTCTTTAGTTGAAAGTTAAATTTTGGGCCCCTCCAAAAATGTTGGCAACTTTACGCCTATGTCGAGAGCCCTTTCATAGAAATATATGAAAGCCACTATCAATGTGCTCAAAGGCCTGGTGGGTATATCTCCTAGCTGCAGACATGATTGTTCTGAAGTCGCCGACTGGCTGATATCATACTGTACTTACTGCTTCTCCCATCTGTGGATTCTTCTGCCGTTTCAAACTATAGTTGCACTGGGAGTGTATGTTGAAATCGTCGTTTGCATGCATGTTGAAATCGTCGTTTTGTTAAAATGTTTTTTCTAACTGAATATTTTAAAAAAATGTAGAAATGTTTATTTCGCAATACAACTTAGAGCGAGTTCTATCAGAATTATTGGGGCGGGGGCTCGGGCCCAATACAAGTTTACGCCTATGCTGATCGTTGACGTCTCTCAACGACAAGGGGTTACACAATCTGTCTCCTTCAATTATTATATAGACAGACGGGATTGTGTACACGTTTCGGCCATTTCCTGTCTTTTCCCAACCCCAATACCTTCGGACGATTTTCAAGAGGAAGCCACCAACGGTTCTATTCTAAGAAAATTCTTTCTTCTTCCACCCAATAAACACTTGTCAAAAGAATGAAGTGGGGGCCGGGCCAGGCCACCTTCTTTACTTTCTGATATTTCGACACTTTTGGAACTGGCTTCGCGTCACCTAAGCGGTCGCAGCCACTAAATCACAGCTGGAACGGAGTTTCAAATAAGGCAATAATTTGGCTTTTTTTAGAGATATTATGGCCCCCTGTTTTCAAATTTGATATGTTATTGAAGAAAACTGCGTTGGCCTTTAATAAATTATTAATTTTTTTTTTAATAAATCACTCGGCTACTTTTTAAAAATATTAACCGGCCCCCCGGGAAAATTCTAGATCAACCCTATGGCCAGTCCGCCACTGTAAATATTGTAGCCAAATAGATTGGCAACATTGGCAACCCTGTAAGTTGTCGTGATGCAAATACTAAGTAAAATACGTTGTTTAACCGTGTATATAAAATTATAATATATCTGATTTTTTTTTATTATTTTCAAAATTATAGCAATTTTTTTTGTTTGTTAAATTTAGGTTAAATTCATTGGACAATTTTATTATGGTAATAGAATCCCAAAACGACTACACAAAACAGAGTTGAGATGACAAAATTTACTACTGTTCGGTGCAGGGCCGGATTTAGGCATAAGCTACAGCCTAGGGGCCCCGCACAACTCACCAATAATAATATAGATTACTGAAAAAATGGATGTCTCAACACTTCAAAATTATGACAACGACTTGTTTGAAAATAAATCGATTAGACAAAAAAAAATTATAAGTACCAAACAAGTTTCTAAATAACTAATAAATCAAAACAAATCATAATGAAAATAATATTCTACAACATTTTTATGATGCAGAAAATTCTATTTTTCTTAATGGATTTGTACAATGCAAATATAACATAACACTTTTATGTTCTTTTAAAAATTATGTTTAATTTGTGATAATTTAAAATGGCATTGTGTTACTATTTTTGGAATGTTCATGGTGATTTGAGAATAATAGAGACGAGTGTAATATTTTATTGTAATTTTCATAAATTCCAAAATACCATTGCACATTGAAATTCCTTGAAATTGTTGAATTGTTCAACATAGTATTAAAAATTTACAAAAAAAAAACAGTGCATTCCAATTTTATTAATCCGCCCTAGATCCGCCACTGTTTCTTAGTATAATTTATATAAAATAGTACAATAAAATGTAACATTAACTACTGTTACATTACTTTAAATAAACATTTTTCAAAACGCCATTATCTAGGTACAAGGATAATCGCGTCACTTTGTAAACATTTTAAAAATTGATTTTTAACGTTAAAAACCCATGAAAGTGTTCTTTACAGAATATATTTTTTTTTAAGGTAACATTATTAACTCTATCTTGCTCTAAACTCTGAAAGTGTATCTTATTGTGAAAGAGTGAAAATGACTATGTTTACATATTTGTGTAAGCTGATAATATTTGATAAAAGCTCTTCCTCAGAAGTATATCTATTTTCTTTCTTAGCACGCTCGTTTAATGAAGCTTTTCTAAATCTAGGTTGTATTTCAATGGAGGAATTTGCTGACGCATGTGAATTTCTCGGTGAACAACTCGGCAAACCTATTCCTCCGGGGACCATCCAAGATTTGGCACACAGCATCGATTTGAATAAAGACGGTTTCATTGACCTGAACGAATTTTTGGAAGCCTTTCGGCTGGTGAACGGAAAACGGGCTTTTCCAGAAGATTCACCACTTGAACCTGTCGAAGAAGAAGACAGTGAGGACGAGTCTTTGGAAACTGCAGTAGATGGAGAAGACGATGCTAATACTATTGAAGAAGATCTAGACATCGATGAGAAGTGTAGTTGAAGGAGATTCGGAAAAAGATTCAACCATTTTCTCAAACTTTGCTGAGGAGTGATAAAGGGCTTGTTATTCCTAACTTAATACCAAGTTAAATTTTGGCATTTGAGTACCTAATATAGATAGCATTTACCATTCGGTCGGCTGGTAACTATTGGAATGTTCAGAACAGAAGTTCATTTGCGTTAAGGCAAGCTAAACCTAAGATTTAAGGAAAATGTTAAAATAAGATTTAATTTTGAAACATGATTTAGTTGAATTTGTCATTGGTTTGAGTTTTCTAATTTCATTGACTTCCTTTGATATTTTTTAACTAAAAGATTGAAAATTGCAAAACTGAAACTTATTGTCTTAACTATATTCTTAAATATTTTAATTTCTTTAAAAAATATTTAATCAACAAAAAAAGAATGCAACTTCTATCTAAATGTGTATAAATTACGACAGAATTTTACTACAGAATTAAAATTGTTTTCAATACTTTTTTTATAAGTACTTCGTTTATATTATGTTATTAACAAGAACCAAAACAGCAACGTAAAAATATAAATGAATATATAAGAGGACGTACAAAAGTTATCAAAATATTAAAAAAGAAGCGAGTCAACTGAACTTTCTTTATTTCCATATTTCGGTGCATTTTTCTATGTTTGTCCAGGCATAGCTGTCAATCTATTTTGATAACTTTGGAAACAGACGATCCTATCCTAGTTCATTCCTAAAAGATTTCTCATGCGTTTTGTCATGGAAATAAAAACTTGAAAAAAGGCTACATCCGGAAATCGTAGATATTTTTTTGTCATTTAATTGGCTTATTTATTTCCATAGCTTTAATTTTTTTCTAGTAATTTCATAAAAGTGTCATGGAAATGTTTCAACTGTTTTTGTTTGAATTTCAGGAAACAAAAGTTCAGCAATAGTCAACAATGGAGACTCTGTTATTAACCCTTAGCACTCCAAGAACACTTTGCGATTTGTGTTCTTTCTATGGAACAGTTATTCCTCTTTATGTTCTTTTCCACAGATTTTTTTTATACTCATAAAGGGAAAAAAATCATAATCTGTTTTGTATATGCAAGAGAATAAGTTGAAAAAAGATTGATGTTCTAAACACAAGATCATGCTGTTCTCGTTTATTTTAAAGAACAGGGAAACAAAAGAACTGGTCGTTATGTTGTCGCCTGAGAGGCGACATCGGAGTGCAAAGGGTTAAATGCTTCTATTTATAATAGAAACATTTCAAAATACGTCCGTTTTAGAATGATCTTTCTTTCAAAATGAATTCGTATATTATTATACGAATTAAAATTTAAACTAAGATCTTTCTAAAAAAGTTTAAGATATCGTGAAGAAATTTTTTAAATAAACTCTATTTGATTAATATCCTAAAATGTGAAAAATATTTAAACGGAAAATGAAAATATATTGTTAATTTATACATAAGACAAATTATATTTTTTTGTATATAAATAACACTTAGGATAGCATTTAGACTTGTGTTGCGCTATGCACAACTTGGCTACGCTCGGTTTTGATCCGAGGAACTTCGACTTGCTACGCCGATACTCTGCCAGTCAGGCCAAAGTGATTACTCTCGCCTAAGCTGTAGTATCGGGTAGATGAAATGAACCCCACAGTACCCCCCGCTCAGTGAGTCGGACAGAGGAACGATTGATTGCGATGCAATGCTTACGATGCCCGTGAAGCGTTATCACGTGGCAGTGGTTGATGCCGAAGTGTTATCACGTGGCAGTGGTTGATGCCGTGAAGCGTTAACACGTGGCAGTGGTTGATTCGAAGTGGTCACAAGTGCTAGTTCGAAGGTTGCGTCGAACTTTCTTACCTGGTCACCATTTGTAGCGCTATGCACAACTTGGCTACGCTTGGTTTTGATCCGAGGAACTTCGGCTTGCTACGCCGATACTCTGCCAGTCAGGCCAAAGTGATAACTCTTGCCTAAGTGGGAGTATCGGGTAGATGAAATGAACCCCACACTTGTATGTAGAATCTAGAGACAGTAACCTATAAACAATGTAAAAAAAATATATTATTTATTTTTGCCAAAGCATGTCAAAAATGCGAAGAAAAAATATCAGTATACAGAATTCAGTGGTTAATATATAGTCAGGTCGATATACAACAGAAAGTAGCCAAATATCAAACAAATTGCAACAAAAGATTTCTTAACGTTTTTTGTCACTGCTTGGTGTGCTTACCCCTAGTAAAAAGTCTACAAGTTTTTGACAACCGGAACTGGGGTAAAACTGGAGGTTTCAAGATGGCCGCCTTTGTTCTTTCTTAATTATTGAGTTACTAAACATTATTATTATTAAACATCTGAACATCTGTTCTACACCCGATTTACTCCAGAATTAATTTGATTATTTGAGAGCTGTTACCGTGGATCGAGGTTTCTTACCCAACGTCGTTGACAAGGCTCTACACAAACTGAAAAATCCACTTAAAAAATTCTGATCTATCTGAGCGCTCTAATGCTCTGGTTGTTTTGCCATATTATCCCCAGATCAGCCATCAAATTTCTAAAATTCTCAGTAAATTCGACATGCATTTCATTTTTTCACCTATCAATAAGATCACCTTCACACAACTTAAAGACCCCATTGACGACCTTAATAACTGGGGCATATATAAGTATCTCATGGCAATGTGGCATGTCATGTATCGGTCAAACAAAAAGATCATTAAGATTTCTTCTTAAGGAACACAAAACACATACTGTCAAACAAGTAATAAAGAAGTCATCCATTGCCAAGCACACAATCATATAATTAATTTTTCTAACCCACATTTAATTGGCAAACCCAAATCTCCAGTCGAATTTGACTTCCTGGAGGCGATTCATATTTTTGGCAATATTGATTCGATTGTCAATGAAACATTTGCTGTTCCGGTATTTCCCGCTTGTTGGCACACAATAGTTAACTCCAACCGATTGAGATAGTTTTTTGGTCTTTGGCAACACTTTCCATTCTGTGTTTATTTCCATGTTATTGTGCATACAGACTTTTCATTTCTGCTGATGATTTACATGGAACGGGAACATGGAGCGAGAATGCGTCGCTAATTGTATTCCAACGAATTCCTAGAGTCTTGAGGTCATTCTTTATTTCTAGTTGAGGATTAGTAGCGCATAAGTCAGTTGCTATTTTTTGCAGGATGGTCAACTTTCGGATGTCGAATCCACCTCTAAGTAAAAGTTGACGAACTTCTTGATATACTTCAACGGCTTCGTCTAAAGAATCAGCCCTTGATATAAAGTCATCCACATAGAAATAATTTTTAACTATGTTTGACCCGATTGGAAAGTCCATTTGTTCCTCTTCTGCCAATTGAAGGGTTTGCTGCAAAAAGGATGTAGCTCCAGTCTAGGGGAATTTGGAGTTACATGTACTATCTTGTGGTAAAAAAACTTGTTCGTTTGGTGCCTGAAAGAAGTAGCTCCAATCGTTAGTTCTCGCGTTACTCAATAAATGACAACGCAGCAGATGAGCTGGACGTTACAGAGGGGGAGTGTGATGATTAAAAATTTAATTTTCTGTTTTCAAATTCAAAATAATGCTATATTTCATTGAAGTTTTCTTTAAATAAAATAATATTATAGTAAATTGTATTTTTTTTTTTTTAATATTTTTCATAGAGGTAGACGGAACATCTATTTGGTTGCAAGAAAGAGGTAGCTCCAACGATCTAACATGTGCCACGTCATCTGGAAGATATATTTTTAAGGGAAAATACTCTCATAATATGTAGGAAAATTTAAGAAGATTGATCAAAAAGAATATCTTCACACAATTTGGAATTTTCAAGCGTTTTTACGGCTTTCTGCAAACTTAAATAATTGGAGCTACCTCTTTTTTACAGCAAAACCCTCAATTGCTGTAGGCATTTTTTTGCTAAATACGGAGCAGAAGCCGTTCCGTATGTAACTGTGTTCAACAAGTAATCATCGATGGACTTTGGTGTATTGTCCTGCCATAGGATACTGTGCAGCTCCACTGTGCACCCTCTAGTGCGACGATAACAAAACCAAACCAAATAAATATTGATTGGTTGGGTTAAATTTACGTAGCCATAGGGTTGGACAATAGGCTATTGGCACCGGTTAGCGATCTATCTCGTAGGATAGATCTGGGAACACTGTGTCGTTATTTTGAACCAGGAAAATATGTTATTTGCAATTCAGTAAATACAAAATATTGGTTTGTATCACACGGGTTGGACGTTGTCAGCCCAATGTACGTACATCAATATTTTGTGCCGTATGGTGTACTTCTTTTGCAGAGTTTTTCGGTGACGTTTTACTATTGGCTGTGACGATTACGGAAGTGTATATATGTAATATCTTCCTGTGATTACCTATCCTTCAACGATTTTTTTATTTCTTAATTTTATTATCGAATTTAACCAAGTGTGTTGGTTTAGTTAATATACGTGGCACTAGAGCTGCATAGAGTGCTACTATCCACCGTTGGGGGGCATATCTCGAAAGAAAGACACGTGAACGATGCCTCGTATTTTTGTAGGGAGACTTCAACCCAACTTAGAAACTGACATAAAAGTTAATTTAATGGACCTTGGGTGCTGGGAATTCGTAATTGGAGAAGCTATGCAATGTCCAGAAACTGCATCCGAGAAAGAAAAGCAGGTCGGATCATTGGAGGAAGCATAGGGCATATACTACAATCTACCAAGACATTAGCCCCGTTTACACGTCCAACAAAACGAACCGGTATTTACCCGGGTAATAGGGGAAAACTTTTCACCCGTTTACACGTCCCTGCATAATTTGCCGGTATTTAGGAAGTGACGTCACTCCAAACGTCACTTCCTAAAGAGCAGCAAACAGATTGCGTCTGTTTGCCTTTAAAACATTTTACTATTTTATGGCTTTTTTTCCAAAATATATTTCCTAAACCAATCGTCTCACATATTGTATTTGACAGATGAATAATTTTTGTACTTATTAGAGTAAAAAGATTAGCATTTTTTAATTTCGACTATTTTTTAAAAAGACTAAAAAGGAAAAAAAATAGTCAATTTGTTCGGTAAAAAATTATTAAATGAGATTTTGTTTCAGAGTGATTATTTTCTTAAATATGAAACCATCAGATTTATACTTTATTTTCTAAACAGATTACGCAAATGAATTTTCTTATTATTTAGAAAATTATATTATGTTAACGAAATTTAAATTGAAATAAATTCCTTCAAACAACCACTAATCTAAAAATCTGTACATTTATAAATTTATATTTCAGCTTACAATACAATTGTACTTATTGTTCTAAAGGTGTTCAACAAAAACGATTATTATTTTTTGATGGATCAACTCCCTACTATTTTAACTAAAAAAAATTACATCTTTTACATGAAGAAAATGTTCAGCCCCCCCCTGAAAATAGCAAGTTTACTACGCCACTGATCATACAACTTGTTAGTTCAGTCTTTTTTTTTATTTGTGTTTATTGGGTGAGAGGGAAATTTACTTTGTTTAATTTACAAATTTATATATTAATAATAAAATTAACTCACATATAATCTGAAATATATAAATAATTATTTAATATAACGTTTTCATTTTGAAAATTAGGAAACGTATATTGAAAGTAATTACGTTTTCATTTTAAAAAAATAGGGAACGTATCGCAAATAATGCTTTCATTTTGGAAAATTAGAAAACAATTGGAAAAATTATTTGTTGCACACATTGCTCATACATGCAATGTGTGCAACAAATAGTTTACTTAAAAGGAGAACCTTTTTAGGCACATCTCTTTACACATTTCTTTTAAAAAGCAATCACTTAAATTTCGGAAATTTCTTGTTTTATGTTTGAATTCGAAACTCACACTGGAAAAAAACCTATGTGCAACAAACAATTAAAAAAAAACCTTTTTAGGCAATTTCTATCCACATTGTTTTTAAAAAAAGCAATCCCCTTAAATTTCGGAAATTTCTTGTTTTAGTATTTGAATTCGAAACTTCACACTATAAAAAAAAAACCCTCATACATACAAAGTGTGCAACAAACAATTTAAGGAAAAGAACCTTTTTACGCACTAACTTATCCCCATTGTTTTAAAAAAGCAATCCTACTAAATTTCGGGAATCCACGTTGCTTTTAAAACATCCCCCTATATTTCGGAAAAATCTTTTTTTATTATTAGTATTTGAATTCGAAACTTCACACTATAAAAAAAAAACCCTCATACATACAAAGTGTGCAACAAACAATTTAAGGAAAAGAACCTTTTTACGCACTAACTTATCCCCATTGTTTTAAAAAAGCAATCCTACTAAATTTCGGGAATCCACGTTGCTTTTAAAACATCCCCCTATATTTCGGAAAAATCTTTTTTTATTATTAGTATTTGAATTCGAAACTCACACTGGTGTGCAACAAACAATTTACTGAAAAAAATATTTTTACGCATTTCCTCATATTGCTTTTATAAAGCAATCCCATTTAACGTATTTTAATAACTTTCGCCCGATTACTATTCAATTGCTTTTTAAAACTACCTATTTCTGAAAGTTTTCCACAAATCAGTAATGGTTTATACACACAAACACTGAATACAGCCGCCATTATTGAAATCTCGCAAAGGATCATGGGAATCACCCGGCATTTTCACCTAGTCAAGACAAGGCTGAACTAGATCCGCGCGCGTTGACGCTACGCTGTCAAATAAGCGATCTTTTTTTGCAACTTCGAAATGGTTCGGTTTTTTGAAGACACCAGTTTGCACATATTTCGTAGTTTGTGATTTAAAACTGTTGACGAAATAAAAGGTTCCGTTTGGACTCCTTGATCAGAATATTCCATTGGACTAACATCACTAGGTACTTGATTAGCAAAATGTAATAATAACTCTGCTTCCTCTATTCTATTCTCCTCACTCAGATTTATAACTTCCCTTTTACGCTTTGTTATTTTTTTATCCACTGCTTCATCCAAGCATTTTCTCTTAACTGGCATTCTTGCTTTTGTTTCAACGGGTATTTTATACGCCGGATAGTCCTCGAACACAGTTGGAATGGTATCCTTTCGTAGTCTCTTGTATTTAATATTTGGCACATAGTCAGAAGCCTTAAAATGTTTCGAACAAACAACAGAAGAGTTCGATTTGTCGTTAGGAACAAAATCTTTTCTAGAAATATTCTTGAGCCAAATATCACATAAGTTCGTATCACATGGAAACTCGTGGAAAGAAATAGTCTTATCGACTTTTCTGCTTGACTTGCAGTACGGCACACAACAATACATTTCAAAAGTTCATTAAATGAAATATAAATGAAAAATATTCACCGTTTGTAAAACATAAATCCACAATAAAATCGCTAAAAAAAACCACGTTGTAAATTTTTCACGTTTCAGCTCTTGATTGCAACACAAAATCACACTTAAGATTTTGGCGCCACCTTACGGCGATAGCTGTCCCTAGCCAGTTTTTAGTGTCGGCGTTAAATCCATTGTTCTCGGAAGAAATGGGACAGCCTGTTCCCACCCCACGCGGAGGGTTATCTAGTTTAGCCTTGGTCAAGAGTAGGTGCGAAGTTTACCCCGGCAATTCTCCGAAATCTTCCCTCCTTGGGGAAAAATGCCGGGTTTACCCCGGCTTTTTAGCACGTGTAAACGGGGCTATTGAGAGGAAGTATCACACCCTGATTGCAGTTCCGTGGACCCGGAAGCAGAAACACGGCGACGTGCGTCGTACGACGCAGATTTTTTCAAAGGTCTGCAGACAAATTTTTGCAGAAGTCTACCATACAATTTTTTGTTATGTCTGCACCACTTTAGAACATTTTCTGCATATTGTTATTAGGTTAGATAATTACTTTTCTCTCATTTAAGAAAGTCAGGGGATGGAGGAGAAGTCCCGATAATAGAAAGTAACAATCGCGATAAGTTACACGTGTTTGAACAAATCTCAGCAGACGTTTCATTGTTGTCGATTCTCTTTTGTAAACTCCATGGTACATTTCAGTGCCTGTTCTTTGAAAAGATACATTACTGGAGAATAATTAGCAGAAACTTCTTTGAGAAGGGAATTTGCGCTAAACGAAAACGGTATTTTATACAGCTTTCACCGCAGATTTCCGACTTTGGCGATCATTTTTTTTTTCTCTTTTGGATTTAGAGCTCATTTTTTTACTTTAATAGCTCATTTTTTTCTTTCTTTTTACTCATTCTTATCTCAACTATTTGATAATCAATAAATAAGCAATGATGCAAGTTTTTCAAAAATCGGCAATTTGACGCCGCGATTACTCCGATGTTGGTGACTAAAAATGCATTTCTTTTTCAGATTTATTAAATATAGTCTAGCTTTAACATGGTTTTCTTAGCTTTTTATTGAGTTTGTTAGGAATTTGATTATTATCAGCTAACCACAGTTGCCGATTTTATCCACAATCGGCGTTTTAGCTTGGTGGCTTTTCCAATTTTCAAGAAAGAAAATTTGTTTTACGACATGTTTAAAGCCACACTGTAAAAAATTTCCGAGTAATATTACAGCACAGTGTGCTGGTAAAAGTAATGCCTACAAACTGTGCTTTATTTTTACAGTGTGCTGTAAAATAATTTTGCTGTACTTTTCAATCGCACGTGCTGTATTTTTACAGTATGCAGTAAACTACTTTTGCTGTAGTTTTTCATCACGTGTGCTGTAATTTTACAGTAGCTGTAAAAAAAAATCTCTTGACCGGTTGTTGCATTTTTTTTAATTACAGAGTATTTTCTTTTATTATAGCATACTTTTTAGTGTACAATAAAAAAAGAAAATGCTTTGCATTTAAAAAAAAATGTAGCAACCAATCAAGAGAAATACAGCAATAAACGAAAAAAGAAAGACATGTTTTTGCAGTTACTGTAAAAGTTAGCGGGGTTTTTGCTTTATGTGAGTAGAATAAAAATTACAGGGCAGCACAATTCTGATCATATTCAGAGAACAGACAAACAATAATGGTTCGTTTATGAAAATATTTATTTGAAAAAGGCATTTAAACAGAGAAAAATATAAAGTCAAATTTGTAGATTTAAAAAGGCATTTAAACAGAGAAAACTATAAATTCAAATTGAATAAGAGTAATCGTTATGTATAATTATAAATGCAAAAATACGAACAAATAATTTTAGGTAAATATTTATGACATATAACACTCGTACAAAATTTTTCAAGTTTGTTTTTTTGCTATTCTGATCGTAGGAAAAAATTTGCTTTACTTTAGAATGCACAATATAACATTTAATCATACACTCTAATAATATATCTCCATTAAAAAAACACTAGAATATTTGAGGAGTATGCATGTGCAAAAACAAACATGTAAAAAAATATATAAGCATTTAATTTTATAAAAACAACATTTACCCGTTTTTACACATTTGTTTTAATATTTCTAAAAATATTATAATTAATAATAATAATTATAACTTAATATACCTTCTACAATTAAACTTGTATTATTTTCTCCAATTAGTTTCATAAAGTCCCTAATTCTGTTAGTGCATGTGATACATAATTAAAATTTTTTATAACATATGATGACCATCAAAATTACTAAAACAATTATTACTTCATATAATCTGCGAAATGTCCATAACGTTATAGAAAAATTGAGCCATCTTTCCAAACTTTTCATTTGAAGAGTCATCGGCTGTCATCACTATTTTTTAAATTGCATATTAGTTTCTTTCATAAACTTATGCCATTTTATGTTTTACAGCAGTTTTTGATGTATGGTTAACGTCACTCTAGAGCTGCACAGTCGCTGTTGACAATATTTCAGGGCTATCTCGAAGAAAAGGCCGGAGAACACTGTCTCATATTTTTTAACCATGAGATGACGAGGACAAAACATGAGCCGGCACCCGACGCAATCTGAATAGGCGTCAGATCATTGGACCACGATCAGATTTAATGTGCACCAGTCCGATATACACGCCGATGGAAATTGAGGTTAATTTAAGACGACTTTCGTAATTTAGTAGCGAATCTAGCAATCCTCCTATCACGAGATCGCTACATCTAAACTTTAAACAAGTTCTCATGGCGATTCTAACTTTCAGTCCTCTGATTACTAGCCTAGTGCTATACATCGAGGCCACCCGCCTCCCCAGCAGTTTTTGAAGAGGAGTAAATTGAAAAAAAAACATAAATCTGTAAAAATATTATTTTAACAACAAGCGAACAAACCGAACACTAAGAAATTTTATGAAAAACAGCTTTAAGACTACAATTATATTAAGGAGTGTTTATTTTTAAATACAAGTAATATCACAATTTATTTTTAATTTTAAATTAGACGTTTCAAAAATTATTTATTTATTAGGTTTTAGTCATTTAAGAAATAAAAATACAAAATTTAAAACATATAATTTTGCAATAAAATTTGTTTTTATACATTTAGTCTTCTTCTAAAAAACAAGTAACGAATTTAAAAGTATTCCAGAAAATATTGTAAGAATACTTACATTTAATAAAATTTTGATAGTTGTATACTTGTATGCCTCATGCGGTTCAAGGTTTAAAAGTTTCAGATTTGATCAAATTCAAACTAATTGCTCATATAAGCAAATTAAGATAAGCTGATAGGTTTATTTTTGTGTGAAAAGACTAATAAGATACAGCTATACTTTATCTTAGTTAAAAAATATGTTTTGAACAATTTTATGAATGTGCGTTGAGTTCCCCATAATATTTTTAAATATTTATTTTCCGAAATGTTTGTTACATTTTTAGCTCTTTAACGTTTATTTACCGAGGTTTTTGTCACACAATTTTCATAAAATACAGATTGCTGCTATTCGTAAATAGTCTAAAAATCTTGCACATCAAACAAATATCAAAATTTGTATGGATTTTAAAGCATTGACAGATGATCGCCACTACTGAAAATCGGCTTTATTCTCAATTCTCTTATGTAATCGTATTTTCCGTTGTCATACATATAATAAAAACTACAAAGAGCTTCCAAGTCACATTACTCGAACCCCAATTATTTAAAGTCGCGTTATTGCCGTTTGAGACAAAGTTTTTTCAGAAAACATCATTCGAAAGTATATGTGCGCTTTAAATTGGCTATATTAATAATAAATTGCGTGTGACTTACCCTAAATATCAGGAAATGTCTTTTAAAAGTGAAATCATGAACGATCTTGACTGTCAACACAGAACAGCAAACCTTTCTTGACGACGATTGCGATCGGAGGGTTGCCAGCTTCGCTACAAAAATACTAGAAAGTCGTCCAGAACATCCAACAAATTATACTGGCGTGTATACGGGACTGATGCACGATAAATCTGATCGGGGTCCAATTGAGGTTGACGCCTATTAAGGTTGCGTCGGGTGCCAGCTCAGGTGTTGTCCTCGTCATCTGACCATGGTTCAAAAATACGAGGCATCGTTCCCGGGTCTTTCCTTCGAGATAGGCCCCGAACCGTCGCCTATAGCCCACTGTGCAGCTCTAGTGCGACGTTAATTAAACAAACAATTCTTGCCGACGAAACGTTTAATTTCAGGCGCCAAAAAAAAAATTGCTATCTGCTCATGTCTAAACCTTTGAGACTACAAGTAAGTGAGGGGCCACCAATTGCCAAGTGGATAAATACGTTAGACTAGGTTTTGGTTTGGTTTTTGTTATAAAACGTCGCACTAGAGCTGCACAGTGGGCTATTGGCGACGGTTCGGGGTAAATCTCGAAGGAAAGACTCGGGAACACATACACATTCACACACACATTCATACATGCACCTCGTTATTTCAGAACCATGGTCAGATGACGAGGAAGGCTGAACTGGCACCCAACGCCTTCAATAAACGTCGGGACTTTGGATCCCGATCAGATTATCGTGCATAAGCTTCATACACGCCAGTATAATTTGTTGGATATTCTGGACGACTTTCTAGTATTTTTGTAGCGAAGCTGGCAACCCTCCGATCACAAGATCACTACTTTTTTACTTTTCTATGTCAAGTCCATTTCACGGATTCGAACCACCAATCCTCTGATTAGTAGCTGAACGCCTTACCAACTGAGCAACTGGGGCTCTGCGTTAGGCTAGTAATCAGAGGATTGGCTGATTTTTTTTTTTTTAAATTAACGTCGTACTAGAGCTGTACATTGGGCTATTGGAGACGGTTCGGGGCATATCTCGAAGGGAAGATTCGGGTACAATGCTTCGTATTTTTGAACCATGGTCATATGACAAGGACAACACCTAAACTTGCACCCGACGCAACCTCTATAAGCTTCAAGACATGGGACCCCGATTAGATTTATCGTGCACCAGTCCCGTAGATTGGATAATGGACTTGACAAAGAAAAGTAAAATTATAGTTAATTAATTAACTCCTAATATAAAATTTTCAATTTACCACTAAAATAATGTGCAAACAACTTCATACAAATAAAAGTGCAATGTACTTCTAAAAGAAATAAAAAGCCCTGTGTATCCCCATAAAGAATACTCAATGTACCCTTAAAATAAACCACAAAAAAAAACAATTAAAAACATAAAGTATCCAAAAAAAAGAGCACAGTGTACTATACAAGAAAAAAAAATTATTCCTAAAGGAAAATTCCAATGTATCCGTCAAAGAAAAAGCCAAACATGAACATATACTTAAAATAAAACTTAAGGTGCCCTTAAAAACAAAAGCACATAATGGAAAATGCCAAATGTGCCAATAAAAAAGTCCAATGTAACTCAATAAGAAAAAGTCTAATGTACAGCCGCGGAAAAAAAAAAACGAACCACCGATGATTATTTCGTTAGTTTTTAGAGTAGAGCTAAACTTAATATACCATTTTGTAGGGAATAAAGTCTACTCTACATTGATATACAAAAAATTTGCATAATGGACTATCTTCATACTCGAATCCGCACCAACTTTAAAATTTTCAATAGCAACACCTACTTTTGATAGCGCAGAAATGTTCCCCGCCCTCAAAATAATCTAAATATAAATTTTCGTTAATTTCCTACATTTATATGCAGAGATATTAGACGATATGTATCTATCTTATTTGAGGGGCTACTTCCACATTGGACAAAGTATTAGTGAGACTTCGAAATGAAGTACGCTGGTAGAAAATATTTTGGCGTTAGCCGTGGTTCTTCTTTTCCCGTCATCATTCATTCCCCTACTCCCGTATACCCCACGCCTTTATATAAGAATTTAGAATTTTATGCCAACGCGATCACAGCGCTTTTAGTTCTCAAAATTAGTAGATTTCTGTTAAGTTCTGCAGATTTTAAATTTGTGTATGACCCCTTAAATGATCATTTGATGCTCTTTTTAATATAGCCAAAAAACTACAAAGAGGAAAATCATGAAATTTTAGATATGCATATAAAACGTTTTTCTGAATCCATCACTATCAAAATATAGCATGGTTGCTATTCATAAATTTTATGAATATTAATATCCTAATTTAAATAAAATTAAAAAATATACATATAAGTAATGAAAGTTAGTGTATTTTATTTGGGTCGTTTAGAAGTAACACGGATAAAAATTTCAGCATAATAAAATTATTATTTCGAAAGATATGATTAAAAGTTTAAGAAATTCATTTAACATTACGAGTTCTAAACTTTCGATATTCATAAATAAAAAACTACTTAACCAAATGACTTGCAATTTGATATTCAACGATAAATTTTGTCGTAGATTCTAAATATTGAATCAAAATTGAGTATTGCTATTGAAAATTTTAAAGCTGGTGCGGATTCGAGTATGAAGATGCAATTTTTTTGCATATCAATGTGTAGTAGACATTATTCCCTACAAAATGGTATATTAAGTTTAGCTCTACTATAAAAACTAACGAAATAATCATCGGTGGTTCGTTTTTTTTTTTCCGCGGCTGTACGCCTCAAATTAAAAGCCTAATTTATTCCCAAAAGAAAAAAAAATTAACGATGTAGACAGCAAAAAAAGTAGTGTACCCGTAAAAGAATACAATTTACCTACAAAGGAAAAATACCTAGTATCAACCCCCCCCCCCCCCCAACACTAAAAATAAACATGAATTATCTCTAAAAAATAGAAATATACTCCAAATGTACCTCTACAAGTAAAAGCCCAATGTGCCCCTAAAAGTTGAAGTCCAAAAGTTTAAAAAAAATTTAACACCCCCCCCCCCCCTCCTTAAAAAATAGATCAATGTATCCCTATAAAAGCAAAGCTAATGTCAAATGTTTATGTAACCCAATTTCTTTAACTTAAATATATTCCCAAGATATAAATTCCTATGTATTCTAAAAACTAAATCTAAGTGTACTCCAAAATATATGAAGTTTTAACTAAGAAAAAGTACTCTTAAAACGAAAACTATCATGCACCCTTCAAGTTTCAAAGTACAATGTACCCATAAAAGTATAAGTCAATATGTCTTCATAAATGATAGATTAGAGTATATGTAAAAAAGTGTAATTTTGCAATGAAATCAATGTACTTCTTCAAAGTCCATTGCACCATTACTATCAGAATATTTGAAAGTTTAAAATGTCCCCCCCCCCTCCTCTTTCAATTATTTCTAAAGAAATCGTAAAATGGGCAAATTATGAATATATTATAAATAAAAATTAAGTAGAGGGACATATTTACAGAAGAGTAATAATTGTATTCTATACATAAGCTCATAAAATTAAAATTAGCGGCAAAATTAGGAAATTGGCGCAAGTTTGGCTAAAAATCAGTGTTTTGGAGCAGAAATCGCGAATTTGCGCAGGCGCAACACCCCTGCATACAATGCCGGTTATGTACCTCTTCTGGTATTTGGCTGGCCATTTCACCCAAAATTGCAATCTACACGAACGAGTACAACTAGCGCAAGCTTCTCGATGATTCGAGAATTTATACCATGTGGTATAAATTCTCGAATCATCAGGGGCGGATCAAGGTAATTTTTGTAAGTGGGCAAACTTTTGTTGGCGCCCCCCCCCCCCCCCTAATTTTTTTTAAAAAAATCGAATGTACGTAACATATCAAGTGACAAAATTTTAGGTTACGGAGTCTTAATTTATTACGTTCATGCTATTTTGTACCCATTTGCACCCCTTCGGATATTATCTACAATGATACGAGCCACGAATTGAAGCCGAAAATGAAAACATCAGACATTTCAAGCAATCGTGCATTTGGAAAATTAATTTATTCCGAAAAAAATAGAATCGTCGTTATATAAAGTTTTCAAGGAGTGCATGAATCAAAATAAAAATACTCACCAAACTATTTTAGATAGATATTTTAAATAAAGTAGTGTAAGTATACTTGTATTTATTTTTTACCAAAACAGGTTTTTTATAGGATTTTCGATAACTCAAATTTTTATACACTTCCATTTGAGTTCGAGATAGCGAGAGTTGCCCGTACTAGTTAATTGTAACTACTCTATGCAATAGTGTCAAGTTTTCCTCAATAAATAAAATACTAATGTTGAAATGTGACAATTATAAATAGTTCCCACTCTTTTACTTTAAAAAAATTCAAATGCTTTTCAACGACCCATATAATTTTTTCAAGGACCTAATATAACACTAATTGCCTAAATTTATGAAATATTAAATATAATAAGAAATTTATCATTATATACCTTAGAAGATCTATGAAATCAGCCAATAAAACATTTTATAGGAATTTTGTGATCTTGGGAATAACTTTTTAAAATTTAGACAAAGGCAAAGGGTCAAAAGATTCTACCCTCCACCTCCAAATAAATGTTTAATGAGTTATTTCATAAAAAGGGAAAATATCAAAGTTTGCATGCTAATTACAAAAGTTTATAAAATATTTTAAATTGTAGAATTTAATTAAATTAAAAAATATTTATATTTTTACTCCAGAAAAATGACTACCCAAATAACTTTAAACCGAACATTTTATTGAGAAAAGAGTTATGTCACTCTTCTTACAAATAAGTAATTATGGAATATTTAACAGACTTTATTTTTTTAGCTCACCCAGAATACTATTTATCTTATAATCAATCTGTTTCAGTTCTAGATTTTTTCTTCACTCTTTTGCAGTTTTTTTTTTAAACTGTTTGGTTGCGTTATAAACTTTAAGGATTAAGTTTTTAGTAAATAGTAAATATGGTTTATACAATAAACCAAAGAACCAACACAGTGTGGCATTTTTGTGCATGAAGAAGTCAATTAAAAAAAACTGCCATTGTCTAAGGCAGTGGTTCCCAATTAGCATTAAGCCAAGGAACCCCTTTCCCTGGTAAACCTGAAATATGTTCGGGGACCCCTTTTTTTCATATATGCTCATGGAAGGACTTATATCAGCTTTCCGGGCATATAAAATTTTCAATTTTTTTTTTGTCATTTAATTAAACAAAATAGAATATTAATGCCAGCCAAACAAAAAAAAGCTTCTTAAAAAAAAAAAATATTACTCAAAATGGTAACCAGGGATGATTATGGATTCTCATAATTTTTTCTGAACACGTGTCAAATTTTCTGGAATAACACGCAAAGCAATCTAAACGTTTCCCAAGTATTTTACCAAACACTTCTCAAAATCAGTTTTCATTTAATATTCTCATTGTAGAAAAAAAATGAAATTAATAAGCCAATACATTTAATAAATAAGAATGATAACATATAAATATCTTTCATGTCCTGATGACTGCAATTATATAAATTAAAAACAATGGCTAAATATACCATACTCTAAGCCATAAAAATATTCAAAATTCTTATTGTAACACAAGCCAGTTTATCCCCCAATGAACTTTAAAAAACAGTTTTAAAAGCAATATTTAAAGTACTCCCAGTTCCTATCTTGGGGGACTACTTCTTTAAAGCATGTTAACCAAAATTATTAAAATTTACAAAAACAGTTGTATAAGAAATTTGAAAAACTTTCAAAGAGCCATTTGTGTTTTCTAGAAGTGAGTGAGTTTCAAATAATAAAATATATATAAATCAAATATTAACGAATTGCAAGCTACACAAAAAGACAAGTTCCAAACTTCAATTTCGTGAATAAATTATATTTTTGAAAAATCGAAAAATTTAATGCAATTTTGTTACGTAGTGTAAAGCAAATCATAATGATAAATAAGCATTTATTTATTAGATGAAAAAGGATTGAAAGTATTTCAACGGAGATCTCAGCAGATCGCGTTTAGTGTATATCTACAATTTCAAAAGTTTTCATGAGCAAATTTTTTTTTTAAATAGCGTAATTTTGATGTTGCAGTTTGATGCAATGAAAGACTTTTAAACATCAACTTTCGAGTGAAACATTCCCGCGTATGACGAAGATCGCGAATATTTCTACATGTTTAAAGATGCTATATTTTTGTGAAATTCTACGTTTTTCAAGATTGAGCATCGATTCGTCACAAAACAATAAACAGTGATATTTTCTAATGATGAAGTACTCTTGACTAAAAAATCAGAGAACAGGAACCAGTTTCTGTTATTCTGACCGCGAAACCTCTCCATCACGCCTTTTTCTTCTTGCCATATTGCATTCGCGTTTAACCATCAAAAGCGCGCAATTCGCATCCTATATTTCTGCAAATATTTAAACTTTAAAAAAATTGTTTAAAATTCAAATTCGAAGAATTTTTAGTCAAAATAAAATCTAGAATTCTGCGTTCAACAATTTTAAAAACACCCCGAATTAAAAAAAAAAGAATCAAAAAATTTCATGCAATTTCGTTAAGTAGAGCAAAGCAAATCATGATAAAATAGAAAATAATTAAATATATGCAATTATTTATCAGATGCAAAAGGATTGAAAGCCTTTCAATGAAGATCGCAGCAGATCGATTTCAGTGAATTTCTATAATTTCAAAATGATCATGAATTAAAAAAAAATATCAAAAGAGCGTCGTTTGGAAGTTTTATTCGCCAGATGCAACGAAATCATTGTTTTAACCATCTCAACTTTCGAGTCATATCATCCCCGTTTGACGAAGTTCGCAAATATTTCTACACATTTCGGTTTTAGAAATTTTTAAAACCCCTGAATTTCGGTTTAGACTTGGAAAAGTAGCTCCCCTACGCTAGTCTCAGACACGGAGTTTCGCATCGCGGGAATCCGTGAATGGAAAAAAAATTCAAGTACTTTTCAAGGACTTCGAACAATTTTAGCAATTTTCAAGTACTTTTCCGGGGCCCAGAGTTCGCCAAATTAAATTACAGTACTTTTCAAGGACCGTGGGAACCTTGTTATAGTTACAAATTGTAAAGTATTTTAATCCCTTGAAATCTCATGATCGAATAGATTACACACACAAACCAATTGGTATAGAAAATCATTATATGGAATATATGAACAGTAAAGAAAACCTTAAATGTTTTAAAGGCATTTTTGTTCAAAATGACTACCTAGTTCAACGAACTTCATCTAACCAAATTTAGATTTTATCCTTTTGAGATTTCCAGAGACTTTAGTATGGATGATTTTTAGTACAATACTTTCATAATTTCTGAAAACTAAAATAAGTACACATGATTTAATAAACTACTTCAAAAGAATTTATTAAACGAAATACATAAAAGTATACACTACACAAAAATAAATAAGAGACCAGTACAATTATTATCATGTCTGTGGGTTTAGTGCAATCAATGAATGTAATTAACTTGGATTAAAATACGCACATTTTTCTAAAAGCACTATACAATTTCTGCAAAAAATAAAGGAAAATGAACTGTAAACATAAATAATCACATGTGCAATTGTTTAAAAAATATCAACTAAAATCACAAAAAGTCACAACTGTATATCCCTTTACAAAAAGAGGAATAATCAGTCTTTTATTGAGAACATATTTTGCTTGGTGCTTCAAAAATCTAAATGCACCTTAGAGATCATGTAAATGCATAACTTGAATATTTTTTAAATATAGATCAATTCAAAGCAAGTCAACCTACATATAAAAGGATTGGATAATACACACATTTTTTCATTCATTCCAATATGAAATAAAATGGCTTCAAGCTATGCCTTTCAGAATATTACAAATACTATAGAAATTCTTATTAAAACATCTTTATTTAGTATATAATTTTAGGATGCTCAATCTCGTCACAATTTCATGTTTTTGGATTACAACAAATATTAATAGAGAATACATGGTAAGAAATATAAATGACAGGAAATTTTCAAATAGTTTTTTACTTTCCACTTAATTGATGATTATGGATGCTAACTCACTCCATCATGCATTAATTTTTTAATTGAATTATTAAATTTAAAATAATTTTATTTCAAAGACCTATTAATATGTCAATAACATTTCAATAAAGTCGACTTCAAATGTGTACAATACGATTATAGGACATTAGAAAAAGCTTGCATCAATGGGTAATCACTAGAAATGGCTTTTTGTACACATTGTAGCAAGTGTATTAGACAGTTAACACATTTTACTATGTATATTTGGTTTTCAGAAGGAACTAGGTATTTACAGAATGCAAAACAAGTAGTTAATAGAATAGAAAAATAACATTCATAAAGAAAATACATCAACAAATACATGATATGCTTCACAAATACATCACCAACAGCTCTCTATGTATTTTATTATTTTATTTTCTGAACTCTATAAAGTCAACTTTAGCAATTTAGAATGCTAAAATCAAATGGAACATTTATCTGGAGGAATGTCAGTATGGTGATGAACAGTGAGAAATGAATTATAATATTACATATGATTTCAATGAATAGTTTTCTTCACTTAGCAGCCTTGCGGTGACAAGTAGAGATTCACTTTACATAGACGCCTAAAAAATATAACTCATTTTTTTTATTTTGCCAGTTTCATATAAAAAATATATATATAGTAGGTGTATAATAGCTTATACAGAAGACTCGCGATAACTCGAACTTTTCGATATCTCGAAAAAAATCGATTTCCCTGCACCCTCATTATTTATTTAATACAATTTAATCTCTTTAATACAAAGTTTTTCTTCCATATTTCTCGATAACTTGAAGTTTCCTCCCAACTCAAAATTTTGTTTTCCTCTCCAAACGGACTTTGAAGAACCTTTAGCAAATATATAGTTGCCACATCACTCTTATCAGTTATTTTTCCTATTGTAAGCTACTGAAGTACAATGGATTCCTGCCTATGCCTCACCCTTTCGTTTGGATGTCGCCAAACTGGATTCCCTGTGCTGTATCCCCTCCCCTTTAAGGCAAAGTCCAACAAGGAAAATTAATGATTTATCATCCCTCAAGCCAGCTGGTGTCTTGGAAAAGTTAGTCACTTTCTTAGAACATTACCAATCGTCCAGAAAGCAACTCGTTTAAAACCTGAAGAACCAGTTGCAACACTCGACCCCTTCTCACTTTTGCGTAGGGTTTTGTGCTTATTTGTTATTGCGAATAATGGAGACAAAACGAAAAAGTAATGCCACTCTCTATAGCAGAGAAGAAAAGTGTTATTGATGCTGTGGAAAAAGGAGGAAAGAAAAAGATTGAAATAGCCAGAGACTTTGGTATCCCATGCAGCACATTATCAACAATTCTGAAAAACAAAGAGACTATTTTAAAGAGCTTCGGTGATAACGAAGGGGATAGGGAAAACAATGAGAAGTGGCAAGTATCCTGAGCTTGAAAAATGTTTGCTGAAGTGGATTAGGCAGTGACGGGCCAAGAACATACCACTTGAAAGAAATATCCCGAGAGAAAAGGCTGAAAATTTTGGAAAACAGTTAGGACTTTAAGGCAAGTAGTGGTTGGGAATTTCAAAAAGAGGAACAATATTACCTTTTATAAAATTTGTGGCGAAAGCGGCGGTGTGAGCGAAGAAGTTTGCAAAGAATGGCTCAAAACATTGCCTCTAATTTTCAAAGAGTATGATCCCAAAAATATTTTTAATGCAGATGCGACTGGACTATTTTTCAAATGTCTTCCTGACAAAACAATGGCTATTAAAGGAGAAGCATGTCATGGCGAAAAGATAAGTAAAGAAAGAGTGACGTTATAGTTATGTGCTAACATGGACAGGCCTGAAAAATTTAAACCCTTTTTCATTGGAAAATCAAAAAAGCCAAGATGTTTTACAGGAGTTAAGTCTTTTCCTATGGACTATGAAGCGAATAAAAAAGCTTGGATGACTGGTGAACTGTTTGAAAAGTGGCTGAAGGCATTAGACCAAAAAATGGATCGTCAAAAACGCAAGATTGTTTTTTTTTGTCGACAACTGCACAGCGCATCCCAGTAAAAGGTTACCACAGTTGAAGTCCGTAAAAGTGGAGTTTATGTCTCCAAACACAACTTCGAAGTTGCAACCCGTAGACCAAGGAATTATGCTAAACTTCAAGATAAAATATCAAACGTAGTGGTAAAGAAATGCATTGCATAAATCGATGAAGGAACTACACCTGATATAAACATACTGCAGGCAATGCGAATGGCAGATAAAGTCTGGAATAGTGTTGAATCAAAAAAACATTGTGAATTGTTTTAAAAAGACAGTCTTCCTAAGGATAGGTGAAGCCAACAATTCCAATCAAGCCGAGGAAAATCTCAATGAAACAAATGCTGTAGAATCAGTCAATAAAGAATTATTTCTAAGCATTTGCAGATGGACCAAGGGATAACATTTCAAGATTTCGTGGAAATCTGTGGTGATTTTACAGGTGCAGACATTATAGGTGAGGCGAGATCTTTCTCAGAAGAAGACGATGAAGAATGCAAACCTTCTCCAAAAATAATTTTGAAAGAGGCTTTTTCTTCAATAAAAACTATTTGTGCATTCATTGAATCCTGGACAGAAATGAAATCAGAGACATTTCAAGCAATCACTCATTTGGAAAATGTAATTGATTACGAAAAAAATAGAAATACTCACCAAACTATTTTGGAGAAATAGTTTAAATAAAGTAGGGTAAGTAAACTGGTATTTATTTTTACCAAAACAGCCTTTTTATAGAATTTTTGATATCTCGAATTTGTATACACTTCCCTTCGAGTTCGAGATAGTGAGAGTTGCATGTATCATGAAATTTAATATACAGGCAAATCTCACTATCACAAATCGCTTTTTTATAGCACTCGCTATAAAAAAGGCTGTTTTGGTACAAATAAATACAAGTTTACCTACCCAACTTTATTTAAAATATCTATCTAAAATAGTTTGGTGGGTACTTCTATTTTTTTGTAATCAATTACATTTTCCAAATGAGTGATTGGTTGAAATGTCTCCGATTTCATTTCCGTCCAGGATTCAATGAATGCACGAATAGTTTTTATTGAAGATAAAGCCTCTTCCAAAGTTATTTTTGGAGAAGGTTTGCATACTTCATCATCGTCTTCTTCTTAGAGATATCTCACATCACCTATAATGTCTGCATCTGTTAAATCAATGCAGATTTCCACATTCTCGTCAATTTCGAAAAAATCTTGAAATGTTATCCCTTGGTCCACCTGCAAATGCTCAGAAATAAGTCTCCATTCTTCATTGACTGATTCTACAACATTTGTTTCATTGAGATTTTCCTCGGCTTCATTGGAATCGTTAGCTTCATCTATCCGTAGGAAGTCTTGCTTTTTTAAAATATTCAAAATGGTTTTTGATTCAACACTATTCCAGGCTTTATCGGCCATTTGCATTGCCTGCAGTACGTTTACAACAGGCGTGGTTCCTTCATCGATTTCGGAAATGCATTTCTTTACCAGTTCGTGTCGATATTTTATCTTGAAGTTTGGGATAATTCCTTGGTCTAAGGGTTGCAACTTCGAAGGTGTGTTTGGTGGCATAAATTCCACTTTTACGGACTTCAACTGTGGTAAGCTTGTGCTGGGATGCGCTGTGCAGTTGTTGACGAAAATAACAATCTTGTGTTTCTGACGAGCCATTTTCCGGTCTAATGCCTTCAGCCACTTTTCAAACAGTTCGCCTGTCATCCAAGCCTATTTATTCCTAGTCTATATGAAAAGACTTAACTCCCGTAAAATTAATATGTCATCCCGCCTGTCATCCAAGCCTTTTTATTCATAGTCTATATGAAAAGACTTAACTCCCGTAAAACATTTTAGCTTTTTTGATTTTCCAATCATAAAGGGTTTTAATTTTTCAGACCCCCCCATGTTAGCGCATAACAATAAAGTCACTCTTATTTTACTTATCTTTCCGCCATGACATGCTTGTCCTTAATAGCCATTGTTTTGTCAGGAAGACATTTGAAAAATAGTCCAGTCTCATCTGCATCAAAAATATTTTTGGGATCGTACTCTTTGAGAATTGGGGGTAATATTTTGAGCCATTCTTTGCAAACTTCTTCGCTTTCACTGCCACTTTCGCCACAAATTTTGTGAAAGGTAATGTTATTCCTCTTTTTGAAATTCCCAACCACTACTTGCCTTAAAGTCCTAACTGTTTTCCAAAATCTTCAGCCTTTTCTCTCAGGATGTTTCCTCCGAGCGGTATGTTCTTGACCCGGCACTGCTTAATCCACTTCAGCAAACATTTTTCAACCTTGGGATACTCGCCATTTCTAATTATTTTCCTATCCCCTTGGTGATCACCGAAATTCTTTAAAATAGTCCCTTTGTTTTTTAGAATTGTAGATAACGTGCTGCATGGTATACCAAAGTCCTTGGCTATTTCAATCTTTTTCTTTCCTCCTTTTCCATGGCATCAATAACATTTTTCTTCTCTGCTATAAAGAGGGCATTACATTTTTGTTTTGTCGCCATTATTTGCAACGACAAATTTACACCACAAGAATCCCTACGCAAAAGTGAGATGGGGGTTGATTGTTGTAACTGGTTCTTCAGGTTTTAAGTGAGTTGCTTTCTGGACGATCGGTAATGTTCTAAGAAAGTGACTAACTTTTCCAAGACACCAGCTGGCTTGAGGGATGATAAATCAGTTTGAATGATGAATCCAGTTTGGCGACATCCAAACAAAAGGGTGAGGAACAGGCAGGAATCCATTGTACTTATCCCCTTTCAGTAACTCATAATAGGAAAGAGAACTGATAAGATGGACTTGGCAATTATATATTTGCTAAAAGTTCTTCAAAGTCTGTAGTTTTGAGAGGAAAACTAAATTTTGATTTGCGCGGAAACTTTGAGTTATCGAAAATAAGGAAGAAAATCTTTGTATTAAAGAGATAAAATTGCATTAAATAAATAATGAAGGTGCAGGGAAATCGATTTTTTTCGAGATATCGAAAATTTCGAGTTATCGCGAGTTTACTATATATTAAAATACAGGAAAATACAAAAATTTTATATATGTAATATTTTCAAAAACTATTAAAAAATAGGAATAGAGCAATAACAACATTTTGAAATTTCAAAATTAATGGAGTTTAGGAGAATACTTTGTTGACAAGAAAATTTAGATAAAGAACTATAAAGTAAAAATATTATAATTTAAATTAGTGCCTTAGTATATTATTTGAAAAAAATGTAAAAATTTAATTATTTTGATCAACTATAATATGGGATTCTTAAGTAGATATTTTTCATTGAATTTTAAATTACTCATCACTTAAAAAAATTACCTTCAATTTAATGGTTAAAATATAATAACATCTTACTTTTACCAAATTGCTATTTATAATAGAATAAATTAAAAATTGCAATATTATTTGTTACAAATTTAATTTACAAACAATTTTAACACTGACACTAGGATAGAGTGAATTATTTTTTGTGCTGAAATAGCCTACAATTCTTAAGAACACAAAGTTAATGAACATTCTTACGTCATTTGCTGGGGAAATCCTGGGCTGAGACGCAATATCTTGTAAATGTATATGGTCATACATTTTTTGCTTATTTACTGGTGGACCTGAAAAATATTTACATACAATACTTTATTACCTTTATAAGCATGTACATCTGGGACACATAAATCATAACAATGGCTTCAAGTTGAATAGCAGCAACTTTTGTAAAGATTGAATTTTATAAAATTCTAGCACCTTGAATTTGAATAAAAACTTTATAAAACTAACTAAATATTTTCTTTTCTTTTAAGATATATTTTTATAATAAAAAAAAATTACTATGTTATTTTTTTAATTGCCTACAGCAGTAAAGATGATGTGCATATTAATTGACACATTCTAATTTCCAACTTGCACAACAGAAAGGTTAATTACTGCTTCGGAATAAACAGCTCTGGGAATTTAATTTCTATTAAATGAAATTTTAACATAACTTGGTTATGGTTACTTTAACATAACTTTATGTACAGATCTCAATAAAACTAATTAAAGATCTAAATTAAACTATTTAATTTAATAAATATGATAGATGAGTAAAACCTACCTATTAAGCTTAAAAGAACAGGCAAAAATATCAAACTATGAAGTGTTCCAAAAGCTATAATTCCAACATACATTCGGAAATAGAATATTTGGAAAATTTGTGATTTGGCAAAAGCTAAAACAAGAATACCACAGTCTGTGAGAGTAATACCCGACAGAATCTGGAAAGAAAAAAGAAATATTAGAAAAGTATAAAACCTAATTTTACTAAAATAGCTTTTAAAGTATTTTTTTACAACTCAAAAAGAGTTTTACTAAGCTAAATTTTTTTAGCAAAATCTAATAATACATCAGAAGTACATCCATACACTTAAATTAACATAAATGGTTGCTTTTGCTCCTCATCTTTTGAGACAAAATCTGCAAAAATATTCACGAACATTCTGAAATATTCTAATAATTTCCTTACAATTTCTTCCAACTGCATTCAAACCATATAAATGCTAAAAATGAAATGCAAATAACGCACGTTTGTTTATCTTAAACCACGAGCTTTATCGAGATATCACTATCCGCTCTCGGTTGGAATAAAAATGGAGTGCAATCCAGAGTTCGAAGTTAGAGAATATACAGTGCACCTAAATTTTTTATTTGGATACATGCAGTGCACCCAACTTTTCTAGAAAACTCCTGTTTTTTTTTTTTTTGTACTTCCAAAATACTCTATTTGAGAAACTGGTTTCCCACGGTGTGTACGATTGTGGATATCAAACTCGGGAAATCGTACGTAAATCATGATCAATAACAACCTAAGAATCCGGTTTGCACCTTGTGTGAGCACTAGATAATGATCATGTTCCGCGGTTGCTACATTTTCGGGTTTAACCTGGAATTTGTTTTAAAAAAAAAAATCGTAACGCAGAGTTAAGGGTGTATTAAAAACTTTGGAATGCTAAATTCAGTATTTTAATTTAATTAAAATGTTATTTAACATTTAAAATTTAAGCACATTTTCTAAAGTTTAAATATTTGTAGCAATATAATTGTCAGAAAGAAAGAGCACTTTTGATTTAATTTGTACGACTTGTTAGCCAAGGACATTTCATTATCATAAGTCACTTCATAATTGGAGATTTTCAGTTCTTTTGTGAAGAATTGATGCTCAATCTAGAAAAACAGATAATTTCACAAGAATGTGGCCTTTTTAACCCTTCAACAACAAGGACGTACCTGTCGTATGTCCAAGCTATATACATGCTGAAATTCTAATGATGTACATCATGATATTGTTAGTTGTTATACGAAATAAGTTTAACTTGTGTTCACACTAGCTTGATTTTCTCTCTGGTACTGTGTTACGCAGAATTACATTTGATTTTCATAATTTAAAAAAGTTATAAGGTGTGGAAGGAAATATCCTATAGAAATGTTTGCGATATTCATCAAACAGGGACGACATCACTCGAAAGTTGAGATGGTTATGACTATAATGTCGGTGTATCTGGTGAATACTACTTCCAAATGGCGCTCTTTTCAAGTTTTTATTCATTCATGAAAACTTTGAAATTGTAAAATTCACTCAATGCGACCTGATGCTATATCTGTGTTGAAAGGCTTTCAATCCTTTTGTATCTGGTAAATGAATATATTTAATTACTTTCTATTTTATCTTGATTTGCTTTGCACTACTTGCACTAACATTGCTTGAAAATATAATTTAATTAATGAAATTGAAGACTTCGGTCGTTTTAATTAATAAAAATGTTTTTTTTAAAGCAGCACATTTCTTTTTGTTTGGCTGGTATTAATATTCTAATTTGTTTCTATCTTGTTAAAATGTTTATATACTTTATTAAATTAACAACTTTAAAGGTTTCATTGTCAGCTTATTTATTCAATAAAAACTAAATTTTGCTTTCTGCTCAGTGAATTTTTTGTGCACTAAGTTTTAAGTACCAGTTCAGTACTGTTGCACCTGCTTTGAGAAGTTAATTTCTACTTATGATGTAAAAGGACTCTACTTTCTCTTTATTTGGGAATATACATTTTCGACAAGCAAACTGGTCGACAGACAAGCGTTTTCTTGCATAACTACCCAAGTACAATGCCTTTTTACGCATAACTTTACTCAAATTGTACCGACTTTTTTGTCATTGGCTCTTAGTCTAATACTTTGTGACATTTTCATAGCTAATAAAATTGCAGTTAACTTTCGACATAAAAATGAAATAGCTAATAATTAATAGCATTTCATTTGTATGCAAATCTCTGCGATGGAAAAAAGCTATAAGTATCAAAATCTTACTTTAACCGGTTAAAGTAGTCATTTGCAATATCAGAACAAATTATAAATTATTCAAACAATTTTAAATAAATGGAAGAAAATATGGATTTTTTAATCAGGAGGTGGAAGACTTTTTTAGGAGCCTAAAATTCATTTTAAACAAAAGTACTTACAGAACTTCCCATTTTCTGCAATGCTGACTGGGCACGCTTAACTCTCGTAGGTTCAGGACTAATAGCAAATGAATGAGTTAAATGCGAGCAAAACTCAACAGAAATTCCAACACCCTAAAATAAATGATATTGTAAATTATGCATCAATAAAAAACACAAATTAAAAGCATTTCGGTTACATGAAAATAATAAGTATTATTATTCAGATCTTTGCAAGTAAAATCATGGTATTTATTAATAAAATCGACTATTAAAAAGAAGTAACATTCTTTACATAAACTTACCATTTGAATACAAAATTTAAAAAAATACTCGATACATAAAATCAGTCGATCAATAGACATTTCATAATGATGCAGTTCTTGGTTTCCATAGGCATAAAGTTGTCAAAATTTTTTTTTGGGGGGGGGGGCCCAAAATTTAACTTTTAACTGAAGAAAATTGTGTATTTTTTTTGGGGGGGGGGGAGGGGAGAAGGGGGGTAAATATAATTGAAATTCGAAAATTTATGGTACTGTAATTTTCCCTTTGTCATGATTTTCTAGTTTGTCCATTCAATTAGATTTATGGCCAAATTCAGTGGCGTAGGAACTTTTTTTCAGGGGCGGGCTGAATTTTTTTTCAATATATATATTGTTGTACAATATAAAATAGTAAGGAGTTGTGAGCTATTAAACAATTAAAAAACAATCAATGGTTAAAATTTTAACTTGTTAAATGTTTTAACTTGTATCCGTTTTTGTTTTGACAGCTTTAGAACATATATTAACCAGGAAAAGTTTTATAGTAATTTCAAATGTCCGTATTGTACGCTAAAATGTGAATTTTTTCAGATTTGAGGAATTTGTTTCTATTTAACTTTTTTTAACAAAATTTAATTTTCTAAAGAAGAAATTTCAACTATATAAGCTGTTTAGAAAATAGTGCATGAATCTGATGGTTTATTATTTCAAAAGGAACAAATTATGGGAAATACGATTATAATTTATGAAATGTCCATAAATAATATTTTTTTATTTAAAAACGTATTTTTTACATTATTTTTAAAATAACTCTTTAAAGCTTTAGCGTTGTAGACATTTATATAAATACTTGAAATTACGTTTATTTTAGCTGCTTAAATTGATAAATTTATAGGTAGTTTTCAAACTAAACTATTATATTTATGCTTTTCAGTCATTTAAAAAAGACGTAATATAAAAAAAAATGTACGTGAGCCAGAGTACTGAGTACAAAAATAA
The DNA here is from genome assembly GCA_963932185.1 of Troglohyphantes excavatus. NCBI lineage: Eukaryota > Metazoa > Arthropoda > Arachnida > Araneae > Linyphiidae > Troglohyphantes > Troglohyphantes excavatus. Next base: position 68,703,558 of record OZ010676.1, on the reverse strand, counting down.
AATTAGATATTATATTATGAAAACCTATAAATTTGTCATTTTAAATATTACTGAAATGAAATAAACTATAACAAGTATTCTATTGATGCAATAAAATAATTAGCAATTTAGACTTTATGTAAAAAAAAAATTTCCTTACACTAATTCTACAATGACATTTCATTTATTATATGTAATTCAAGATTAAAATGAACTTCAACTTGTTTTTAAACATAAGCATATGCTTAGTGTTATTCACTTAATAGTGTATAACAAAACTAGAGTTACTGCCAATTGATAAGCATACTTACAAAACATTTATCGTTAGAAAATATGGTATAACTTTTAATTGACTTTTAGAATACAGAAATAATTACTTAACTGACAAAACAGAGGAATATGCTGACAGAAGAAATTTACTACCATTCGTTTGCAAAAAGAAATGCTTCTTAAGATTGCTGTCTTTACACTAAAAAAAAAAACTGTAATGCGTTTGTTAGATCTCACCAGGGATTTCTTATTTGTTGCTGTAGCCCTCCCATGACTTCGGCCCCTAGAGGCAAGTCTCAGAAAAGCGTACATACAAAAACTGTCTACACAAGCATACATGGGTCATTCGCAATGGGGGGGGGGGGGGGGATCATCAATAAAATCGACTATAAGGGCGAGGGCCAGTAAATTGCAAACAAATGGGGACGAACTATACAATTCACAGCTTTGGTGGCCATTCACATGCTTTGAAGATGAGCGTACTACCCCCTGGTACTACCCGACATGGCTGGTCGAGTAACCAGATGGCGGTAAGCATTTTGCAGACGAAGTACAGCTGTTGACAGGTAATTTTCTGGTGTTTCTCACAAAAGGTGACATATGACTAATGATGTCGTCTTCGATTGGAAACAGTTGAGAAAGGAACTCATTATCCTCCTGTACCTTTCAAAGCAAATTCCCCCCACTTTAAAACACGTTTAGAATAAATAAGGGGTGCTTCCTTTCGAATGCTTCTTTGTAGGAATTCTCTATTCTACGATGGTTTTTTAATTAAATTAAAAAAAAAAAATAGTATAATATTAGGGGGGGGGGGGGCAGTGGCGGCTCATGCACTACAGCAAGTACAGCCGGGCTGCACCTAATTTTATTAGCGTATTTTAAAACTAAAATTATATATTTTACTAATGTTATAGGAAGATTAGAATTGGAAAGGAAGATGAAATTTCAAATCTAAGTAAAAAAAATCTCCGATAAATAGCAAACGTGTTTCCATAATGCACAAATTCAGGAGAGGAAAAACCCCATTCAATCAAAATTGCAGCCAAAAAGCGAAGTTCGAAATCGGCTGCATCGTTGTCATGGCAACTTTACGTAGTATGACTTCCCCTACACGCTAAAATGGAGGATGTGACGACACAAACGTAGCGCAAAAGGATTTTTTCAAATTAGCTGTACAAGGGATTTCGATTAAATGATTGGTTCTTTGCTTAATCGGCGGGGTGGAGGAAAACGATAATTTCGAAGAATCTCTCCGAACGGAAATATTTTTTTCGATAAGTTTGCACGTGTGTTGTTGTTTCTTTACTTAAACTAATATTAAAATTGACCGATTCGCAAGTTTGATAGGAGGATTGATTTAATTTTCAAAAAATAAGTTAGTGTTTTCCATTATTTTTACATGTTATCTTTCATAAAAGTTGAAAAGAATCTTTAAATTGAGTTTGAGTAATAAATTGTAAAGAATGTCCGTTCATGTATGGTTGTGTAAAAAGGCGAAAGGGGAGGGGGGAGTTACATGTTTTCGGCTGCACTAACATTTTTGACCACGGGCCGCCACTGAGGGGGTACTGAGCCCCTTCAAAATAATTCCTGGGGGGGGGGGGCGCCTCGAGCACCTCCAGGAATTATTTTGAAGGGGCTCAGGGTATTGCATTTCAATTAACACAAAAAGCTTAAGTTTTTAAGAGTAATTAATGAAATGCAAGTTACCTGTTAATGAACTTGCTATAGTTGCATTGCGGCAAAGCATTTAAACGAACCAGTAATTTCAACAAGCAACCAAATGAAGATTTTGACATTTACACTGCAGTACAACAAGTACAATAGGAAAAGTCCTAGACGGGAATCCACTATTAGCCGACACTCACGTCTACTGAAGAAGCCCAACAGGCCTTTCTGAAGAGTATCCCTAAAGTCTTTTTCGGATAGTTGCGTAAATGTCGACCCCTGGCCACCCACTGTACTGTGAGACGAGGCTGAAACTTTAAAAGGGGCAATCACAATATAGGGCCAATTACTTGTCACCATTCTTTGCTTTAACCCTGGGATATAGGATATCAGAAGTTCTTGTACTGAGGACCCACATGATCAATTCGCGGAAATCTCCTCAAAGTTGGCCACTGTTACTAGAAAAAAGGGGTGTGGCTAGTATTCACTAGAGGGCATACTACCCTCCCCCCCCCCCCTAATACACCGCTTGTTCTTCCCATTCTTCCACATAGACACTGGTTCTAGCCTATGCTTCTGTTGAAAATAGAGATAAGGGAATTCTGTAGTTGCTAGGAAAGGTTGATGATACATGTTGAAGATTAAAAAAGAAAGGGATTTTTTTTTTGCAAAATATAAGTTAGAACTTTTGAATTATTGGGGGGGGGGGGCTTAGCCGGGTTTTCAAATTATTGGGGGGGGGGGGGCTCGGGCCCAATACAAGTTTACGCCTATGTTGGTTTCTAAGCAAAAGTGCATCATTATGAAATGTGATATCCATAGTTCATAATTCAATGTCATAAGTGATAGCAGAAGTTGTCATTTCCCTCACTAAATAATAGTTTAACATTTTCTGTCAAGTCTCTCTAATTCTATTAATTGAAAAAATTAAAGCTTTCTTTGAAAGCAATTGCTATTGAAAACTGTTCCCATATGAATTCAATTATTAAATTTACAAATAAGTTTTAAAATTTAAGTATCAAAACTTACCACAACTAAATTGACCAAAGATACAGCATTTAAAGAAATATTCCACCAATACATTAATCCCATCAAATTCACTATAATCATAACAATAGTAATGACTACTATTATGGCTGAGTAGATATCAAGTCCAAGGAAAAGGAATGTCACAACAAAGATAGCTAGGATGGAATAGGAAATACTACGCAGAGTATCTGGCCACATCGTGAGATATTGTTCAAAAAATGGATGAACAATGCTGTGAAAATAGAAAATTAATTATTAAACATTATGATAATGTAAAATAACATGCATACTTTAAAAAGTTGCTATCATTTTAATTTAAAGTATTATAAATTAAATAAATCAATAGCGAATCATTAGTATAAGCTAGCAAAAACAATTATCAGAAAAGCATAATTTACAACTATTAAAATTAGTCAATACTATACAGATACTTATTGTATCTCGAATTATAAAAAAAAGACAAACTTTCTAAATTAAAATCCTTCATAAGGTTTGCAATTTGAATAAAACTTTTTTAAAGATTATAGAGAAAAGGGAAATAAACAGTTATATATTTTAAAAATAATTATTTAATTCTATAAACTGAAAATTTGATCAAATAGAAATCATGAAAATCCTTTACAGAAACTTCTTCCTAAGTATGTATTGTACAATGCAATAATTTCGCTTATATTAAATCAAAAATTTTCGAGCAAGACTCAGTTTGCTTAAATGTTTTGTCAAGCTTTTGTTGTTTGGCATGTCAATACAAAAGAACTAATCGATTAAATATATGGTTATATCCTATGAAATAAATGTAACGTCTTAAAAAAAAGGTTGAGGAAAATAAAAATATAGAAGCAAAAAAAATTTGAATTGCATGCACACATCCACTCATAAAAAAAATAATTAAAAAGCTTTGACACTAAACAAAATGTATTCCAATTTAATACCTAATTAAAACAGTTGAGCACATAAAAGTTGCTTTTGCACGCTTAACAACTTAATCTTAGGGTAGATTATAAACTATGCATTATTAATTTTTTTATTAAATTAACAAAATTAAAAGTAAACTGTATAAATAATGTCAATTTTGTTGAAATTATCGATACTATTGTAAATAATCATAATCGTTTATATGAGTTGTGATATTTTTTAGTTTGTGTCAGGCAACATCTGTTGCGTTCTCTTTTTGTTTACATCTTAAAGCTTACATGCTAAGTTAGCAAGAAAGTGGGCCACATGAAGCAAGAATGTAGGAAGTACATCAAATGGAAGGAAAATCACCCAGATAAAGTAGTTTTTGTTGACAGTTCCAAACCAAAGGCTAGTTTATTCTGTCAGAATTCACAGTGGTAGTTGATTTTAGATTCAGGGGCAACTCGTCATGTAACGAATGATCAAAATTTCTTCCCTTCGTTAGATAAGCTAAAGTTTGGAGTGAGACAATGCATAAAGTTATTGTCAATGCTAATTTCCCTGAAAGTGAAACAGATCCATGTTTTTATTTCAAAAGATCATGAAATAGCATATGCTACATTTTAATTCATGTTGATGACATTTTAGTGGCAGGTAAATCAGAATTTGAAATACATGAAGTTGAAGGTATTTTGTCAAATCAATCCAAGATAAAAAAAAATGTAGGATCTGTTCATCATTATCTTGGAATTGATGTTACCAAGGACTCTGAAGGTAACTTTGAACTATATCATAAGTTACATAATGGTTTGTCAGATGGTAAGTCAGGACACCTATGGATCCAAATTACGAAAAGTTGGAACCTGGTGATATGTTGGCCAACAGCATCAAGTAAAAAAAGCTACTTGGTTGTCTGTTACATGCAGCAATAAATATGAGACTAGACATTGCAGCAAGCGTCAGTATCCTTGCACTGAAAGTTTCTGCACCATGCCAAGACGATTGGACTCAACTGAAGTAAATCGCTAAGTATCTGAAATATCTATAGCAAATAAGAAATTGAAGTTGAGCAACATCCGAATGACAGAAAATATGTTATTTCATGGTTATGCAGATGCAAATCGGGCAGAAGATCGAAGAACAGTTTTGATTTGGTTAATTAATGTCGCACTAGAGCTGCACAGTGGGCAATTGGCAACGGTTCAGGGTCTATCTCGAAGGAAACTCCCGGGAACACATTCATACATCGAAGAACAGGAAAATCAAATAGTGGATACATGTTCTTCCTAAATGGCGGTCTCATAAATGGGAGCTGCAGAAAGCAAACATGCGTTTCATTATTATCTACCAAGGCAGAGTACATTGCTTTGTCTGCGGCATGTCAAGAAGCTCTGTGGTTACGCCTATTGTTAAGGGACATGTTCCAAGATGTTGACAATGCAACTGTAATGATGTATGAGGACAATCAAAGTTGTTTGTGCTGGGTTAGCAGTGGTAAATTTTCGAATCGAAGCAAGCACATCGATACAAAGTATTATTTCATTCAAGACTGTGTTGAAAAGAAACTTAGTGAGTGTACTTATTGTCCATCTGAATTAATGGTTGCTGATCTGTTAACAAAACCTCTACATGTAAAAAGGCATTATATGCTTAGGAAAAAAATTTGTGGAGTCATATAAACGAGGAGGAGTGTCGAAATTATCGATACTATTGTAAATAATCATAATTGTTTATACGAGTTGTGATATTTTCTAGTTTGTATCTATTGCATTCTCTTTTTGCTTACATCTTAAAGTTTACACGCTGTAGTTTTCAACGTCCATTTATTCTTATTAAATTCGTTCTTAATCTATCCTTGTGTACCATAAATTGCTTCCACTAGCTATTATAAAGTATACAGCCATCAATTTCGAATAACTTCTCTTCATACAGATTATTAAATTTTTATAAAAATAATTTACACTAATTCTGTCTAGTTTGCTTCAAGATATATCCATAATAATATAGATATATCTTATAATAATATATTGTATTTCTTACAATAATAAATCTATAGTAAGATATATAAATATTCCTTTATAAATTATTGGGTAAGCATCCAAATTTTCGGCCAATATGTAAAATAGATATTTTGATCGAATTCTAGTACATATACTAAACTATAAGTTGGTAAAACTTTCCTTTTAAATATGGTAATGACATGATTTTTAAAATAATTTTAAGAAAGAAAACTATGGTAAAATTAAATATGCAGGGTGTACGAGAATTATCTTTACGACTTTGACACAAAACAACGCATTTGGCCGTGACTACATGGCCAAGCTAGCCAACTAGTTCTCAAACACCCCATAGATTCCAATGGTTAGCATTTCTAAATCACTTGATACTGTCTTTAAAAAGAAAAACTAGTTCATATATCAAACTAAACAAGTCATATTTATACATTTTTAATTATCTTTAATGCAATTAATATAATTTTGTTATTAATTGCAAATTTACTTGTAGTGGAAAAAAGTCATAATGCATATACACACTTTTCATACACTATAAACAACAAACTTTTCAAACATTCAAACTCATAGATGCACACAACAGGCAAGATCCATGCATGACAGGAAACAGGGTAGAAAAAAGGTCGCCCAATCAAAGTCACTTTCAGAACAGACATCAAAACTGATTCTCAGCACCTACTATGAACAACTGAACAAAAAGAAGCTTAAATTTCAGGCATTCAACTGAAAGTTTGTTATAAAAGGGAATTAAATTTCAATAACACTTTTCTACTATACACTTCTATGTAGAAAACGCCCATTACCTGAAAACATACATATTTACAGATTACTATATATATAACTAAAGAAAAAACACTACTGGAGCATTCCAGTTTGACAACATGTGACATTCCCTGCAAACAACTTTTTCTGCACATTTCTAATTATTTTAACTCTAAAACAACTGCAATTTTGAAAACAACAAATGGTTATCTATCATTGATCTAGACATATAAGTAATCTCATTAGAAATTTGTTGTCGCGTGAATACAGAGATATAGATTTTTAATTTTACATAATGTGTGTGACTATTTTGCAAGGTTTTTCACCCCTCTTCTCATGGAATTTGAATATTTCTGTGAATTCGTTACATCATTGAAAATTATGAGCATCAAGCTATATGTAACCATTCAAATTAATGGTATTAGGAATTTGAACTAGCAATAATTGGATTATAATATAAATGGCTCCCAAGTGAAACATTCCATATCCAAAAAAAAAAAAAAAAAAAATATCTGAATTAGAAACAAAAGTTTGTGCGAACACATAAAAAAAATACATAACAGTTGAATTGATAACCTCTCCTTGGCATGTGATTTAGCGGTTTTAATTTAAAGTTTCTGCCGGTTTTATTTTGGAGTTTTGGTTGGCGCTCTGTTCAGTCAGTTAAAAATAAATAGTCTGATTTCATGCAGTTGTGTCTGTGGATGGATTTCATCGCAGACATGGTAAACGCTAAAAGCAAAACTTTAACCCTTCCAAAAAAGCTGAACTTTTTTCAAAAGAAGTTGAAATTTTTTCAAAGAGAATAATGAAAAGTTATCAAATTTTCTAGATTTCCTTGTAAAAATGTGTTTGCAATCCCAAATTTCATTTTATGTGAAGCACAATTTTTTTTCATTTTAAAGGTAAACGATTCAGAGCCTTTTTTATTTTAGCCAACTATTTCAAATAAAAATAATTAAAAAAAATATGTAAACATTAACACAAAATAGAAAAAAAAAAGAAAAAAAATTCTTTATAAAAATTCAGTTTTATTACTCCAAATGACAAGACCAAAACTTCAATTTCGTAAATTAAATTATATTTTCGAAAAATTTAATGCAATTTTGTTAAGTAGTACATGATGAAATAGGAAGTAGTGAAGTATAAGCATTTATTTATCAGATGCAAAAGGATGGTAAAACTTTCAACGACGATTATAGCAGATCATATTTATTTAATTTCTACAATTTCAAGGTTTTCATGAATGAAACAATTCTCAAAAGAGTTATTTGGAAGTTGTATTCGCCAGATGCAATGAAATTAAGAGTTATAACCTTCTCAACATTCAAGTGATATTCCCGTTTGACAAAGATCACAAATATTTATACATGTTAAAGATGCTACTTTATTGTGAAATTCTCCATTCTTTTATATTGAGTATCAATTCTTCATAAAATAACAAACGAACTGAGATTTTTTAATTATGTAGTGTCCTATGATAATGAAATACCATCGACTAAAAATCGGACAAAAGGGATCAAAATGCAACTTTTTTCCGATGCGAAATCTCTCCATTCATGTCTTTCTCTCCTTGAGTCCTCGTCGATTTATACTCGCATATAAAAATCTTTTTGCTCTTTTGGATTTTCATTACTTTGTGAACAATTTCTTCAAAAAACTCCTTATGCATCTCAGAGACAAGACCCCTATATAAACATACTAAAATTTTAATGCAGATCTGCATTGATGCCAGAGATGATAAATTTAAGTCTGTAATAAGCGGAATTGTCATCATGAAAATGGAGTGCAAGCATTCATTGACTAGCCTCGGGCATCAAACAGTTGACAGGTAAATAGTGCTTGGGAAAGGTGTGAAGGGAGTCATTATACAAAATTGTTCAGTTACTAATTGTTTCTATATGTCTGGACTGATGACTTCTTGTTTATTGTTATTTTTCAATTTGGCAAAAGAGAAAAAAAAAAAAAGACAAATTTTAAAAATCCCTAAACTCTAAAACCCTATCACCATATGACCCAAAACAACCAATTCTGTGAGCTCTGCAAAAGCCTTAATCATTATCTCAAATATTTTTTTGTCAACATATGTACTAGTTGTGATATGTTAAAACTCCTCTCACAGACATCAGTCACAAATACTGACGCGTGTAACGGAGCCCAATTTTATTTTATTTTCAAGTAATAAATTCCAATTATTAAGATTAAAATACAAAAATTTAGCATGATGAACTTGCTAACTTTGTGTAACGTGTTAATCACTGAACACTGTTAACTGACTGATCCTAGACTATGCTTTTTAAGCATAGTATAAAAATTTAAACAGAATCTAAAATATATTTCTTTTAAACTTTGTAGAACCGATGTAATTGTAATACAATGGTATTTTGTTATGTTTATTGCATTTTTAATACAAATTATACACCATATTGGAATTTAGGTAACAAAAGTTTCGGAACATGTTCAGTTGCTGACAATTTTTCCCAAGAAAATCTATATTTGAAAGCGTATATATATATTTTTTATAATTTCATTAATTGCTTTTTCTCTGCATAATTTTTTTTGTGTAAATCAATAAGTTCACTGTTTTTCTCTCTCAACTTTTCTAAGGTTATTGGATTGAATAAGAAGCAAAATGTCTTTGATTGTTTCTGTCTTTTGTCCAATTCTAGTACTTCCTCTTCAATGCAGACCTGTTTTTGTTTCAAGTAGGCAATCTCATCACTCAAACACTTTCATTTGAGCTGGGAAGAACTCTATTTTGTTTGTCATCGATGCTCATCTAAATATTGTTCATATTTCATATAAGATCCAATGGCTTCATTGGATTTTCATATGGCTGTCTTTTGCATGTAATGGGGATATCAGAAATGTGTTCCTACGACTTTACATAATCAAAAACAAGTCTTTGTGAAAAGTAGGAGTTATCTTTTCAAGTTTTCCACGCCTCTGTTTAATGAAAAAAACCTTTTTACCAATGCTTGCCAATGGAAAACATCATAATCTTTATTATATCATATATTAGCATATTTAAGAAATTAATTTATTACCAAAAATGTATCGATATGCACTTTAACAACATCATAATTTTTTAATTCAACGCTGCATTTTGCAGAGTTGCCACTCAAAATTAAGATTTTCCAACTTTTCAAGAAGGCTTTTAAAAAAAATCAAGGAGGAAAAATACGAAAAATTACAGATTTTTTTAAAAAGATAAATGTTAAGAACCGTAAAAAGGAAGTGTTTGCAAATAATAACCTGTCAAAGTATTAAAATACCTGAGAAGTTATTCATTTTAACAAATTTATATTTTTGTAACAAAATTGATACTTTTCCAGAAAAGTTGAGAAATTGTACATTTTCCCTGACAATTCCAGGTGCGTGGGAACCCTGATTTTGTTACTTCTTTTTCAATAAAATATCCATATCCCATTAGAATTTGGTTGCATTTATCATCCTTCAATTTTTTTTCACTGGAGAAAGGTAAAATATGACCCGTTTAAATCTTAAGCAACATTTTTCAGTATATGTGACCATTACTCAAGGATCTAGGAAAGAGGCTATTCATGGTTAAATATCAAAACTGACTCCTCAGAAACTTCTTTGGTTAATAATGCTTCTTTAAGATGTTTATCTCCAACAAAACCTACACTCACTTTTAAAATTGTGGAAAAATCACTGAAATTAAATTTAACATATTGATTGAAGATATTGTATCATGCATGTCTGGCTTCAAAAACTTATACCAGCAAGCAGTTTTTTACTAGTAAGAAAATGTCATCAGCAAAAAAAAAGGCAGCATTGGTTATTCCGAATGGTATTTTATCATAAAGGGAGCAAGCACATTTGCAACAGATGCAAAGTGAATCTTCATGATAAATAGCATGTTTATAGTTGCTTCAGAAACAAATTGAAAGGACTTATTCATAATTTTTGAAAATTTTCCCTTCTCAACATTTATAACGTACAATTTAATATCATCTCAAATCAATACTGCCCTTTTTGTTGTAGGGTCAAGCATCTATTATTTCAAAATTTGATAGGCAGCTTTTTAATGTAGAAGTTTCTATATAATCTTCTCTTCTTGCAGGCGAGTCTCTGAAAAGCCAGTATATAGACACTAAAAAGAAGAAACGTTTCACTCTATGCTTATTGCTCTAGCCCTGAAAGCATTGTTCAAGATGTGCAGTCCACAGCTACATATAGATGCACACCAACAGTTGAGTTCCTTTTCCAAGATCTTGTTGAAGATTGTTATAGAAACTCCAGTTAACTGAAAGGCCATCCATATTTGTAGCAATTTCGAAAAGTCTACAGGCTTGACTAAATTATAAAATTATTTTAATATATATTTTGCAGTTGAGTGGACTATAAAGGAAGAATCAAAGTATTTTGTTTTTACTTGAATCTCAGTATATGATGTGTATGTCAAGTTGTTTCTTCCGATTTGCCTTATTCAGGGTTTCATTAAAAATAGTGAAGTGAGATGAATGTTTTAAATTGCTCAATAGTAGAGTTTTCAAGAATGGGGCTAGGCCAAATAATATAAGATAGAACATTTTGTTTCTTCTGAAGCAAATTGTTTGGCAATATTGTTGTCTGGGAACATTTTGGAAGAAAGCTCTCCATTACTTTGGCATGCATTCTAAGAAAAGTGACTACACATTTCATAGACCATAAAATCTCAAAAATTTAGTGCTGCGTTCACAATAGTGTATGATGTAATTATAGATTGATTGCTTGTTAGGACCAACTTCTGCTACCATCAAAGAAGAAGCTGGTTTGCAAAAGGTTTCAATAGATCCACTTAAGCTCACTTGGTCTTTAATAAAAGATGCTTAACCTCTAAAAGAAAATTAAGAAAAAAATTCTTTAATATTTGCATATCTAGATGATAAATATTTATGCTTTTCATGTTTATTTGCTCATATTTAATTTATAACCTTTCTAACAGAATAAAAAATCATAACTTTGGTACATAAAAATGCTAACTGCTTGTGGTACAAGATCTGTAAATATCCCCAAATAATAAATACCCAAAAGTTTTAATTAATCCCTCATGAGCTTGTGTTAATTAAAATTGATTATTTAATAAACTCGTTAAACATAAAAAATTCTGATCAAAATCGGTAAATAAACTTAAAATTATTTTAAATGAACATTCGCGGATATTCTGCAATGTTTATTGAGGCGAAAATCAAATAAATACGGAAGAAGAAATGACAAGGATCAAAGTTGTCAAGCCTAAAAATATGCAACCCTTGTTCTTGTGCTATTTCGACACTTGATCGGACATTGTAATTAAGTCTCCAATATTATCGAAAAATAAAATCTTACGTTTCAATTATACATATACCATGATGGGCAATTACCCTATTCCTTAAAATCATTTTGTTAAAAAAATTACTGATTTAATGAAATTTCCCTTTTTATTTTTCACAAACTATCTTTGATACTTTGATGATCGAAATATTTAGTTCAACTTGGAATATAATGATTTGAGAACAACACTTGAATGCAATGTTACAATTTTATCAACATCAGGAATTCAACATCTGGAATTCTAATGAGACTGACATGATATATTAATATATAATCATTAAATAAAACCTTCATTCAAGAAATAATTTGTTTAATTCAATGCAGTCAGAAAAAAAAACTGGTTACGATTGCGACTTGAATGCAAGTAATGCCGACCTCAGATCGCGATCGACGCGACTTTGTTCGAATCAACCCTAACAAACAATCTTAATTTCTTGCAACATTTCTATGCATAATGCAAGTCTGAAAAACCTATTTTCCTTCACAAAATTTTTAATTGTACATCATAATAAAGAAATGTCAGTGATTGTCGATAAAACAAAGGCAAATTTGTTAAAACTGTAGCAAGATTCCTGGTGTCATAGACGAACACACATATAATTATATTAACAAGTAGTAAAATTTATAATTTACCTTTGATCGGAACTTTTATGGCCAATTCACCGATCCTTCCAACATAGATTTCTTTGTTGAAAACTCTGCATTTTGCTTTATATTTATTGTTTGTAGACAGCAGCCACTCTTAATATTGGTCTTTATTTAGCCACAAGACATTGAAAATACAATTTCCAGGCATTTCTCACATAAAAATTAATTAGCAAAAGAATTATTTCCAAACCCTATATTTCAATTAGCAAGACGTAGTCTGATTTGCATTCAAACAAAATTCAAGAAGAGAAACCTGTTTTAGCAATCTTATTTGGCAAATAAAAAAAAACTGAGAAATTCCGACTTCGGCAAAAATTAAGGACTTTAATGACCCTTAATTAAGGACCTGTACAGTAAAACTTAAAAACCCAGAGCAATGCTACATTCAATCTCCGATTGAATTTCAGCGGGTCACTTCTTCTCCGACAGACTTTAGTACAAAATAATTTGCAGTAAAATATAACGACATACATTCGCTGTTTCTCACTCCTCCCCTACTCAAGAAAATCAACGTGATAATTTTTTTTAATGAACTACCAGTAATAAAGTGCCAAATGTTGCAGGAACCAATGTTGAGAGGGAATGCCACAATAATTTTACATGATGCTTTAACTTAAAAGATTTAAGTTAGATTTTGATGACTGGTTAACTTATGTTATATCCATAATTGTTGCAATCAAACTTCTATTTAACACTTAATAAACAAACTTGTTCACCTTTATATTAAGTCAAATGATCTGATGCAACCATAAAAAAAATAACATCGTTAAAAGCAGTACAAAAATAAAAAAATCAACATACTAACAATTTCAATCCAACAAATTTTTCAAAGGTATGCAATAAACTTCATAATAATTATAATAAAATATAATAGAATTATAATAAAATATGTAAAAATAATCATAATAGAATAATTTTTTTAATATTATAATTGAGTCGCCCAATTCCGAAATGTCTTGTTAACTTTTTTTTTGAGTGATTTTTTATTATTATTATTTGTTTATACCAATTGATATAGAATGAACAACATTTCAAGAAAAAAACACCTTCTTTAAATTGAAAATAAATGGGAACGAAGACACTTATTTCCAAAACGTCACTTGTCTAAAACGAGAATTACGACATAGTGGCCAAACAATTTGTCCTCCTTGAAATTTGAAACCTACTTCTAAATGTTTCACCAGTTTCAAAGTGTCTTGTCCAAATCTAGGTATACTTCATTTCAATATTAAATTTTCTTAAAAACAAAGTGTTATTTAATATGTTTATATGAAAAAATGCTGTGGCAACACTGCTTAACTGTTGTAACATAATTTGATGCATTTTGTAGGGAAAAAAAATACAATCAAACATAACCTTTATTTGTGTGTGCCATATTAGTTTTATAAAGTGTAAAATATTGTTTTAAATACTAATTTTGAGCAATAGTTTTTGTGTTTCATTGGAAAGTAAAGTTTTTACTCAATACTGTTGCATGCAGTTTGATCTTAAGTTGACATACATGAGGAGAGTGAAGTGTAACAATGGTGCAACCTGCGGCGCAAGTCAAGGAAAAAAAGGGAAGAAATCATGACAAATGAAAACAAAATGTTTCTTGTCCATTTTGTTCAATTCCAAATTTTTTTTCAATATGAGCAAAGTATTAATTTTTCAGCGTTTTTTTTTTTATGAGATTTAATGAGTTCTGGTATTTGATTTACACATTAAACATTTATTTTCTTATTCCAGGTGTAGAAATAAAATTTCATGTAAAAATGTGATTTACCATAAGTTTTAAAAAGGGGACATGATATGTTTTGGAAATTGGAGACTTAGAAAAAATTAACAATTTGCACAAAATAAATATTAGCAAAAATATATAAAGAAAAGTATATCCAAAAATTTAAATATAAAGGACAATTAAGTACCAAGTGATAAAGCATTCACTTTGAATTATTTTATAAAATTTTTAAATTGGAAAACTAGGTTCAGCATAAAATATAAGCTACTTTCACAAAAATTTAAATGTTTCATTAAGTCATGTATAAAAGACAATATATTAAATAGAAAAAAAGACAAGTCAAATGTGTAATGATTTACAAACTTTAAAAAAAATTGTCACAAAGGAATTTAAGTACAAACCTATAGGGGAATACGCGGATATCACTAGAAGTACCGTTTTGCAGTTTTTCTGTCAACCAGACTGAAATTTTTCTTGACCAACGCAAGGCTTCATAAAAATCTTTAGAGGTTTTCAAAATGGTGTGGTAAGTCATAAAATTTGTAGCTACAGGAAAAAAATAAAAATAGATTGCTTATTTTTGACACTAATTTTTTAACTATTAAACATACCAATTTTTTACTTGCAGGGTGACCCAAACCTGCATATTTTATTGTTAAATTTTAAAAGATAATATTACAAAATATATAAAAACAACACTTATTAAATTTGTTTAATAAATTTTCAGAGTAAGATATATTTTAAAACAATCAATACACAACACAACATTACAATCTCAACAGTAGTATCTCATCTCTTTTCGTATTCTTTTAGCATTATCAATCTTCGAATACCACACTTTACACTGCCTTGTTGGCCTTTTTTCTGTAGATGGTATCACTGCAATAAAATGTCTACTGTATATACTCACGTATAAACCAAGGAATTTAAGTCAAAATTTTCATCAAAAAGTGTCACAGTGCTAATCTGCAAATCAAGCTTTCTATCTCTCTTTGCCTTCAAGTAATTTTCTTTCTAATTTAAAACTAAATATCTTAATAAAAAGAATACATTCACTCATAATATTCTTTTAATTAATAATATACTAGTATTTTTTTCCGATATGGATAAAAAATAATGCTCAAATGTATTTAATAGCAATAGTCAAAGATGTCGACAGATAATAATTTATGTTTTCTCAGTTTTAAATCTTTACAAAACGATGTTAACGATTATAAATTACACATTTTGGTATAAGTATGTGGTTTAATTTTTTTATTGTGATAATGGGAGAGAGATTTAATTTAATAAGTCTGATGGAGGTTTGAAGGCACAAGAACATCGCAAGTGGTCCTTATTTTTAGGCGGAGTGAATCGTCGCAAACTTTGGAGAAGGCCGTTTCTACAGTCAATTTTTCTTTAACTTTTTATTTATCGGCTTAAATATTTATTTTAAGAATTAAATTTCACACATTTTTCGTTTGCCGATTTTAATCAGGATTTTTCATGTACAAAAATACAACTCTGCTTCCACGCAAGTTTTCAATTTTGGATAAAAAATACTCTTAAAATTAAGGGGTCTGCTTATACGCGAGTATATACGGTACCCACTAAACGTAAGGGTGAAGGCGATGGTTGTCTTGTTTGGCGATTCACTATACCATATTTTTTTATTATTTAGGGTGTAACAAAATTTTGGAAAATAAGTTCCCTAATTTCCACAATGGTGTCACAAAAACTTCCCTGATTTTACAATTACATGACGAAATATTGCAATACACACTTTGTATAGAAACAAAACATCCAAGCTCGGAGCTCGCAATACTTTTTACACATGTCTAGGAAAAAATGGACCAAACATCTTAAAAAAAAGCATTTAATTATTGCACAGAAATTCTAATTCATCCTTCAAATATTTGTGGTAATTAAAATTAATTCGTTAAGGTTCTGCCAAATTGCAATGGAAAGGGATGAGATTGACGAAAAAGCAAAAAAAAAAACTTTAAAAAAAGAATGAGTAAATTATACGCGAGAAGCACACATAACTTAAAACAAAAATCTAAGGGAATTATTCATGAAAGACATTTCAAGTAATTCAAGAGTTTTATATACCTAACAAAAATACTACATTTAGGGATAAGGATTTAATTGATATATTTAATATAAAACAAAATTGAAAATGACAACTTTTCAATATTATATTACTTACGTGATAATGTAAATTCTTGCTAAATCAATTCATTTAGCATAGAAGTACATGAGGGAGCTCAAACAAAAATAGGAAAAAAATTCAGACTGTGTGTTGCCGGAATTTGTAATATATTCAACAACATACAGAAGTATTGGGTACTTGAATAAGTTCTCGCTGTTTTCCAACAGATGGAGTTACCGGAACTGCTTGCGTTATTTTATGATAGTGACCCATCTATTTACAAGTGGGTCATTCCATACGAAAACACCCATTTGAGAATTAATTTGTTGCTCCATAGTCACAATTTTTTTTTATATTTATACCACTGTTAAACATCACAATCAAACCACCAAATCTCAAATATTTTATTGAAAAGGAGCCGAGTTATAGCCATTTGAAAATCAGCCAGTTTTCTCAAAAGGTGGCAATCTTGGATTTACTACAATGTCTAAAAATGCTTGTAGTACGAGAACCAGAGGATCAAATTCAACAAAATTGGTACCAAATTAAAGAAAAATAGGCAAAGAACACATATTTAATATTTAAACAGTTTCAGTTATTCATTTTAATAGTTTTTACTATATTCAAAGTTAAAAAAAGTGCTTTAAAAATTAGTCAGGTTTGAGGGGCCATAAAAAAATGGTTCATTTTTTATTTTGCTATAATTTGGCAGATATATTATTTGATATATCTACATTTAATAGGGAAATAATCAAGAGGGTATTGTGCTTCATAGCAAAAAAAAGTCATGCCAAACATATGACCCTAATTCTGGAAAATGTTCGCAAATACCAATTACATTAAAATGTTTATACAGGTATAAATTAAATAAAGCTAAAAAATAATATTTAATCACACTTTTTGTAGTCTTCAAAAGCTAATATATTCAATCTACAAGATTTGAATAACATTTGAATTGATTTATTCTCTATTTTTGTGAGCCGATATGTTTTGCCTGTAGTTGTCGTTAGAGTAGTCACAGGTTTGATTCAATATGCACCTGTGGGATTTGACCACATGTATGAACTTGGGCCATGAGGATACATGAACATTTTATATTCATCAGTATTCTTCTAAAAAACCCAAAATGTTCCCAATCCACCAGTTATTTCCGTAAAACAAATATTGTTTTTTTTCAAATGTAATGGTTTTATATTTTCTTCAAATGCCATAGTAACTATGAAAGTTGGTGATGAACCCGATAACCTGGAAATCTTTAATTGCGATTGATTTATTGGTACAAAATGGTGATTTGTTCTAGTTCCTGGAATTGTGTCAGCTAAAGCATATCTTTTTTCTAATTTCTGACTGGCAATTTTAATCTCACAATGATGTTGTGTCATGTATAAGATGGTCACTGATTATGGATATAGAAATAGTTTTTATAGTTCCAATACTATCTTTTGCATAGACAAGAGAGGGGTAGAATGTTGCTTGTTCTTTTTGCCAATTGACACTTTGAATAGCCCAACATGCGCATAATTTTCAAAAAATCTGCAACCATAATGGCCTTATCTGCCAATAACTCGGCCTTAAATTTCTTAAAGTAGTTACTCTGAGCTTTTGTAAAAAATTTATGTGCACACAAAGAATCAATTTCTTGATTAATGTATCAACAAATTCATCAACTGGTGTTAATAATTATTTTCAATTCTGCACGATCAGTTTAATTCCACTGATTTTAAGTTATTTCAAAACTGGTCGCTAAATAATCATAAAGCATTAACTCTTCCTTCAAAATGTTTGGAGATGGACACACATCACACCTATGTACCATATACTTTTTTTGACTCTGTAGAAGATACTAGTTTCTTCAATACTGATATATAGTCATTGACATGGAGCATAAGTTTGACATTTTGATAATAAACGCAAACACACACAGAATGAATAATATCCGACTATTATTGTCATCATTATGAAAATCAATTACCTTATTTTCAGTATCTAAACTTAACCTGAACTTTTTTTTCCCACTGGATATTGATAATAGACATGTTTTTTTTTTGTTAAGTATCTAAATTTTTATCACTAAATATTTTATAGTGCTAATTTTTTTTTTATTCCTACCATTGTCCTGGAATTTATTACTAATGTCAAAATCTCCTACCTTTTCGTTAAAAGATGTATTCCTAAACTTATGCAATAATTTTTCTATCATACAATATGCACTCTGAACATTTAAGTTTCTTTGGCTCAAAGTTCATTTTGATCATTAATATTCTCAATAGCCTAGTGTAGTGGCTGCTTTAGTAGCAACACATTTGCTTAATTTTTTAACTTCATTTTGCATGTAATTATATTTTCTCTTGAAGTTTATTCTACTCATATTTACTGGTGATATTTCTAATATTTCACAGCTTTTATCCAATTGCTCTAAAAATAATAAGGAATCATTGAAATATTGATCCCTGGTGCATTGATTTGCAGGGTAAGGAGGTGTAGACACTATATCAACTGATGAGTAATAATGTGAATACAGTTAAGTAATACAGTTTTTTCCCCGATATCAGTTTTCCAGGATGACTGAAAATTGTAAGGCAATTGTTTTTCAAGATTTTGTTTTGTTGTTGCAGGATGGTTATTAAGTGGGTCACAACATGTACTCTGTCTCAGTTTGTACCATTTCAAGTAATTATCTGTACGAGTCTTGCAGTTCTTTCCACTAACATAACATTCATCATCGATTTCTAAATAATATAATCTTTTTAATATTCCAAATCATTCGAAGAAAATTTAAACACTGAAACAAACTCATTATGCAATGTCACATTAAGTTTCTTACACACAAAACAAGCCATTTCTGCATTACACTTAATATTAAACTACAACACTTTAATATCTGGATAAAACTTACTCAAATAAGCTTGATCGAAACGGAATTGCTCATATTTAGTGTAAAAGATTATGTAATATTGATCTGATTGGTTATAATGTACGATGAAGTCATACATTATAAAACAAAAATTATACGAGACAGTCATTGGTTTGACCTTGCAATATGTTGCAGAATTTCATTATATGTTATGCATAGCTCTCTCTCATAGTTCCCAACTTTGAAAGTGCAAAAAAAGCCAGGTTTAGTAGTTTTGTAGTAAATCCAAGATGTCCGCCTTTTGAGAAAAATGGCTGATTTTCAAAAAGCTATATCTTGGCTAGTTGTCAATAAAATTAAAAAATATTTGAGATTTGGTGGTTTGAATGTGATATCCAACAGTGGTATAAATTTTATAAAAATCAGTGACTATGGAGCAACACCCATTGGGTGATTTCACATGGAATGACCCAAGTACTATAAGCAAGCTTGAAATTCAGTGTATGTTATTTCGCGGAAGTGCAAACAACTTTATTTTTCAGTGCATTAAACATGTCAAATTTCGTGCCAAAAAAAAGAGTATTTGCGGGGAATTTTACTGCACTATTTTATTAAAAAAAAATCTGCAGTTGAAGCTCACAGAATTCTTGTTGAGACTTACGGCGACCATGCTCTGTCTGAAACAACTTGTAGAGATTGGTTTAGACGCTTTAAAAATAATGATGATCTGGCGCACCGAAGAAGTTTGAAGACGAACAATTGAAGGCATTACTTTATGAAGACTCATGTCAAACGCTTGCCAAACTTGCAGAATCATTAAAAGTTGATCACACAACAGTTTCGAAACGTTTGAAAGTATTAGGAATGATTCACAAGCAGCCGTACGAGTTGAAGTCGAGAGACGTCTTTTCACCTGTGAACAACTGCTTCAACGGCAGAAAAGGAAAGCATTTTTGCATTGTATCGTAACTGGTGCAGAAAAATGGATACACTACGATAACCTTAAGGGTAGAAAATCGTGGCCATCCATCAACATCTTCAGCAAAGCCGAATATCATGGTTCCAAGCTTCTGCTCTGCATTTGGTGGGTATAGTTTATTATGAGCTGCTCAAATCAAATGAAACCATCAGGTGAGATCGCCACAGACTATAATTGGAGCAATTAAGCCGAGCATTGAAGGAAAAACGGCAGCTGTACGAGCAGACAAGACAAGGTCATTTTGCAGCATGACAACGCTCGGCCACATGTTGCAAAACCGGTAAAAACCTACTCCTACTCCTACTCCCACCCCTCCACCGTATTCAACAGACATTGCCCCTTCCGACTACCATTTGTTCCGGCCGATGACGCATGGGCTGGCTAAACAGCACTTCCGTTCTTATGAAGATGCCAAAAATAGGGTCAATTTTTGGATAGCCTCAAAAGACGTGTCGTTTTTCCGACTTGCAATTCAAATGCTGCCAGAAAGATGGGGAAAAGTAGTGGCTAGCGATGGACAATACTTTCAGTAACATGTTTTTTAAAATAAAACATTAATTTTCACAAAAAAACAGTGAGAGCTTATTCAACTACCTAATATACAAGAGGATATCAAGTAAGCTGCCTTTTGCTAAAAATAGTTGACAAGTCTTTCTGTGGTTGAACATAGTATC
The DNA here is from genome assembly GCA_963932185.1 of Troglohyphantes excavatus. Lineage (NCBI taxonomy): Eukaryota > Metazoa > Arthropoda > Arachnida > Araneae > Linyphiidae > Troglohyphantes > Troglohyphantes excavatus. The sequence continues at coordinate 68,682,616 of OZ010676.1, read as the reverse complement.
AATAATAATAGAAAAAAAAAAATTAAAAAAATTGTTAAATCATATTTTGAAAAAAAAAAAACCACGAATATTTTGGAAAAAAGCGGAATTTAGCCATAAAGTGAAAGAATCTCATTCTTGAATAGATAAGATGGATTCACCAGTGAGCAATTTCTTCAATATAAAATTAAACATTTAATTAAAATATGAAAGTCATATATTGCAATAAATTAGAAGGAAAAAATCAACCAAAATTGTAAATTTACTCATATATTACCTGGACTGCCACGATTTCAGTCTTTCCATAAACAATTCCAAATCGTTATTTCGCAAAGGCCCGATATTACTAATGGCCATTAGCCAAACCCCAAAAAAGCTCTTATCCTTATTTTAGAAGCATTTTATTGTTTTCCAAAATGGAAATTTGAAAGCTTCAATAAAATCAGCGAATGAACTTTAAGAAAAAGGTAATCTTTTATTTTAAAATTAATATTTAGACTCAAAATTAAATAACAATAAAAGATAGACGAAAATGGGCTCTACGTTCTAAATTGGCAACGATTAATCATGCCTAAAACTATACACCGCTGCCTATGTTAATGTTTCTTTCTAACTATCAATCAGACCTTTTAAGCCTTCAATATTATCTACAATAAAATTTTATATTTTAATTATAAATCATAATATTCAATTAATTTTCCTTAATATAATTTAATTAAAAAGATTTATGGATCGTCACTTTAAATATTTTCCAAATCCAAATGTTACTTCAAACATTTTCCCGCGAAACTTGTTAACTGCCGCCAATAACGATTTATTTCGGAAATAAATAAAATTAACCTTTTATTTCAAATAATATTTTGAATGAATACATTTCATTTCGAAATGTTTTGTTTAACTTAGGAATTAATATTAAGAATTTTAAAAGAACACTTGAAATTGCGGAGTAGCGATGGTCCAACTTTATTGATATTAAATTGATTGCATCCAAAATTCTAATATCATTAATATCTTTAGATAATATTATCAAAAAATAAACCCTTCAGTGCAGAAAAAAAAAATTTGATCACTTATTTCAAATAAGTTAGAAAAAATTTGGACTTCAAAAAGTTATGTTATTCGCTTCCTACAATGTTCGTAAAAAAGTCTCCAGTCTTCCATTTGAAATTTGGTTAAAGTACTGTGTACTCTTCATATATTCTATAAACCAATTAATTATTTATTAAAAAAAAACTTAGATTGTATTTAGTTATTTTGATAAGGTTGCGAAATAACGTCAATTTTGGTTTGTGTTTGTGACACGATGTGTAGCATACGGCGACCTCGGATTGGGAAAATCGGCGTTATTTAATCGCTCGAATCTGAACTACGCTACCCTTCCCTATCTTTATATTTTAGACAATTTTATAACATAGAGCCAAATTTGGTTTGTGTTTCAATATTCTCAAATTCATTCAAATAATCAATTTCTGAAATTGTTAAATTTCTGATTTAAAACAGAAGTTGAAATCCGGGGTGCCGACTGCAGCAAAAATATTCTATCACTACTTTTAAAAAGTTAGTCGTAGATTGGAGACTGTGAATTTTCACCTTTATTGAGACGGTCTTGCATTAAGTATAACTCTTCACAAGTCGTTTTAAATAAATGGGTACATATTTTTTGCACGATTGAATGTATTATAAGATGTTAAATTAAAACTTTTGGCAGAAATAGATATATATCATATAAATCAGTGAGTGAACATATAATGGGCAGCACATGCGTTTTGTTGCAGAAATAAAACTAATTTTAAGAACATATACTAAACCGCTTTGACTCCTTTCACTCGTTGAAAAAAAAATTTGAGTTTTCTTTTGAACTATAGCATTCTACTATTTAAAGCATTACTCCAACCAAATTTTTAAGGAAAATTGGAAAATTAATAGAAAAGTTAGTAAATTTGTGCGAAAATACTTTAATATTTTTGTAATAATCTCACGTTTTTTGTAACTTTTTAAATTATGGTCCAAATTGAAATTTAGCAGGGATGCTACTTACTTCAGAAGTCTATTTTATAAATAAAATGTAAATCAAACAGTATTTTTCTAATTACAATACGAGATACTGGGAATATATATAATTACAATTTACACTTGCACCTGCTATTTATCATTCTTCCCCTGAAAAAAAGTCTATGTACATTTTGTTTTTGATAGAATGCATAAACGAGATCAGGTGGTCCTAGAAGGACAAAAATTGTTTACACATAGGCCTAAATTCTACACAAATGTGATTAATTACATTTTTAAAGGCCAAAACAGCAAGCCTGCGTGCTCCTATAGTTTAAAGCTATTTTGAAAGTTGAAACACCCTATTAGCAGAATCCACATAAATACGGACATGAATGATGATTTTTGTAATGGACATTACAAAATGAAAAAAAAATCTGGTAAAATAGGGGAGTGAAAAAGGTCAGAAATGTGTTAAATGTGCGTAAAGGAAATAAAATTGCTAAAATAAGGGGAAAAAAAGGACTTTTAAGTACTTCAAGTAACAAAAAGGACTTTTAGGAAAAAAAAAGGACTTGGTACAAGGCCTGCATGCTACAATAAATATATTGCATCATAAATGAAAAATTATGAGCAATACTTATATTCAGTTTTAAAAATATATATATTAATATAACACAAAATTATACAAGTGCAACAGGCATAATAGTAATTAAGCATGTTCTCTGGAAGCTAGAGAATGCAAGAAAGCAGTTCAAAAGTTGTGAATTAGCTCTTCTGTATAACTCGAAGAGAATTCGTTTTTTCATTTAAAATTGGTTATTTTAAGCAACTTATTTCAAATTCTTTCTCTTTTTTTGCAGGTCATTTTTATTTATTTCCCATTTTAATCTTCAATAAATCGAATATTCATTAGCCGAGCAAGAGTTGTTTACAATCCAAAGTCGAACGTCTTTGCTTTCGTTTCTCCCTCCAGCAGTGGTCAACGTTTCTATAAATAATGAAACTGAGCAAATGTGAGATCATGATTTTTCCTTTTCATTTTCAGAATTAAAAGGAAATATTAACAATTAAACTACGTAGAATAAACTATAATAAATGTTGTTTTAGTGAAAAATTCCATAATAATTCCCCGATTTCCAGGTTATGTTGACACTTTCTCATTTGTTCTATTAGACCTAGTCTGCATTGTAGATGACTTTTTGTAATCCCCTTGTTTTGAATAAATAACAAAAGAGTTCCATGTTATCTCTAGTCAGGCAATGTCCTATGTTCAAAAGTGGTTTCATCAGTATCATAACTAGGGAACAATTGTCATTATTGGTTTCAAGTGTATCTCCTAGAAGAAAGAATCAATCAATTCAAAATGACATGTGGCCTATTGAGGCTTGAAAGGTCAGTACATAAAGCAGACGCACTACCCATGCGACACCCGGGGTAAACTGTTAAGTGGTTAAATAACTACATATATTTTTGACAACTTTAAAGATACTTGAAGTCATAAAATTGCAAACTACAAAAAACAAATATACTACAAAGGTATTAAGCTCAATTTGTTTACCTCCTACAGAAACTACCTGTCCCGACTGCTTAAGCTCTACAGCACTTCCAAATTGAGCACGTCCTCTAAAATAAAACACATCCAATTAAATAAATCCAAAAAACCTATTGCAGATGCATCAAAATGTAAATGTGGAGCTTTAATAAATATAATCTATATATTAATATAATACTTAATTTTACAACTATATAGTAATAGCTTTCTTACAAGAGTACAGATTTAATTGAAAATATATTTGGCCTTCATCAGTTCAGATAGGAGTGTTTCTTTTGAGAGACATAAAGCACTTCGAAATAGTGAGCACTTATTAAGCACTTTGTATGTTTAAATCATTTGTCAAACATGTGCAGCTGCAGAAAAAAAAAGATACACTAATTGCCATTCGGATACTATTCATTGTAGAGTAAAACTTAATATACCATTTTGTCGGGAATAAAGTCTACTACACATTAATGTGAAAAAAAAATTGAATAAGCAGGGTGGAAACAAAATCCTGGATAAAAATTTCCCTAATCTTATGATTACATTAAGAAATGTTGCAATACATGCTTAGTATAGAAAGAAAATATCCACTCTACAATAAATATATTGCATTATAAATGAAAATTATTAGCAATACTTATATTTAGTTGAAGTAATAATTTATGGCTACAACACGAAATTATACAAGTGTGACAGGCATAAGTAATTAAACATGTACTTTGGAAGCAGAGAATGCAAAAAAAACCAAGTTATTTCAAATAATGTCTTTTGTGGAGATAATTTTAATGATTTATGTTTCCTATTACAGTCTTCAATAAATCGCATATTCATTATTCCCACACATGTTTACAATGTCAAGTCCAATGTGCTTTGCTTTCGTTCCTCACTGCCGCAGTGGTTCCTGTTTCTATCAACAATAAAACTTTTTATGCAAGCGTACTGCCACATATGCAGTTTTTAAAAATTTCTATTTCAGAACTAAAAGGAAATATCAACAACAAAAGTATGCAGAATAGATGATAATTGCCGTTTTAGTGGTCTAAATTTTAAATTTTCCCCTTCAAAATTTCCAATTGCAACACTTACTTTTGATAACGCAAAACTGTTCGTCACCCTCAAAATAACCTATATATAATTTTCTTTAATTCTCTACAGTTATGTGTGGAGATATTAAGTAATCCGAATTGCTTGCATTTGATGGGCTATCTTCATATTAAACAAAGTAATAGTCAAACTACAAACTGAAAGACACTTAGAAAAAAAATTTAGCAGCAGCCAAGTTTTTTGTTTCATGAGCAGATTTGCGTTATATTGTTGAATGTTTTTTGTAATTTTCTAAAAGTAGTTAAAATATGATATAACCTCTTTTGCATTTGGTCAACTCAATTATAAGTATCTTTGATTTAGAAATATATTTTATTCAGGGTTCCCACTCATTTTTAAAAATAAAAACTAAGGAGTTTTTAAGGACTTTCTAAGGACAAAAACTAGTTTTTAAGGACCCTTTTTTATCGTGCTGCTTCTGGAGAAAGAAAAATTAAACAAATTATGACAACAATCAACTTTTGTATTAACTTAAAAATTACTTTTTAAATGCAATACTATGTTTAAAAGGTATCTTAACAGAACATCATATTTTGACTTCAAGTTATTACTTTTTTAATTCGTTCATAATCTTGTTTGATTTCTTCACCAACTGTTAAATATGCATTTGCAAAGAATAATAAATGCACTAACTTATTAATGAAGCGAGAAAATAAATAGCATTCGGAGCATCTCGTGTAAAAAACAGTAAAAAGTAAAAGATTGCCAATGTAAGTGAAATAAACTGAAAGCAAGAAATTTTAAATGAACTACTAAAAAAAAAAATTTATGTTACTTCGGCAGGAAAAAAAATAAGGAGTTTCTAAGGACTCTTGGTCACAATTAAGGACTTTAAAGGGCTCTTAAAAATGCAAACCAAAATTAAGGAGTTCTTAAGGACCAGTGGGAACCCTGTTATGGTACAAATTTAAATTCCCAGTTATATAGAGTATCAAATAATAATTTGGAAGTTATTTTGACACAAATAACAGGGTGGCAACAAAATTCCGGAAAAAATTTCCCGATTTCCATGATGGTGTTACAAAAAATTTCCTGATTTTACAACTACATTAAGAAATGTTGCTATACATGCTTTGTTTAGAAAAGAATATCCAAACTGAAATAATACAATAAACATATTGCATTATAAATGAAAAATTATAAGCAATATTTATTGTCAGTTAAATAAATAATTTATGGATACAACACAAATTATACAATTGCGACAGGCATAATAGTAATTAAGCATGTTCTCAGGAAACAAATAATGCAAAAAAAGCATGTTTTTTAAAATTATTTCTTTTGTAGATAATTTTAAATGCTTTATATTTCCTATTCCAATTTTCAATAAATCATACATTCATTAGGCCCTCACATGTTGCTTACAATTTAAAGTCCAACACACTTTGCTTTTGCTTCTCCCTCTAGCAGTGGTTCACGTTTTACAAAAATAAAACTGAAAATATGAAAATGAGCATAATCATGCTTTTTTATAAAATTCTTTTTCAGAACTAAAAGGAAATATTGACAACTAAATTACCCAGAATAAAGAGCATAATAGATGATAATTGCCGTTTTAATTATCCAAATTTGAAAATTTCCTTGATTTTTTGTGAAATTTTGAAAAATTCCCCAACATTTCCAGGTTATGTTGCCACCCTGAATTAAAATTTCCCCTTAAAAAAAAAAATTATGGAGCATTAGAAAAATTACAAATAGCTGTTTGGGCTCAGCTTCTGGGGAACCTGTTAAGGTTTATACACAAAAAAAATGAAGTTGCTCATGTCGGGATTTGAACCTGCGACAGATCATTCTGAATTCTGGTGCATAATCAACTAAGCAGCAAAGGAATGTGGACATACTCTTTTAAATACATTTCTTTATGCAATATTTCTTAAATTGCAAAAATTATTTTTTAAAAACTAAACAGAATTTTACAAATCCAAACCTCAGGTGCATATATTGGTAACATATATTGGTGCAAATTTATAATATTGCTTGTATATAAATTTTTAGCCTTTTATAAGCAGAGAAAGTAGGTGTTTTGCAAATTACAAAGAGACACCTTCTTTTATTATTATAGATTACTGAACTTACAGAAGTTGGGATTAAAACACACTACACAATAATAAATAGTTTTACTTTCAAGTTTAAATTAGAAGAATGAATAAACTTTTTTGTAAAAAGGTTTTTTTAACACAGAAAGTAACTTATTATTTCTTTTCATTTTTCATGATTATACATTGTTTTCGAGTTTACATATTTTGCCTATAGACATCCTCAAGTTTCTAATCACGAGAAATATTGATAAAAATGAAATATTTCATACAAACGTGATCTCAGCTGCTTAACGACAAAAATGGCAAAGATTTCTTTAAAGTACTTACGGTTTTAAATTTGCATATCACCCCCGAAATGATCAAGTTGATGGACATTTTAATATAGCAAAAAAACTACAGGGAGAAAAACCACGAAATTTTACATACACATATAAAACGTAATTCTGAATCCATTACTGTAAAAATATATCATGGTTGTATTTACAATTATTTTTTAGTATTACTATAATTTAAATTAAATTTTAAAAATTACATAACAATTATAAACATTAGTGTATTTTGTTTTTAGGTTAGTAAATCTTTCACCATACATATTGAAAGTTTACATATTTTCATTGATTTTCCAAGTATTTAGTCCTATCACTTTTTAAGTTTGCTCATTACCATGTGCCACTGTAATTAAAACCTGATTTTGCTCGATCAGTTTCGTTATTAAATCCTACTGTTAATACACACAGTAGTAACTCCCAAAGCTAAACAAAACTCCTACCTCAAACTTGATCTCCTAAAATTTTAAAACACCTTTACCACACCCCTGGGACAGATAATTTAATTTCTGTTTAGAAAACGAATTAGTTCTATAGTCTATCCATGGTGGGATACTTTATGTTCGATTTATCCACAGAACCATCACTTGTTGCCACTGCTGAATATTTTATTTGTGGTGTTTTTAATAATGGATATGAGCGTAAGTAAAACATAGTCAATGATGACTGCTTGTAGTGCTAGATATATTTTATTACGGACATTCACACAACACACCTTATTGTTTACCATTACATTATTGCAATCCTCTAGATCGTTTCGTTTACAGTTTGTAACTCACTCATATCCCCGTTAATTATTTAATAGTAATATTGATTACTAGGACACAATATATCATTATTTCAATTTACTCTTGAATGCTGTAGCAGTATTGGGAAGATTTGGAACACCTTCCATCAGTCCATTGCTGAAGAAGAATGTATCTAAGCAACAAACATATGACAGACGGGATCATTGGCTTTACAAGTCAGACCAACAGTTTGGTCAATTACAAAATTGTTGTGGAAGGTCCCTCAATAGATGCACGAAAGATCAGGTTCCTCTACATACCGAGTGTTACAAAACTTATCTCGCTGCAGTCTAAACCAAGAGTGCGGCAAATGTTTGGACTTTAGGGGCGAGACTCACTCCACTTTATAGAAGTTATTAAATATGAATATTAAATTGCTTTTTAGATTATATAATATTCACTAATTATAAGAGTTCATTAGATTATAAACTGTTTATTTGAATTTCTAGTTTGTACACTAAAACATGGGAGAAATAAAAAGGCACTGAAATGGGAATCTGAAGAAGGTGGCTCCACCTATGTGGATCCACAACTGCTCAATATTCCTTCATATTGTTTGTTTTAATATGTTAAATAATTTTTTCAAATAAAAGTTATTACTTTTACATTTATGTGCACACTACAGACAATTGGTTAGAAATTTTGCAATTTAAATAAATCATAAAAATAATTTTCAAAAAAATCTAAATAATTCAATGTAAACTTTAATTAATCTAAATAAACAAGTTATAGGATAAAAAGTCAATTTTTTAAAAACTATTTCAAAGTGGTTAAAAAAATAATTCCTCACTACCCATAGTAGGCTAGAATAATGTGGTTGGTTGAATTAATGTAGCAGATATATTGGCGAAGGTTTGGGAGCTATTCTGAAGAAAAGACATCAGAACACTGCCTTACATTTTTAAACTATGGTCAGATATTGGGAGATTAATAAATTAAATATTTAATAAACTAAATTTATTTAAGTGACTTTAAAAGTGCAACTAGTATACCTGAGAAAAATAATGACTAAACTTCTTACCCTTTGGAGCATACTTGACTAGGGACTTCTTGCAAAAAATGTCCTAAATTTTTATTGAAAATATCTCCAACAGGACGCTGAGTTCGTGGAATGCTGCACGATTTACACACTGAAATAAAAATATATTTTTATTCCAGTAACTGCTTTGCTATTTAATGTTGCATAAATTTTAATGAGAAAAATTGAATTTTTTTTTTTATAAATACAATAGTCAAATTTATTTTACATTAACAGTTTAACTTATTGTCACACTGGTGCCAAATGCAAAGGAGGGATTCCTTTTTTTTAACCCTTTCACAGATTCGTATGACCAAGGACATTCGTTAAAGAACATTTCAAGGACCTTTACTCCATATTAGGGATATTGGGTAGAAGTGTCACTGAACATGTACAATTGAGAAATGTATTGAACATGCCTCAAGACTGATTTAAGGACAGCACCATTAATGCTGATATGCACATAACTGGAGTAAATTTTCTAACTTACAGGATGACATGGAATGTATTTAGCGCATTTTATGTGTTGATAATAATATTCAATGCTTTTGATTAAAATTGTTTGTAAATGAATCGTAACAGTAAAAAAAAAAATCATGAACAAGTATATTCAAGTAGCTCAACAGCAAAAGCCATTATATCCAAAAATTTAATTTTGGTATCAATAGGTACAGTATATACTTGCGTATAAACGAAGGGGAAAAAAAGTAGGGGGTTGGCTTACACGTGGGTCAGTAAACATTGTAATATAATTTTTTTTAATAGTTGGTTGCCCAGTAGTAGAAAAATTTTGAACAGTCTGCGACAAGATTTTAGTGAATAAGATTTGTCTGCAACTTAATTTATCATATAACTATTGGTATGCCTTTCATGAGCAAGAATTCGATTAAAGAGAGAATCTCCGCAATAGTATTACTTTGTTATTCACTTTTTTTTCTTCATGTGCTGTTTAATCATTGCTAGATTATAAGTATTCATCACTTAAATAATATAGTACCAATTATTTAAATGGTTAACATCTTTATGAACAAACACATACCCATTTATTAAATAGTTTCGGCATTTAAAACCAAAAACGTCTTATATTAACAATATTTTCTATAAAAAGGACAATACAAATTAAAATATTATTTCATTGTTAAAATTTATAAATGAAACAAAAGAAAGATTATTTTTCGAATTTCCTTGGAAAATTAAAATTGGACTGGAAATAAAAAAGGGAAGGGTGCAAAAATAAATATTCCTTTTTTATCTGCTAGTACTTTAACATGCAAGTCTCAAAATTGCAAAAATTAACTTCTAAAGCAATTTAAATTATTATTATGGTTCGAGACATTTAATATAAGTTTTATAACATTCAAGTCTGATAAATTATGCTTTCCTTTTCTTTGAAGAATAGGAATAGTGAATGAAATTTAATGCAAACTGTATGTTGTTCAACTTATTTTACATGCAAAAGAATCATGGCATAAAATCAAATATATTGAAGTATAAGTTTATTTTAAAATACTAGAATTCACACAATATCCTCAGGAATGATCAAATATTCCAATTTATAAAGATGGAGAAATTAGCGAAGTCAGATTTTTGACAAACTTGGCATAACTAATTGGATTGCAATAGTAAAAAAAAATATATAAAAATAAATTAAAACTAAAGAAATGCCTTTCAAAACTAGAAAACTGGCTTTAAACATGTAGTAAAACAAGTTTTCTGTCTTGAAAACCGAAAAACCACAGGGCTAAAACGCTGATTTTGGATAAAATCGGCAACTATAGATTGCTGATAATAATGAAATTCCTAACAAACTCAATAAACAGTTAAGAAAACCATGTTAAAGCTAGACCAAAATTAATAAATCTAAAAAAGAAATGCATTTTTAGTCACCAACATCGGTTTGGTTAATTAACGTCGCACTAGAGTTGTACAGTGGGCTATTCGCGACGGTTTGGAGTCTATCCGAAGGAAAGACCCGGGAACACATATATTCATACATGTTCCTCGTTATTTTAGAACCATGGTCAGATGACGAGGAAACACCTGAACTAGCACCCAACACCTTTAATAGACGTCAGGACTTTGGACCCCGATCAGATTTATCATGCATAGCATACACGCCATTAATTTTTGCGGATGTTCTGGACGACTTTTCTAGTATTTTGTAGCAAAGCTGGCAAGCCTCCGATCACAAGATCACTACTTTTTTTTACTTTTCTTTGTCAAGTCCATCATCTAGGATCGAACCAGGAAATCCTCGGATTCCCAGCTGACGCCTTTAACCGCTCGGCCACGGAGGCCTCTTCTCACCAACATTGTAGTAACTGCAGCGTCAAATTGCCGATTTTTGAAAAACTTTCATCATTGATTACCTATTGATTATCAAATAGATGAGATAATAATGACTAAAAAGAAAGAAAAAAATTAGCTATTAAAGTAAAAAATTGAGCACTAAATTAAAAAAAAATTATAGTCAAAATCGGAAATCTGCCGTGAAAGCTGTATAAAATACCTTTTTTCGTTTAGCGCAAATTTCCTTCTCAAAGCAGGTTCTGCTAATTATTTTCTAGTAATGAATCTTTTCAAAGAACAGGTACTGAAATGTACCATGGAGTTGACAAAAGAGATTCAACAACAAAGAAACGTCTGCGGAGATTTTTTCAAACACGTCGCGTAACTTATCGCGATTGCAACTTTCTATAAACGGGACTTCTCCCCATCCCCCTACTTTCTTAAATGAGAGAAAAGTAATTATCTAACCTAAAAATAATCTGCAGAAAATATTCTAAAGTAGTGTAGACATAAAAAAAAATTGTATGGTAGACTTCTGCAAAAATTTGTCTGCACACCTTTGAAAAAAATCTGCGTCGTACGTCGCCGCTTTTCTGCTTCCGGGGTTGGTTGTATGGGATTTAATGGCGCATGGGTCAAATATAGCGAACCTGTGCAAAAAAACGATAGACTGCGCTGATCAAGTTTCTCCAATTAGAGGCCAAAGTGTGTGCTATGTGTTGCGAATGACGACCGTACTGGGTATCGCGGCGGTAACAAGTGTTAGGAAATGTACGGTATTTCATGTGTACAAGGCTGCCACCGAGTTGTACCTTTGAAAATAGAATCTATAGTACCCTCAAACATGAAAAATAGTAGCCTAAATAGTCTCCTCAATTATGCATATAATTAGCAAAGTTTACTAAAGCAGTTAATTGCAAACAACATTAAACAAATTGTGACAAATGCAAGTAAAATTACAAATAGAGATTTTTTTATTTTTCCTCACTGTTTTTAGACAATTCTAAATGTGTACTTATATTTATTTTTCCAAATATATTGCATAAATTAAAATATATGTATATATAAAATATATGTATAAGCAGTCATATTTTTGTACATGAAAAATTCCTATTAAAATCAATAAATTATCGAAATAAAAGTGAGATTTTAATTCTTACAATAAATATTTAAGCCGAGAATCAAAAATTTAAAAAAAAAGCGGCTGGAGAAACGGCCTTTCTCGAAGTTTGCGACAATTCATATCTGTTAAACCACAGTTCCGTTTTTAAAAAGAAAAACGTAAATAATATTTTTTCATGCAGATCATCTTGTCTGTTTTGACCGACATGGTGTGGCGTCACCGACGTCACTCACGTTTACATGCAGAGAAGTCACACGGCGCCGGCCAATCGGAACTTGCCAACCTGTAATTTGGAGTATATATATATATATATAGCTGGGTTAGCTGTACATTTTGTACTTGTTCCTTATTCTTTTAATTCGTGTCTGTTTTTAACATGCTTAAATAACTTAATAAAAGTTTGTATTTATGTACGGTTCATGGCTACTCCGACTTCAAATACATTCAACGAATAATATTGTGCATAAAAGTATATACCACTCGTGATGTTCTTGTGTCTTTCAAACCTCTATCTGAATTCTTATATTAAATGACTGATGTTTAACTATATATAAATATGTAGTTAATATAGATATATATATGTAGCCAAAATTCCCTTATTTATTTTCAGAAGACGACGAGATAGGATCCATTCTCATACAAAAAATAAAAAGTACATTACACCAGAATAAAATGCAGCAATTTTGCTTCTTTACATTGGCGACATTTATCTCATCAAGGTATCGAAATAAGATTTTTAGGAAGAATTTACACACACCGCAACAGCTATCGCTGGAATTTACATGTCGAAAGGCCAGAATTTGTATATATATTCCACTACAACACCAAACGAAAGAGGAAACAAATTAATCCCCACACCTTTGGGTGACCCTAGATCCGCCATTGCGGATGATCATTTTTTTTATTCATCTTGGAAGGAAATACTAGTATATTATGGATGAATGTATATTTCTTATTTTAAATATTTAGTTTTAAATTACAAAATAAATGACTTGAAGGTAGAGCTTGAATTCATGGATTAGCAACGTTCCGATTTTACCGCTTTTAAATTAATTCCAACCAAAATTCTAACAAGATAATTATTAATATCTTTACATAATATTATCAAGGAATAAAATCTGTATTGGGGGAAATAAATTTTGTTTAATTATTGCAATCAAGTAAGAAAGACATTGACTATAAAGTAAAAAAAAAAATTCACTGCACACGATGTCAACTTCTTAGTCTTCCATCCAAAATCGTATCAAAGTAACGTATACTAGCTTCATAGATTCTACAAACCAATTAAATATTTATCAAAATATATACTTTTTATTTAGTTAAACTGATTATTTATCCGAGTAGTGCAATTTTGCGTTAAGATTACGCAGTGATGCGCAGAACGGTGTTCAGTCTGTTAAAACACAACTCCTTTTTCAAAATGGAAAACGTAAAAAAAAATTTCAAGTAAATCATCTTGTCTGTTTTGACCGACGCAGTGTGACGTCACTGACATCACTCACGTTTATGTGCAATGACGTCATGCGGCGCCGGCCAATCGGAACTTACCAACCTGTAGTTGGAGGTATATATACAGCTAGGTTAGCTGTACATCTGTCTTACTTTTTACTTGTACTGGTTACTCGTACTTTTTCCTTTTAATTCGTGTGTTTTTAATATGCTTATATAAATTAATAAAAATTCATATTTTCTATATGGGTCATGGTTCTTTCTCTGACTTCAAATAAGTCTATCAAAACAGTCAGCACATTTGATGCACAATCTCGATCTAGGATCGGGGAAATGTGTCGGTGCGGTTCTAGAAGAATACAATTAATTTCAACTTCTCTCTTTTTCTCATTTTAGGCAAATTATATTATAAATTTTACCGACCCGCCTATAAACCGACCCCTCAACTTTTTGATAAAAATTTTGACCTAAATTACTCCGCTTATACACGAGTATACATGGTGCGTTCCATAATTAATGCAACCAATTTTTTTCCTGACGCGCCGATACACTGCAGCGCCCTTTAACCTGCTGGGCTAGGTGGAGGGGGTTATTAGCTTCATAACGCACCCATTCTCAGTCGGCTCCAAGCTGCCGGAAAGACAGGGCGTGCATTCTTTGAAGCCCGTTTTGTACTTAATAAAACACGGCGTGATGGATGGAGCAACGTTACGCTATCAAATTTTGCGTTTAACTTGGGAAGTCTGCCACTGAAATGTTTATATTAATTCAGCAGGCCTTTAGGAGTGATAGTTTGTAAAATCACAAGGTCACAGATGACACAAGTCGTTCAAGGAGGCATGATCAAAACAATGCTCATTGTCTTCTTTGATGTCAAAGGAAAGTCCAACACAAATTCGTACCTACCGGGACAACTGTGAACGCAGTTTTTTTACTTGAAAGTGCTCAAAAGACTGAAAAGGAGGGTCACGCACTGCCGAAGTGACATCAAGGGCGCATGGAAACCCACAACGCCTTCGTTGTCAACGATTTCCTGGCCACGACCCATACCCCACTGGTTCCCCAGCCTCCTTTACAGTCCTGACCTGGAGCGGAGCCTCCTAGTTTTGTATATTGGCGCCAAAATTTAGACAAGTGTTTTGTAAATTGGCGCTAACTTAAAAAATGTGTGATAAATATAAATTTTTTTTAACCTGTTCACCTGTAAAATTAAAAATTATTGTTTTTACTTTTTACTGATTTTTTTTTTTAAGTCAGGTTTTTCTTTTTAAAAAACTCTTTTATTTTCCCTTTTTAGTTTTTAATTTAGTAAGGGTTTACCCACTGCCATTATTCATCAGGAATTTAAGGTTTTGCTCACTTTTATTTCCATGCCTCGGGTAGTAAATTTTGAGATTATCCGGTTTAATAAATGAAATTAATCAACTTATATAGTAGTTAGACTCTGGTTAATCAACATTTCCAGATAAATAAAAGCGGATAAACTGTTTTTCCTTTTATGCCAAAATTGATTTTTCCGTGTTCAACAATAACAAAAAATTCCAAATCGAACAATGCTTTTTCTACAACGGTTCAGTTAATTAGGAATTTTGGAAAGTTAAACCAATATAACCTCCACCTTGACCAGTTTGATGATGTTTGTTAAAATGCAAATGCACATCTTTTACAACAAATACCCATTGTAATACAAAAAGTGTACTCCTTTAAAAAAATTAACTCCAAAAATAAAATTTTCAATTTACTCCTAAAATAATGCGCAAACAACTAAATACACAGAAAAAGTCTAATGTACTTCTAAAGAAAAATCCAAAATACACTTAAAATAAAATCAAAGGGTTCTCTTAACCTTCTCACAGTTACAAACGTAATTTTGCTGGAGCCAATTTACATGCCATCTTCGGTACAAACGTAAATTTGCTTGAAAACAAATTGTAGCAATACAGGTACGAACGTAAAATTGCTGACTTCTTTCCCCCTCGACCACACGGAAGGGGCGGGTGTTGCGCGTCCATCCATCCTACTGTGAACAGAGGAGGACTTCGGACAATGGGACATTGTTACATACTCAAGGAGTGGGCATGGAGGGAAACTGTTTGACAACAATCATCAACACCCCTTCTTCCACGGAATAGTTTAAAAGGGATTTTTCTTGGAAAATACATTGTTGAAAAAGCAGCGAATACTAGCTTTTCTTTGAGGGTATATATATAAGCTATGAGGATATATATATATATGAGGATATATATATATAAATGACTTCGAGCACTGAAATTCATTCATATAACACATCGCAGTTCTGACTTTGGTTTGGTACCCTGTTTTAAAATGTACCACACAATTACTGATCTATGAACACTCATTTCATTTAAGAATCTTTATTTTATGCTTTAATATCATTCTTATACTTTTGGTTTTCATTTTCATACATTAAAATTTTGTTAGAATACGTTTTTTTTTCCATTAATGTGCATACTTTCCTTTTCAAATATTTGAATATAATTAGCAATAAAGCAAAATGTAATCAACAGGAAGTGTACTAAATTATTATAAAGTACATGTAATTTTTTTTATTTATTTATAATGAAATCTGTTAACGAAATCAGCTACATTTAGGACTTATTAATATGTCAGATTAAGACATTCTTATTGTGTCAATAAATATATTTTAAAATTATTTTGTTCAAATAATTTTGTGTATAAATAAATATACATAAATAAATAGTAGCATTACATGATATTTGAAATCTTAGTATTATAAGTATTTAATTAACATAAAATTTCATTGTAATAAAACTATATTTATAATCAGAAGCAAATGTAAACAAAATTTAAAACTGATAAGTTTGATAATAGAACACTAATATTCAATTTCGGAAAAAAATACCATAAAATAAATATAAAAAGCAACTTATTTAATAACGGTAATTCTTCAAAATTATTCTCGCATATGATAACTAATTTTTTCAGTTTTATAGTAAAATATTTTAATCATTTGTTATTCTATTTTGATAATCTCTATTTAATATGGTATATTTTCTCATTATGAATTTGTATTATAAATCAATGATCATGTAATATTCTTATTTGAAACCCAAGCTAATTTCAGGAAATATAGACAAACCTAAAAATATATTTTTATACAAAATAAATTAAATGATATAAGAAATAAAATTGTATTAAAATTTATAAGTTTAAATAAAATTCAAACTGAATTTAATCAAATAGAATTATACGTGAATAACAAAATACTCATTTTTTTTAGGAAATATTTATCAGAGAAATATTAATGCGTAATTAATCTTTTAAGTAGTACAATCGAAAAGATAAATAAAAATCTTAAACTTAGTAAGATTTAGCATTATAAATTTACATTATAACAGTCTACTTCCAAAGTCGTAATGAATTGAAACTTCACTTACTTATGGAATCTCGAAGACGCTACCTTATTAGTGATAATGATTACTTATAAGGAATTTATAAAAATTAGTAAGGAACTTTATTAAAAAAAAAATCCACAGGCTGTATAGAAATATAAAGATAGCTTCACTGGGAACATTACAAAAAATTAGTTTTATAAGAAAACTAGCAAAAGTACCCGTTCTTCGCACGGAGGTAAATAAAATAACGACAAATAACTGAAAATATATACATTTCCTCTCCTCCCTGGGATAATCGCATATACCATTTTAGAAGTCCTCCTTAAAAAAGTTAAAGCTGTTTTTTATTAATTTTAAATATTTTAGTTTTTAATAAATTAGAAGTTAATAAAGTAAAAATATATCTATGCTACTTGGTTGCTAATACACCGATAAAAATTCTATAATTTCTAGTTTATCTTTCAAAAGGTATGGAGTTTTAAAAATTAAACATTCCTGCACAAAAATACTTTTAGAAATGAATAGGAATTTCCAATCGGTATGGGTAGTTTCGGTACATAGTTGCATGAAATCTTATAATAAAAAAACTACATTTGTAAAATCCGTTACTCCAATTGAAATCAGCTGATAGGCATAAATAATATACTATCGTGTAAACGAAAATCAGACGTTTTTTACGTGCCGATTTTTAACCCCCCCCCGCCCCTTTTACTATGTCCAAATGCCAATGTTTTAAAGATTATCCATCAATGCTATTATTACAAAAGAATAACCACCTATTTTAATTTTAAGAATTTTTTTTTATTTCCGTATGAATGTATTAAAAATTTCGTATTTACTTATTTTGTTAAACCATTTTTCAAAAGAATTTTATTTTGTGATTCTATTGTTATTGCAATCGCATCGAAAAATACCTGTCATATAAATATTTAGTAAGTTTCCACAGTAAATTAAAGCCAAAACGCATTTTATCCAAATAATAAACTGTTATAACTTGACGAAGGTTTAGCAAACGATGCAGCATATTATAAACTCACCATATACTTTCAATCATTCAGAACATTTAATTCTTAATGATCGCCATTTCATTGGCACATTAAAAAAAAATATTTATTTTCTCAATTATCATTTAGTATCTGTGAAATTTTATTTTTTAATAACATTAAAAAGTCATATAGAGTTGAAAATTCACAGTGAAACTAAACTTCGTATAATTAAAAAAAATATACTTGCATAAAATATTTTTCAAATGAATGAAATCGACGTTCATACACAAATTACTCACATTTTGGAAGAATTGTTCTAAAAGTTCGATCCAAGATAATTAAATACAAATAAATTAAATACAATTATAACATTTTAAAATAATTCTAAACCATTTCCCTATGATAAACTTCTGGTTGTTTTAATTTTTTAATGAATCCGTATTGTAACAAAAAGCCCAATGTGCAGACGTTTTTCGATAATAATTAAATCAAACAAAACCTATGACATAATTTTTATAGGAACAATAACGAAAATTTTTATTTTAAATTGCACACGATATGTTCGTCCATGTTAAGTCAATGGAATACATTAAAATAGTTATAACATATGAATGGAACATCGTACAAACTTAAAAATTATCACAAAAAATGTCTAATTTTTCAAGTAATGTACTCTGTAAATTTTATAAAGCTACGTTCTGTAGTTATGGAGTATTCCGTGTAAAGGTTGGCATTCTAATTGGTTTATAATTTTGCTATATTATATTTTCGCTTTTCTCCGTTGATTTTAACTGATTTTACTGTTGCCACTTCGTGAAACTTTGATGACGTATGCTAAAAAATTTCATAACATTCGAATGGAACATCGTAGAGACTTGAAAATAGTCGCATTAAAATTCTTATTTTTGGAACTAACTATTCTGTGAAATTAAAAGCTCTGCGTTCTGTATTTACGGAGCCTATAAAGTACTGACAAACAAACACACATCCGGACAGATTTTGTAGATTTCTGCTTTATACATAAGATATATGTAAAATGTTAAATTTTATGTAATAGTAAATTTTTTTCAAGGTGAGTTTATTTTATAAAAATACAGAAAACGTAATTAACATTTTATTTTTATAGTAAAAGTGCGTAATAATAAAAATTAGCTATTTTCTTAGAACGAACACTATGAGTTTACTTTTATGAATAAATTTACAACAAATATGGACGCAATTTTAACAAAAAAACACATAGAAAAGATAAACCACAATAGGAAGTATGATTTGTGGTCTGCGGATTTGAGAATTACTGTTCTAAAGAATTGTAGTCTTAATAAAAATTCTTCATAGGTAAATTTTTAAAAACAAAAATAAACCCGTATCTTTGATAAATATTTCCTTTGAAAAAATTAATTGAAACAAAACCAATGGCGTTTGATTCAGTGAAATAAAATTATTCAATTCTCAAAAGAGTACAGAAAAGAATTTTGAATTTTAGAAAGTCACTACAAAAAGTGAAAATTATACAAGTAATATTGCTATTATGATGTAGGTATAAATTTTTGTAGTTTAGATTAGTCACTGACAATTTCGGCATAGCTATTCTATTTTCTATTTGATTAATCAAAACAGATATAATATTAAAAAAAGGCATAAAATTTATTCCATTTGTACTATTTGCACCATTATTATATGAGTAATTTAATAATGGTTAATAACAATGAATTATTAAGTCTAATGGTTATTTTTATTTGTACAAAACATTGCAAAAAATAAAAGTTTGTGCCTAACCTCCCAATATTTGCTAAAAGTTTTACCAATATTTGCCACTCCCGGGGATAAATTCTGGATTCGGGTAGTTGTGGATGATAGAAAAAAAAATTGGGCAGTCGTAAATTTGAAATGGGTAGACGCGAAATTTAGCTAGTTAAAGATTTTTTTTAATTGCTAACTTTAAAATTTAATCGTAAATGTATTGTCATATATTTTGTTTAGAATAAACCAAGTCTCACAACAAAAAAAACCTCCTACTCACATAAATTTTATTTAAAAAAAATTGTTTTCTTCTGAAATCCATATTTGTAATTACCAAATAAAAAAACATAAAATAATAACGAAAAAATATAAATGCAAAAAATCCCACAATTAATAAAACAACAGCAATTATTGAAAAAATTGTATTTTTGCAAATAAAATATATTTGCAATTTGTGAAGCCCCATAAAGTAAATCCGTCTTACAAAGAGTTCTACAAAATTCTCATTGTGCTCTAAGCAGCAGGGACGGGGAGCAAGAAGGGGGGGGGGGGGAGGGGTGAGAGAGAGTAGGGGACAGGTGGAAAGCAGGAATAACTCTAACAATGGACACTTCACAGGTGACAGGTCACAAAGGTCACATTCCGGACCACCTGGGGATGTTAAAAGGGGGAAGGAAAAACTGGTCAACGGTTTGGGTGTGGAAATCATTTCAAATAGGCACGCTTTGAAGAAGTATTTTTTCTGAAAATTTTTGGTTCTGTAACAGTCAGAAGGTTAATGGCGAAAGAATGTGTCTGAAAATCCCTCTATATCCCCAAAAGAAAAAGCCCTGCATACCCTCAAAAGAAAAAGCCCTGTATATCCCCATAAAGAATAAGCCCAGTGTACCACCAAATGAAAAGCCTATAATGTATCTTTAAAATAAAACCATAGCGAACAATTAAAAGCTTAATGTATCTTATAAAGAAAAACCTCAGTGTATCCCTAAAATGAAAAGAAAAAAAAACAATGTACTCTTTAAAGTAAAAGCCTAATGTATCTAATATACAAGAAAGAAAAAAGTATCCCTGAAGGAAAAACCCAATATATCCATCAAAGAAAACTCTAAACATACCCTTAAAATAAAACTTAAGGTACTCTTAAAAGTATAAGCCTGTTAAGGAAAATGCCCACTGTGCCTATAAAAAAGCTTAATGTACCTGTACAAGAAAAAGCCTAATGGTACCCTTCAAATTAAACGTCTAATCTTTCAACAACAACAAAAAGTCCAGTGTACCCATAAAAAAAAAACTATAGACATAAAAAAAACAGTATACCTATAAAAGATAAAAGAATACAGTGTACCTATAAAAGAAAAGGCCCCATAGTATCCTTCTAAATAAAAATTCAAATGAAGCTGCATCCCCCCCCCCCCAAAGAAAAACATTAAAAAATAGAAATATACTCCTAATGGTACCTCTAAAAGTAGAAGCTGAATGTGTACCACCTACAAGTTAAAGTTAAAAACTAGTCCCAAATTTTTTTTTAAATGTATCCCCCCCCCCTCTTAAAAAAAGATCACTGTACTATAAAAGCAAAACTAATTTCAATGTTAATGTACCCTAATTTGTTTAACTTCAATATATCCTCAAATTCTAAAATTCAATGTATCCTAAAAGCTAAAGCCAAGTATACTCCAAATATAAAGTTTAACTACGAAAAAAGCACTCTCAAAACGAAAATCACGCACCCTTTAAGCTATAAAGTACAATGTACAGCCGGGGGGGGGGGGGGGGGAACGAACCACCCCTGATTTCTCGGCAAATATTTATTGTAGGGTTAAATTTAATATACCATTTGGTAAAGAATAAAGTTTACTATACATTGATATACCAAAAATTTGCATAGGGGACTATCTTCACATTAAAATCCGCACCAACTTTAAAATGTCCAATAGCAACACCCAATTTTGACTCAATATTTAGAATCTACAACAAAATTTATCGTTGGATATCAATTTGCAAGTCATTGGTCGAGTAGTTTTTTAATTATGAATTTCGAAAGTTTAGAACTCGTAATGTTAAATGAATTAATTAAACTTTTATTCATATCTCTCGAAATAACAATTTTATTAAGTTTATATTTTTATCTATTACTTCTAAGTAACCCAAATAAAATACACTAACTTTTATTCAGTACACAACTTCCAGTGTATATTTTTTAATTTTATTTAAATTAGGATATTAATATTCATAAAATTTATGAATAGCAACCATGCTATATTTTGATAGTAATGGATTAAGAAAAACGTTTTATTGAAATTTCGTGATTTTCCTCTTTGTAGTTTTTTTGCTATATAAAAATGTGCATCAAATGATAATTTAAGGGGTCAAACATAAATTTAAAATCAACAGTACTTAAAAGAAATCTTTGCAAATTTTGCGAATTAAAAGCGCTGTGATCGCGTTGGCATAAACTTTTAAATTCTTATATACAGGCGAGGGGTACACGGGAGTGGTACACGTTAAATATGACACAAGTCCAATGTCCGGTCCTATTGAGGTTGTGTCGGGTACCAGCTCAGGTGTTCTCCCCATTATTTGACCAAGTTTTAAAAATACGAAGCATCGTTAACGGGCCTTTACTACGATATAGACCCCGAACCGTCATCAATAGCCCACTGTGCATCTCTAATGCAACGTTAATTCAACCAAACAATAAACCAGCCAAGAAAACAATGAGCTACTTTTAAATTTTCAAAACGTAGTGTGGCACTTGCTTCCGCTTGTCACCTTTAATCTGCTTTACTTTGCTATTACTTGAATATTGGCTATTGTAAGGTTTTTGGACCACAACACCATGTGGCTTTATATAAAAACTGATTTTTTAAAGGTACAAAAATGTTCCGCACATTGAAGTGCAGTAAACATTGTTAAAAACCTTGATCCTTTCTTTGTTAAATACAAATGTGCATATTTTTGTTTTTTAAATGAGTTTTAAAAGTATTAAAATACTTTTGGGACCAAGGACGTAGCCAGGGGGGGGGGGGGGGTCCAGGGGGTCCGGACCCCCCCCCCTTCAGGTCAAGATTTTTTTTTGTGCCATATACTACTCTCTATCGTTCTTGTCAATTTCAACAAGTTATCCCTAAAAAACGCCAGTGGCGGATCGTCCACTACAGCAAGTACAGCCGGGCTGCACCTAAATTCATTAGTGTATTACTACAAAGAGCCGCTTTGGAAAGGAAGCGCGGACAGTTTCACCCCTTGTTTATTCGTAAACGTGTTTAAACTGCTCTTGGAGGGTTTGGGGGGGGGGGGGGGGGGGGGTCTTTTTGAAAGGAACAGGAGGACAATGAGTTGTCGTAGGTTTGACAATGGAATCGCTTACAAACCTTTTTCAACAGTTTTCTTTGGAAGACGACTGGTGTGTATCATTAGTCAAATATCCACTTTTACAAAGAAACTGTCTACTTTGTCGGAAAAGGCGCGTTGAAATTGTAGCAAGCACATGTCAAGGGTCAAAGAAAAAGGCTTTTCTGGGAATTGTAGTGATTGTAATGTATAGTCTACTTCGCTTCGTCCTCATGGTCCTGTCGTCCTCACCTGTTTGTAATTAACTGACCCTTGGATAGCCGTTTTGGCTGATAGATGCTCTCTGCATTGTGACAAGGGCATTGCGTTCTATGCTTGTGGAGGCAGGTCCTACAGGTTTTGGAATGAACCCTACACTACAAATGCATTGTCCCGAGCTCTAAGGTCCGGAGAGTCGTAGGGAAGTATATCGACAAAGAGAATGAAGAGAGATAGAACAGCTTACAGCTCTATTTCACGACTAGTTATTTCAGAGTACAGACGGTAAATTTAGGAAGCATTTTTTTAGTTTAAACAAATGTAGGAGGTTTTTTATATCAGCATATTTTACTGTTTTGCAAGTAAGTAAATATTTCTGTATTCTAAACGTCATACCATATCTTTCCTAATGAAATGGACTTTTGTAATTATACTAATCAATTGGCAGTGACTAATTAAAATGTTTGTTTTTCTATACATTGTTAAGTCAATAACACTAAGAATGTTTATGTATAGAAACTAAGTCGAAGATCATTTTAATCTTTAACAACATATAAATTACTTATAATTAATGAAATTTCAATGCATCGAATTAGTGTAAATACTATTAAAATACGTTTTACATAAAATCAAAATTTCTAATAGTTTTATTGAATCAATTGAATATTTATATATTCAACAATTTATTATTTATTTCATTTTACTAATATTTAAATTGATTATTTATATTTATCCAAAACATTATCCAATTTAACTTTTCTTGTACTCAATAAACTCTGGCTCATGTAAAAAATTGTATATATTTTTTATATTACTAACACTTTATGTTTTTTTAAAAGCAGAAAAATTTTAATTTGAAAACTATTTATAAAATTTATTAATTTAAGTAGCTAAAATAAACATAATTTCAAATATTTATTTGTTAAAAATGTAAAAGGTAAATAGCTTAAAACTAAGTCATATTTACGAACTTTTATTGTAAAATATTTTGTTTGTTTTGTTAATTTAGATGAATCAAGTTTATTTAGTTACAATAAATATCGGAAAGATCTTTTTGCGAGACAGAAACACAGTTGATGTAAGAGTGACAAAACATTTGCGCTGTTCTCAAAATGTGAAGAAAAAAAATTTCATTTATAGTTCAAATTTTTTTTAATTTAAAATTTTAATTAAAATTTGCTCTAAATGTCAAAGCTGGGGAAGAAACTACCCCCCCCCCCCAAATCGTAGCAAAGCTCTTGGACCCCCCCCCCCCCTTAGCAAAATCCTGGCTACGTGCTTGTTGGGACACCCTGTATAACCTAAGATAAGCACTTATGGGGGAAAAGTGAGCAATTACATAACCTCTATTCAAACTGAGTGTGTAAATATAACATTTACAATATTTCATTTAAATTTAGAATTGAGAAACAGCATATTGGTAAAACCTTAATTAAAATATTTTTTAAAAAATTGTTCCATCTGAATTTTAAAATTAAAGTAAATCATTGGTATATGAATTGTAAACCTGGAATAAATAATTTTTTCAAGATATATTCTATTTTTTTTAATTTTTCTTACACTATTAAGTTTGTCATTTGCCTACATAATTTCATAACATCCTAAGAATACAAATAATAAAATTTAATGTCATCAAAAATACTATATAGAATCACATTAAAGTAGTAACATATCTTTAAGTATAAATCACACTGTATCATATTGTTAGAACAATTCTAGGCGAGTCTGACCACGCATAAGAACGACAAAACATTTTCTACCAGCATCCTTCATTTCGTAGTCCAACTTATACTTTGTTCAATGTGGAGGTAGCCCCTCAAATAAGATCGATACATAGTCTAATATCTCTGCATATAAATGTAGAAAATTAACGAAAATTTATATTTAGATTTTGAGGGCGGGGAACATAAATGTGCTATCAAAAGTAGGTGTTGCTATTGGAAATTTTAAAGGTGGTGCGGATTAGAGTATGAAGATAGTCCCCTATGCAAATTTTTTGTATATCAATGTGTAGTAGACTTTATTCCTTACAAAATGGTATATTAAGTTTAGCCTTACATAAATATTGGCCGAGAAACCAGGGGTGGTTCGGTTTTTTTCCTCCCGGCTGTACCTATAGATGTTTAAGTTCAATATGTCTTCACAAATGGTAGATTAGAATGTATCCAAAATAGTGTAACTGTGCAATGAAATAAATGTACTTCTTCAAAGTCCATTGCACCATTACCATCAGAATATTTTAAAGTATGTAATGGCTGCCTCCCCCCCCCCCCCCCCCCCTTTTCAGTTAAGTCTAAAGAAATCATGAAATGGGCAAATTATATATTATAGATAAAAATTAAGTAGAGGGCCGTTTTTACAGAAGATTTTATGATCCTTTGTATTCTATACAAAAGGTCATAAAATTAAAACTAGCAGTAAAATTATTAAATTGGCACAGTTTGGTTCAAAATAAGCGTTTTGGAGCAGCTTGGAGAAGAAATTGCGAATTGGCTTTTTTTCGCAGGCGCAACACCCTTGTATTAATAAATATCAGTTTGTAACAAATAGCTTGCAAAACAAAACAATAGTTTAATAAAAGCGAAAACAAAAGAATGTTTTTCCAAATTTTTAAGAATTTTTCTTTTACTCCAAATTACTTCTTTCATTATTGTCCTTGTACCAAATTAAGTAGTAGTGATCAGTTATTTATATCTCAAAACTTGTCCATTGTCGCTAAAAAGCATTCATATTAAAATTAGGAGTAAAATTCTCAATAGAAAAATACACCCAAATCTTTTGATTACATTCACAAAGCTAAAAATACAAATTTTTCCTTTGGCACTGAATAATTTATTAGGCTTTATAAATATATCTACTTAATTCTTTCAAAGTTTATACCAGTAGTTCCGAGAACCGTAGACCTGTGACCAAAAAATATATACATTGATTTTAATGACTTCAAGCAGCATTCATGCCAAATTTGAAGAAAATCAAACAACACATTTGGTCAATGTGCAATATTTGTGTTTTAACATAGTTTAGTTAGCGATATTTAGAACAAAATATCAATTAATTTACAAGTTTGTCGAACACCAGTGATTTGGTTGATCCAACTCAAAAATAAATAAAGAAGTATCCACTTTTTTAAAAAAAGAATATTCTTAATAAATACATTTTATTTTATAAATATTATTTTAGTTTTAAATATTGAAAGTAACGACAAAAATTCACAGGAGTAGCAAAGTTCTGGTTTTATCAACTTCAAAGTCATTAAATCAATAATTATATTAAAACTTTCAAAAAAATATTTATATTCAATATCTAGAGACAAAATTTTTATTTAAGAGAGAGAAATAAATAAATTTTGTTTAATTATTTCAAGTAAGTAAGATGAATAAAAGTGGTCAAGCACATAGCCAGGAATTTGCAGGGGTGTTGCCCGGCTTCATGCATTTTGGAGCAGTGTTCGGAGAAGGTAAAATTAAAATTTGGAGCAGCAAAAATGTATTTTGGAGCAGGTAAAATTGAAATTTGGAGCAGCAAAAACTCATTTTGGAGCAACTAAAATTTAAATTTTGAAACATCAAAAAAGGCTTTTTGGAGCAGATGAAATAAAA
Organism: Troglohyphantes excavatus; assembly: GCA_963932185.1. Lineage (NCBI taxonomy): Eukaryota > Metazoa > Arthropoda > Arachnida > Araneae > Linyphiidae > Troglohyphantes > Troglohyphantes excavatus. Next base: position 68,655,715 of record OZ010676.1, on the reverse strand, counting down.
ATTTAATGCAGAATAAAGCTTTTGGGTGTAGCTAAATTTCAAAATTCTCCTGTACCCTATGAATTAAGATGTAACCCCAGAAAAAAAATGGCCACTAGGCCTAATGATAGAAACTTCAAAGAACACGGAAGTTTTCATTTTATCACTAAAACTAAAAGGAAAATGCACAATTTTGAAGAAAAAAACATGATGCATCCCTAAAAGTAAATACTTAATGTTACATTGAAATTAGAGTAAATGTAACCCTAAAAGTAAAAACGTAATATACCTTGAGGTAAAGTAGAATGCATACATAAAAGAAAAAAATTCATAGAATCCTACTATAAAATGTTTAGAAAAAACGCTAAAAATTAAAAAATAATTTTTAATTTTACGAACAAGCTGAATTTTTTTTAATAGTTAATACTAAAAATTTAGGTATGGTATTTGTAAATTGCTTCCTACTTAAAATGTTTTAATAAAAATAAAATTAATATTAAATATTTACATATATTCAACTTTATATTTTTTTTTTACATTTTAGTCCTTTTTTCTTAAAGTTGGTTTAAAGAAAAAAATATATTTTCCCCTTTTTTAATTAGCAAGGTGCTTCGTCAACTGCTATTATTCACCAGGGACCTCAAGTTTTTGATCACTTTTTTCAAAGCCTTAGATAGTACATTTGAGATTATCCAGTTTAATAAACGAAATTATATTGTAGTTAGACAATCAATATACAACAATGAAAATGTTTTAAGATAGGAGAAAATTTTATAAAAACTCAATTAATCAATATTTTTCAATAAATAAAAGATGGATTAAAATAAAATATTTACATATATTTAACTTGTTCATATTTAAAAAAAACTAACTTTTTAGTCCTTTTTCTTAAAGTCGCTGTAATTTTTTTTTCTCCCCCATTTTAGTTTTTAATTAGCAAGATGCTTCGTCCACTGCTATTATTCACTAGGAAGCTCAAGTTTTTGTTTTTTAAATGTTTGTTTGTTGAAACGGATTTTTCTCTATCCAACAACAAAAATTTAATAGGACAAAAAAAATTTTCTCAAACAGTACAGTCAATTGAGAATTCTGGATAGTTAAATGCCAGATAACCGATATTTGTTACAAAAGGTTCCTAAGTGAGACACCCTCTGTCGAATAACTTTTTTCTCTCCAAATTTCTGAATTGGAACAGAAATTACGAGAATATACAAACATGGGAAATTGATAATCTCCTCCTTCCCGCGTTTGGTGGTATTCGTCAGAGTAATGATACAAATAGAGGAATAAAAATGCTGATGTCCGTGTGTCCATCATTGAAACCATGTGATATGTGGAAATGCCAATTCATTCATGCGCCAATATTACTTGGCAGGCCTTGGCGACTTTCAGAACTAAACAAGATCGAAGTATTGTAATATGGTTTTGTGTTTAATTTTGTATTTAAATATCGTTTTTTTTTAACGAGTGGCACAATTTAAGGGAGTTTAACAGATATATTAAGGAGATTTTTCTTACTTTGTAGTTTTGAAATAATTGCATTACGTTTTTATGTAAAAAATTTGCCATAAGCGAAGTTCTTTCAATTGTTATTTTGTATACTTCAATAAGAAAATATGAACAATAAAACCTGAGAAATATAAAGAGTTTCGCTTCTTCGAGTATTTTCGTTCTCGTTAATGAAGCGGAAATATTTAGCACATATTGTTTGAAAATAAGTAAATACGCACATATATGTTAAGAAGTTGAATACAGACAGAACTCCTTATCACCAAAAAATAAGAAAGTGCGCCAAATTTGAAACTCCTGCAGATGTCTGAACGCCAAATGTGGCAGCGCTATAACCACGTGATGTTGGATTTTCTTTTCAATGTTGACACCGCGGTCTTATGAGAGTCTGGTATTGAAGGCGCTCTCTATTTAATATTACAACTCTCTGGTATTCGTAGGTGTGCTTTAAATCGGATAAACAGCAATTGTACACACAATGTGTACCTTTTACAACAAATACCCATTGTATTACAAAAATCAAATGTGCACAACTTTAAGCAAATAAACTTGTAAAAGAAAATTTCTAGTTCACCACTAAAATAATGCCCAAACAACTTCAGACAAAAAAAAAGTCCAATGTAACTTTAAAAGAAAATCCCATAATACACTTAAAATAAAACCAAAGGGTACACTTTAAGGTAAAAGAATAATTCCTAAAAAGAAAAATTCCAATATACCCCCCCCCCCCAAAAAAAAGAGCTCTGTGTACCTCCATAGAGAAAAGCTCAATGTACCACCAAAAGAAAAATCCAATGTACCCTTAAAATAAAACATTAAAAGTGTAAAGTATCCTACAAAGAAAATACCCAGTGCATCCCCTAAAAAGAAAACCATGTACCCTTAAAAGTAAAAGCCTAATTTATCCAAAAAAGAAAAGCACAGTGTACATATACAAGAAAAAAAAATGTATTTCTAAAGGAAAAACCCAACGTATCCCTCAAAGAAAAAGCCCAACATGAACATACCCTTAAAATAAAACCCCATAAAGGAAAATGCCCACTGTGCCAATAAAAAAGCCCAATGTACCTCTATAACAAAAAGTCTACTGTATACCTCGAGTTAAAAGCCTAATTTATCCCCAAAAGAAAAAAATAACAGTGTAGACACTAAGTGTACATATAAAAATGTACACATAAAAGGATAGTGTACCTACAAAAGAAAAAGCCCCTAGTATTCTGCTAAATAAAAATTCAAATGAAGCGGTAGGCTTCCCCCCCTCCACCTACTAAAACAAAACATTAACGTATATCTAAAAAAATAGAAATATACTTCTAAGTAGAAGTCCAATGCCTCAAAAAGTTAAAGTCCAAAAGTAATAAAAAAAAAATGTACCCCCCCCCCTTTAAAAAATATATTAATGTATCCCTATAAAAGCAAAACTAATGTCAAATGTTAATGTACCCCAATTTCTTTGACTTAAATATATTCCCAAGATCTAAATTCCAATGTATTCTAAAAACTAAATCCAAGTGTGTCCTGAAATATATGAAGTTTTAACTAAGAAAAAGTACCCTCAAAATGAAAACTATAATGCACCCTTTATGTTTCAAAGTACAATGCACCCATAAAAGTATAAGTCAATATGCCTACACAAATAATAGATTAGAGCATATGCAAAAAAGTGTAACTTTGCAATGAAATCAATGTACTTCTTCAAAGTCCATTGCACCATTACTATCAGAATACTTGAAAGTTTGCAATGTCCACACTCCTTTTTTAATTAAGTCTAAAGAAATCGTGCAAATTATGTATGCATTATAGATAAAAATTAAAAAGAGGACCATATTTAGAGAAGAGAAATAATTGTATTCTATACATAGGGTCATAAAATTAAAATTTAGCGGTAAAATTATGAAATTGGCGCAGGTTTGGCGCAATTTGGCTAAAAATCAGTGTTTTGGAGCAGCTTGGAGCAGAAATCGCGAATTGGCGCAGGCGCAACACCCCTGACAGGGGTGTTGCCCGGCTTCATGCATTTTGGAGCAGTGTTCGGAGCAGGTAAAATTGATATTTGGAGCAGCAAAAATGTATTTTGGAGCAGGAAAAATTGAAATTTGGAGCAGCAAAAATTTAAATTTTGGAGCATCAAAAAAGGCGTTTTGGAGCAGATAAAAATAAAATTTAATGCAGAATAAAGCTTATAGGTGTAGCTAAATTTCAAAACTCTCATATACCCATGAATTAAGATGAAACCCAAGGAAACTAAGGCCTCTAGGTCATAGCCTAACGGTAAAAACTACAATGAATACAGAAGTTTTCATTGTACCACTAAAACTAAAAGGAAAATGCACAATGTTGAAGAAAAACACATGAAGCACTCCTAAAAGTAAATGCTTCATGTTACATTGAAATTAGAGTAAATGTACATAATGTACCTTGAAGAAAAAAAGAATGCACCCATAAAAGAAAAAATCCATAGAACCCTACTATAAAATAATGTTTAAAAGAAACTTTCAAGAAAAAAACGTTAAACAAAAAAAATTATTTTTAATTTTACGAACATTCTAAAAAAAAGTTAATATTTAATATTAAAAAAAATTAGGCGTGGTATTTGTAAAGTGCCTCCAACTTAAATTTTTTAAAATAAAAATAACATTAATATTAAATATTTACATATATTCAATTTTTTTTTTTTTTAAACTTTATAGTCCTTTTCTCTTGAAGCTGGTTTAAAAAAAAGATTTTCCCCTTTTCAGTTTTTAATTAGCAAGATGCTTCGTCCACTGCTATTTTCACCCGGAAGCTCAAGTTTTGGGATAACTTTTCTCCAAGCCTTAGATAGTGCATTTGAGATTATCCAGTTTAATAAATGAAATTATATTGTAGTTAGGCAATCAATATCCAAGAATGAAAATGTTTTGAGATGGGAGGAAATGTTATAAAAGTTGGATTAATCGATATTTCCGGATAAATAAAAGCCAGATTACTAACTACTTTTTGTTTTTTAAATTTGTGTTTGCTGAAGTGTATTTTTCTATATCTAACAAAAAATAATTTGTTTGATTAGGACAAGTTTTTTTTTCAAACACAGTTAATTCAGAATTCTGGATAGTTAAATGCCAGATATTTGTCACAAAAGGTTAATAAGTGAGGCATCCTCCATCCAATAATTTTTTCTCTCCTAATTTCTGAATTAGAACAGAAGTCGCAAAAAAATACATAAGTGAAATTGATAACCTCCTCCTTGGCGTGTTTGGTGGTATTGGTAGGTGCGCTTTAAATCGGTTAAAATGCAATTGCACAATGAGCATCCTTTACAATAAATACCCATTGTATTACAAAAAACAATAAATACCCATTCTATTACAATAAACTTGTAAAAAAAAATTCCTGTTTGCCCCTAAAATAATGCCTAAACAACTCCAGACAAAAAAATCCAATATACCTTTAAAAGAAATACACTTAAAATAAAACCAAAGGCTACACTTTAAGGTAAAATAATGTATCCCCAAAAGGAAAATTCCAGTGTACCACCAAAAGAAACGCCCAGTGTACCACCAAAACATTAATGTATCTCTAAAAAAATAGAAGTATACTCCTACAAGTAAAAGCCCAATGTATCCCTGAAAAGTTAAAGTCCAAAAGTATTAAAAAATATCTACCCCACACCCCACTTAAAAATAGATCAATGTATTCCTATAAAAGCAAAACTAATGTCAAATGTTAATGTACCCCAATTTCTTTAACTTAAATATATTTCCAGGATTTAAAATTCCAAAATAATTGGTAATAGTATTCTAAAATAATTGGACTCCATAATATATGAAGTTTTAACAAAGAAAAAGTACCCTCAAAACGATAACTATCATGCACCCTTCAAGTTTTAAAGTACAATGTACCCATAAAAGTATAAGTCTATATGTTTTCACAAATGATAGATTAGAGTATATGCAAAAAAAGTGTAATTTTGCAATAAAATCAATGTACTTCTTCAAAGTCCATTGTACCATTACTATCAGAATATTTGAAAGTTTGCAAAGTTCCCCTCCTCTCAATTAAGTCTAAAGAAATTGTGAAATGGGCAAATTATGAATATATTATGAATAAAAATTAAATATAGGTCCATATTTACAGAAGAGTAATAATTGTATTCTATACATAGGGTCATAAAATTAAAATTAGCGGTAAAATTATTAAATTGGTGCATGTTTGGCGCAATTTGGCTAAAAACCAGTGTTTTTGAGCAGCTTGGAGCAGAAATCGCGATTTGGCGCAGGCGCAACACCCCTGCCTTAGTTGAAAGAAACCTCGTTATTCTGTTGCGGTTGTTAAGGATGAATCGTTTTGTTGTCCTTTTCATTCGAAATTTGACTTTCACTCTAGTTTTTAGGAATTATATTGTTAACTTAAAGCCCCTTCCTTAAAAAAAATACATATCTGGTTATTTTTGATGCATTTATTTAAAATAGTTACGATTTATCCATAATATATTTTTTATTAATCACTACCCATTTTTTTAGTTACAATATACGTAGTGGCAGCTTATATAGTGGTGTGGTTTTCTTTAAAAGACATGGGCCGACGGATATAATTATTATATAAAAAAGTTTAAGTATAATGAACTACAATATTTACATTCTTTAAATATTTACATGTATTAATATCACCATAAACCAATGATTCTCAATTTTTCAGGGACCACGGAACACACCAGAAAGTTGAAAATTAGACAAAGCACGGATCAAATTATTTTTTTTATAAAATATACTTCAGTTAGTAAATACAGTATGTTGAAATAAATATATTAATTATAAATTCAAGGAAGTTGTGTATATTTATTTATCTTATGTTAAAAAATGAAGGATGATATTTCACAATACATATTGTTCATCAACATCAATATTTTTGACCAATACAACAAACTAAAATAACGTTGGCCACCTTTTCAAAAATAAACATTTAACTCCTCATAAAATATACTAGAACATTAACAACAACATTTGAAAGAATCAATATAAACATACCAAAGTGTCAAAATGTATTTCCAACGCATAAATGTGTAACGGTTCCTGAATGATATTCAAATTTAGTAAATTTTGTAACTACTTTTATTAAAGATATGTCACATTTAGTCGGTTAACAGTAATCATTTGGCTCATGAAATTTACAGTGGAAGTTTCTTAATATTACTAACGCTATAGTAATTGGAATTTTTTAATTAATGGTAATTTTGCTTTCAAGCGTGGGGAAATTAAATGTTTTCAATTTAAAAATATCCTAATTATTATATTATGTTAGATGAAATCCACATATAGGGATCCTTTATATTCATATATTGTCCTCGTCATCTGACCTTGCTTCAAAAATGAGGCATCGTACTCGGGTCTTTCCTTCGACGCCAATAGCCCACTGTGCAGCTCTAGTGCAACGTTATTTTAAATAAGTTCATATTTTTGAACCATTGTCAGATGACAATAACAACATATAAATTGACACCCAGCGCAACTTCAGTAGACGATAGGACATTTTACTTGGATCCTATTTAACGTGCACCACTCCCGTATACCCCTCGCCGGTATATATAAGAATTTAATATTTTATGTCAACGCGATCACAGCGCTTTTAATTCGCAAAATTAATAAAGATTTCTGTTGCGTTCTGCTGATTTTAAATTTGTGTATGACCCCTAAAATGATCAGTTGATGCACATTTTAATATAGAAAAAAAACTACAAAGAGGAAAATCACGAAATTTTAGATATGCTTATAAAGCGTTTTTCTGATTCCATCACTATCAAAATATAGCATGGTTGCTATTCATAAATTTTATGAATATTAATATACTAATTTAAATAAAAAATATATACATAAGTAATGAAAGTTAGTGTATTTTATTTGGGTCGTTTAGAAGTAACACAGATAAAAATATCAGCTGAATAAAATTGTTATTTCAAAAGATATGATTAAAAGTTAAAGAAATTCATTTAACATTACGAGTTCTAAACTTTCGATATTCATAATTAAAAAACTACTTAACGAAATGACTTGTAAATTGATAGTCAACGATAAATTTTGTCGTAGATTCTAAACATTGAGTCAAAATTGGGTGTTCTGCTGGAAATTTTAAAGTTGGTGCAGATTTTAATATGAAGATAGTCCCCTATGCAAATTTTTTGTATATCAATGTGTAGTAGACTTTATTCCATAGAAAATGGTATATTAAGTTTAGCCCTACTATAAAACGAAATAATCATTGGTGGTTCGGTTTTTTCCCCCAGCTGTACCTCTAAACAAATAGAAATATACTCCTAATGTACCTCCAAAAGTAAAAGCCGAATGTGCCCCTAAAAGTTAAAGTCTAAATGAAAAGTGTACCCCTCTCCTTTTAAAAAAAATATCAATATATCCCTTATCAAAACAAAGCTAGTTTCAATTAGGGATGAAATGGATATCCGGTAACTATCCGGTATCCGGCTGATTTTTAACTATCCGATATCCGGAAGTAAAGTGCCGGATATCCGATTTACCAAGCCGGATATCCGGATGAATAAAACATCAAAAAAAAATTTGTGGCGGTCAATTATCTTTGCTTTAAGTATTTTCCTGAAAATTCTACCAATGTATTAACAGTGTGCAGATTCTCCCTTTTTTTAACAACCGGATATTTTAAAAAATCGTTATGGTGGAGTGTCATAATATCTCACAACTAATATAAAGTTGAAGTAAAAATTAATTTCTCAAAAGTTTAAGCAAACTTGGAGTTTTTATGCTTGGAATGAAGGGGCATATGGTAAAAATACAATTATTCAGAAATTGAGTTTAAAGTGTACAAAACATACGCCCATTGCTAGCAACACCCTAGACTAACCCTTTGTAAATAAAAAAGTTTTTTAAATGTTTATTCAAGCTTGGTATCAACTTAAAGGTAAGGAATTGGGGAATATTATAGAATAAAAAAATATTTTGTAATTTTTGACCGATTTCCGTTTTTTCTAGTGTGTATGAGAAGATATTTTCATAAAAAAGAAACTGCCGGATATCCGTCAAAATCCAGTTCGGATATTCGGTTTGTAATGTGCGACGGATATCCGGCAAAACCACTATCCGGTTCATCCCTAGTTTCAATGTTAATGTACCCTGATTTGTCTTATCCCAAGTTCTAAAATCCAATGTATTCTAAAATATAAAGTTTAACTAAGGAAAAAATACCCTCGAAACGAAAATTATTATACACCCTTCAAGTTTTAAAGTACAATGTATCCATAAAAATTAAAGTTCAATATGACTTCGCAAACGATAGATTAAAGGTGTGAAAAAAAGTATAACTTTGCAATAAAATAAATGTACTTCTTCAAAGTCCATTGCACCATTACTATCAGAATATTTAAAAGTTTGCAATGACCCCTTTAATTTTGGACAAAAAAAAACCTCCTAAAGTTATGCTTAAAAACAGTTAATAATCCATTTCATAAAAAAATTCCCTATATCAAAAGAAAGATGCTCACAAACATCTAATCACAAAATACACTCACCTTTTCTTTTTGAATCTGCAGGACAATGTGTGTCATTTGCATGAAAGCAACAGCTTGGACTATGCATGTATTCATAATAAGTATCTAGCCAGCTCACAGGACGCAATGCAATATAAGTTCTAAAATAAAATTTTGATGGAAATACTTAAATTCAGAATAAGATCAAAAATTACTTCATATATAATATTTATATAAAATCAAATTATACCTGTTACTCATGTCTGCCATCCACTTTAATTGCATCATCATAGAATCTTGATCACAACCATGACTAGCACATATGCTGTTTTGATCTTTTTCATCTGAATAATTATACCCATCAGTAACAACAAAATAAACAGGTGGACCAACCGAAAGATACTTGCTTAGATACTGGAAATAATTCAACATGTAGGAGTCCTAGAAAATAAAATGTATGCAAAAGAATATGACAATACTATCTATGAAAGTGAAACAAAATATATGCTATTGGTTTGTACAAACCTCTGGCATTGCTAGTTCCTGATCTAATCCAATATCAATTTTGTGTAATACAGCCACAGACGAGCACAACCATCCAAGAAAGGTAATTAGCTAAAAAACAAATAGTTATTCAAAATAAATTCATTAACTATTTTAGCTTTCTTATAGCATGTTACATCAATGAATGTCAAGAAAAGTTGTTTCAGAGAATAAGTGTAAATATTAATATTTATATATTTAAAAAACATCCTGGTTATCATTATAGTAAAAGTAAAATAGTTCTCACCACAAGAACTCTTGAGAAATTGTTGAGTAGCAAAGGAGCATAAACATTCTTGAAAAATTTGTACAAAACTCCTTTTGTATTTGTTTTATCCTGTTTAGATGTTCTGATACAGCAAAATAAGTCCAAACGATGGCTCTAAAAGTGAATAAAAACTAAATTACCAACCCATGCTATTTTGAATTTATGAAATATTAGGCTGTTTCAAATGGGAAAACCAAATTAGTTTTATAGAATTATAACATGCCGAATTCCATTTACAAAACCAATTACACATTATTAGTATAAAAACACCGAATGGCAAAGAGTTTGTTATTATAATATTTTATTTAAAAACTTATTTGAAAAACTGAACAAGCTTATGAAATAATTGTAGCAAAAAATCCTAATCTATCAGTCAATGGAAGTGCTTTTACGTACCAAGATTTTAAATCTTAATTTTTGCGTGCTCTTTTAGTTGGGTTTTTGCCCTCAGAAAAATCAACTAAATGCAATAGAGAATTCAGCTGAGAAACTTCGAAAATTAGACGGTTTTAGTTTCTTTAGGCATGAAAAGGGAACTATTCTTAAAAGCATTTCAAATATTTCTCATTGACCTTTAAACAGATTTTTTTTAAACTTTTTTTTTTAAACTAATAACAAAAGTTTTTTTCCCACAATAAAAAAAAATCATAAAACTTAGAAAATTGTATACGTTTTGAACAAAAAAACTAAGTTTATCCAATTCAATTTAGAAAGTTCAATTTTCTAAACATACTTGGCATAAATGAAATCAACTTCATATCTTATTTGAGATTAAGCCTGCATTTGTTTCAAAGTTATAAACATTCAGTAATGAATTTAGATGGCTTGATCTTGGTATGTCATAAATGCATACACAACATTAATTTGGAATATCATTTTTTATAAATTAATGTGGATTGTTTTTTGTATTTTTATAGTATAACAAACCACTTTTGAGTGACCCAGTAGTTGTAAACACTTTATGTAAGCTTTTTAAAATTTGTGTATGAATTTTTTCATATTAAAGTATTGTTTGTAGAATTGATAACTACAAATTCTTACTTCTTGTCTTTTCACATCCAAAGTAAAAAGGCATAAAAAACAGGTCATTTGCAGAAAAAAGTTGATTAAGAGTGCAACACCAGCATACAAGGCAAATAATTTGACAGCAGGCATATCAGTCAGGGCCCCTAAGAAGGTTATATGAAATTAAAACAACTTTAGTACAATAATTAAAAAAATACTGTATTGATTTTAATCGTATTTATAAGTTACGATTTTGTTTGATTTAGTGCTGTAAATGTATAACATACTTTAAATTTCTCGAAATTACTAAGTACATTAACATTTATGTTTATAGTTATTAATAAACTATATATTACGAGCCAGTGATTGTATTTAATAGTTTAAGTATATTTCTTCAAGAAGAAAAGCAAGATTTCACATAAAACTTGATACAGCTATCAACTTTAATTTTCAATCTACTAATTAAACATTTACAGACGTTTTAAAAAACCCGAAAATATTTAAACATATTCAAAGTAAAAGAATTATTTACTTACCAATGAAAAAACAACTAGACATTGAAAGACTAGATAACATCATACTTGGAGCTACTTGTCCAACAACACGTCCAATTTGTTTAGTTAGAGTTTCTTCTGGCATTCTGTCGTCTCTCTAACGTAAATGAAAATATTTTGCATTTAAAACCAAATTATCAAGAATTTGCGAAAATGATACAAAAGAATTTATTCTTTAACACCTAGCACGCCATTCAAAAACTGTGCGACACAATTAACCAACATGTAGGGGTTTCGCATGAATTTAGAATTGTCTAACTATTTTATTGAAATCAATCTTAACATATTTTTTTAAAAATTGTAATAAAAATATTAAATATTTCGGCTACATACCTGATAAGCTTGAACTAGAATAAATATATTATCCACACCAACGGCCAATACTAGAAATGGAATAACTTCAATTATAATTAAAGTTGCTGGAACTCCAGCAAATGAAAATATTCCCAAAGACGAAATGACAGACACTATAACTATAAAAACACCGGCAAAACCAAGAGAAATTTTTGAATCCACCTAAAAAGAAAGAAATCATGAAAAATATTTGTAATTTTTAACAACAACAAAAATCTACAACATGCAATATTCAGATAATTACAGATTTGAGAAATGGTGCATCAGTTTTTGTTATTCTATAAAAGCTTAGAATATTTTGCACAACTAGTATACCTAATAATGCTTTTGAAAGTTTTTGTATAGTAATTTGTATGTTTTATATAAATATTTGTTTAAATTTATTAAAGTATATATTTAATAGAAGACCTGAAAGATTTTCAAAGACAAATTCCATGAAAAAGTATTAGAAAAACCTTTTGAAAATTTAACCTAAGGAACATTAAAACCAAAACAAGAATTTTGAAGTAAGTTACGAGGTCTTTTGAAAAAAAAAAAGTGTGGGGAGGGGGGGGGGGGGGGGTAAGGATTTTCTAATAAGGTTTAGGAACTGTATGAAATGCTTTAAATATATAACATAGAAATGGTTATAAATAATATTTTAACCATTCAGTAAATGACCTGTAAAACACAAATTCAAGTTCATAAAAAATGCTCTCATTCTTAAGAGCTAAAGAAAGTAGAAATTTTATTGATAATAAGTATAATTGTATTTTTAATAATGATAAGTATAATGGCCTAATAGGCTAATGTATGGCTTGATCAGAATTTTTCTTTAAATATAAAATGCTTGGTTTAATTTAACTATTTTAATATTGCACAATTAATAAATAACAAGCTTTCATTACAACATTTTGTCATCATATAAATATGCATTACTTACTAGCATGCTTTTACAAGTGTTTACTTCTCCTAAGGCAACCGCAATGTAAACAAACATAATTAAATAACTTATGGCAACAGTGACTATATCCGAATGGCTTCCTCTCTCCAATTCATCTTCAACTGATCGCTATAAAAGAAACATTCAATTAGATATTGAAATTTATACATTTTAAGTGAAAAAGTGTAATTTTTAAAAGCATACCTCAGCTTTGAAAGCAACTGTCAGATTTTCAGATTCATAGTTCTTTAAGAAATCAATAAACCTTGGGGGGGGGGGAAATATTGAAATTTTCAAAATGAAATTCAAAAATCATTTAAATTTTACATAACAATTAAGGTTCTATATTTATATTTTGATTAAAGTAAAAAAAATAGACATGTGCATAGATTTAAAATGACAAATAAACATAAAATAACTTACACTTTTTCCCAAGCAAGTGCATCTTTATTTAACTCATTGTTGTAATGATTAATAACTGGTATAGTAATAATTAGAGCTGAAGCTGAATTATATTCTGAATTTTTAAAACCACCAAGTGCTACTTCAGTAGATTGTAAAGGTCCACCATATGGAGCAAAGCACTTCATTTCAGCCATTGACCTATAAATAAAAAATATTTTTATTTTAAAAGTTTTCAGCATGCATTGGTAAATGTTTACAAAAGACTCATTTTAATACATTTGTACTTATCAAAGACCCAATAACATTTGAAACCAAAATAAAGATGCCATTGCACAAAAAAACATAATTTGCTTACCAGTTATGGAATATCGTTATTTACATTTAGCATAATTTTTAAATACATCTGATTTTATAAAGTTTTAAAATATTATTCTAACTTTATTTTATTAATTTGTTTTGGCCAAAACTAGATGAATTTGTTGAATAAAACGGTATACATATTTAAAATTATTAGTACACATAAAAGATTTTTTTAAAAACTCATTTTCTGAAAATTAGCAGTATTAATGCAGAATCAATAAAGAACAACATTTTTTTTTTAACAATAAACAGGGTTCCCACTCAAAACCTAAAACAAAATTCCCTGACTTTTCCGTTTTCCAGTAGATTAAAAAAAAATTCCAGTATACGACCGACATCATTGTTATGCATGAAAAACCAAATACTGTCTTATGCAACAGCGTGTGCAGAGTTAAATTTCTGTATTAAGCACTTTTTAAACCATCAACAAAATTTCTTAAGCACATGCGTAAACATCAGTTAGCTTACACTGCAGCAAATACCCAATTTATGTCAAATTAGCTAATGCTAAAAAAAATAATTTCAAAAAGCACACATGAAAATGTGCAAAATGTATTTGTTCGTCTATCAATCAATTTGAATTAAGGTGCAAGGTTCGCTTTTCAATCCCTTTAATTATATAGTTGTATAAAAAACCTTCAAAAAGTTAAATAAAATTTAATTTTTTAATATTAAAATAAATTAAACACATAAAAGTTTCAACCCAATATTAATGCCTAAAATAATTTTTATCCAAACATAAAGAGATAAGCTACTTTCAAAAGTCAACGTTTTAACATAAAAAGACAAGTCCCAAACTTCAACTTATTAAATAAATTTCATTTGTGAAAATTTAAAGCAATTTCGTTAACTAGTGCAATGTAAATCCTAATAAACTAAGAAGTACTGAAAAATAAGCATTTATTTATGAGATGCAAAAGGATTGAAAGCGTTTCAACGGACCTCGCAGCAAATCGCATTTCGTGAATTTCTATAAATTAATGCTTTTCATTAATGGAAATAAATTCAAAAAAAAAAAAACGACCTTTACTGAGGTCGCGCATTTGCCAGACACAACGAAATTTAGCATAGCCTTAGAGTTATAACAATTTCAACTTTAGAATAATATCTCCAAATTAAAAAAAAAAAAAAAAAAACGGAATTCCGGTTTAGACTACGAAAAGTAGGACCTCTGAAGAGTTTGCCACAAAAATAATGCTCCCACCAAATTATTCAATAGGGGAACGATCCATTCAAGGAAACGGATTGATGTAAAGAAATTTATTTACACGATATGCCCACGCAAATAATGCATCATAAAATTCTGCAATAAAAAAAATCCATTTCGCAGTATATGGAATTAAAAATTAAAGAAAACCTTTATTGTAGGAAATAAAAATCGGCAAAGGATCGTCTGGAAAGGATTGCATTCGGAAATTTGGCAATAAGGACAGCTGAAATATTCTTGTTGCATGGTATTAGAAACCAAAAACGTTTGCAGAAAACTAATATTTGGTAGAGATGACCCCTAAAAAGATTCATTAAAAAATTCGGCAACAAGAAAGTGATCCCTTGCAGAAACAATCACAGTGCACACGTCACCTACAAAGAGTATGCGCAGAAAAAGAATATTTATATCTACATCGCTTCCAAAATAATACATCACAAAATTCGGCAATAAAAGCATAATTTTTTTTACAGTATGGAGTTTAAGACAAAAGAGTGCAAAGAAAATAAAAATCTGCTACAGGATCATCTAGAAACGAGAGAAAAAAACGTACGGGTGCGGCGTTAGCTAACATAATATAGATTGTGAAAATCATTACAGAAAGCGCACAGCTAAGCTATACCTATTGCACGCGCACATTTTTCCTGTCATTAAAAATGATGGAAGAGTTAAGTATGACATCATCACTACGGAACATATTGAACGGTTTCGGTGACATTGAGAATTAGCCAACTGAAGAGAAATTCCCTGACTTTTCCAGAAATTGTTCAAATTCTGCGATTTTCCCTGACTTTTCCCGGTTTTTTTCAACCCCTTTTCATTTTCCCTGACAATTCCCGGTTTTACAGGTTTTCCCGGTGCGTGGGAACCCTGAATAAATGTTAAAGATTGTACATAATTGATACTACCTTGTACAAAACCATTTAAAGATATCCGAACTACTAAACTAAAATTATCATGTCAGTGAGAAAAAAACTATCAAATTAAGGCATGTTTAAAAAGTCTACACGTTCTAAGCAATTGATTATTTATAAGAAAATAAAGTTGGTTGCAATCTCAAAAAGAATTTTAATAAATTGAAAATAAACTTTTCAATGAACTTTAAGAGCTTTTACAAGTTATTTGTTTTTAGTAGTACACTTAACATTTAAATAACTTTAAAATAAAAAGTTGCTATTTTTCTTGTTATTTTACACAAACACCTAATAGGGTAAAGGTGGTGTAAAATGAGCATATTGGAGACTAAATATAAATTACACATTGTTAAACTTATGCCTTGATCTCGTTCTTTTTAAAAACAATATTTTGTTTAACGTTGTACATTTCAGGAAAAAAATACATTTCTGGGTGACTTAAATCAAGTCCAACAGTTGATTTGTTTAAGTTTATAAAAAAAATTGTGATAGTGTGATGCATAAAAACTTCTATATATAAACTAGAAACGTTGAATTATTTACAAATAGTCCTGGGTTTTGTATAGAAAAGAAACCTTTCAATCCATTCCAATAATAAAAATTAAAAAATCTACTTTATTTTTCAATTATTTGCAAAGTGGGGTAAAATGGGTAACCGAATTATTAATGTTAAAGAATAGGAAATGCGAAAAATTTAACAATCTTCAAAGAAAGTCTAATATTATACAAAAATATGATTTTGAAGCTTATAAATGACAAGAATTATATACAATATATTTAACACTGTTTATATAATTAAGTTATATACCTATTTTTTTTAAAAAACAAAAACAAATTGTGAACAAGAAGAAATTTTGTATCACAAAAAAACACCATTTTCTGGTATTGTTAGAATATAAACAATAAGTTTTAAATGGATTAAAAATTGCCTGCGGAATAAATTAAAAAACATGTAAATACAGCACATATTCCAGAGTCAAAATATACCAAAATTTATACTAGCAGATATTTTATTTTGAAGATAATAAATAATTAAAAAGTCGATTTTTCAAAATAGTCGACTATAACTTTTTTTATAAAGACTTACATTAAATATTTAATAATCAAATATACTGCAGGGTGGCAACAACATTCTGGAAAAAATGTTCCTTGATATTTCCCTGATTTCCATGATGGTGTTAAAAAAATTTCCCTGATTTTACAATTACATTAAAAAATGTTGCAAT
This sequence comes from Troglohyphantes excavatus, assembly GCA_963932185.1. Classification (NCBI taxonomy): domain Eukaryota; kingdom Metazoa; phylum Arthropoda; class Arachnida; order Araneae; family Linyphiidae; genus Troglohyphantes; species Troglohyphantes excavatus. The sequence continues at coordinate 68,638,998 of OZ010676.1, read as the reverse complement.
ACATGCTTTGTATGGAAACAACGTATCCACGCTACAATAATACTATAAATATATTGCATTATAAATGAAAAATTATAAGTAATACTTATTTACAGTTAAAATAATAATTTATGAATACAACACAAATTATGCAATTGCAACAGGCATAATAGTAATTAAACATGTGCTCTAGAAGCAGATAATGCAGAAAAAAAGCAAGTTTTTTAAAACTATTTATTTTGTAGATAATTTTAAATGTTTTATATGCTTAATATTTCCTATTCCAATCTTCAATAAATCCCAAATTCATTAGTCCCTCACATATTGCTTACAATTCAAGGTCCAATGCACTTTGCTTTTGCTTCTCCCTCCAGCAGTGGTTCACATTAAAAAAAAAAAATATGAGAATGTGCATAACTATGCTTTTTTTTTAAAAAATTATTTTCCAGAACTAAAAGGAAATATTGAAAACTAAATTACCCAGAATGGAGGGCATAACAGACGCTAATTGATGTTTTAATGACCCAAATTTGAAAAATTCCCTGATTTTTTGTGATATTTTGAAAAATTACCTGAGTTTTCCCCTGATATTTCCAGAATAAAAAATTTCCATGGTAATTCCATGATTTCCAGGTTATGTTGCTACCCTGTACAGAGTTTTGGGGGCTTTTATTTATTCTATTTTATTCAGGTTACAATTTGATAAATTCCATGATTCCCACTGTCTACCCATTTTACCTAACCAAAAAGGATATAAAAAAACTATCACTTTAAAATTAAAAAAAAAATATGAAACATTCATAGTTGATGTCAAAGAACCCATTGCATAAATACACAAAAAAATATGTTCATATTAATAACCTTTGAAAAGTGAAAAATTGGCACTTTTCTTACCCATTTTAACCTATAAAGTTTTTTAGATAGAAACAAGAGAGAACAACAAGCAAAAAGTATTGCATAATATTACCCAGCGCATTCTTTGAAATGACCAAGATAATTGTTGTCTTCTAATAAACTGCGTTGATTTTGATAATAACCAAATATACTTTGAACAGCACAGTGTTTGTTTATTGGAGCAAGAGGTGAAACACATATATCTTCCAATCGGATGGTTTTATTCTCACGCTGTACCACAAGGCTCTCTGCAGCTAATTGCAAATCTAAAACCTATAAATGGAGAATATATATAAACTACAATATAAATTATCAGTATTTAATAAGAAAACGGGGGGTTACAATAACGCTAAATAAAGCAGTATTTCAAATTTTAATTTTCTTGGAAAATCTATGGAATGAAACAACTATGGGACTAAAGTGTCAGCAAAATCGGAGCATAGTTTCCGAAATACATGATCAAACACCTACATTTCATTTCTGTTAAATAATAATACAGATGTTATTGAATTATCTATACAAGTAATATTATAAATTTTTTCAAGAAATTATAAAAAACTTAAATGACTGTTCAAATTTATCGACTTTTATATTTACATAGGATATTTTGTTTCAGATATATAGTAAATGGAATGCATGGTGTTATGACGGTGTGGCCTTGGCAAGCTTATGCCGCTAAGGCAGCAAGACAAAATGGCAACACTCGCCAAAGCTTTTTGCGTGTGATGTAAAACTTTGTAATCATTATTAATATTGTTTTTGTTCAATCAACTGTAACAAATAAACTTGTGCTCATTATTGCAACAGGTCTATAATTATATTGTTGTCATATGCATAAATTGGTTGGAAATCATCATGCTCCGCTCTCCAATCATAATTTGTATGGCATTTTCACTACTTCACCACAATATAAAGACTATCGAGTGAAGCTTTTCTCTTTGTGGTGCATCGTATAACTCATTGAAACCATCGTTGTGAATTCGTTGAAATTTTCTTTTAATTTTACATAATTTTGTTTGAAAATAAATTAAATAAGTGTGCTTAGTAGGCAACGAGCAAACTAAAAGGACAAATTACTTAGCTGTCTTTGCCTCCGACTGATGAGGGTACTTTATTGAACCAGGCAGTACTGCAAACGAAATGTAAATGAAATGCAAATAACTCAATCGTGTTCACGATAAATTTCAAGAACTTAAGGCAAAGACTTAATATGACAGACATAGAAGATCAGTTAATCGACACTGAACTTGCCATAGTGGGCTTGGATTCACAATTGGGCACAATAGAGGTAGGAATCGAAACCTTTTTGTACGCTTCCGATTCAAATGAAAATGTAGAAACATAACGAAGTAGCAGCAAAGTTAACAGAGTTGGAATTCAATTGCCTGAAATTTGTTTGCTAAAATATAATGGTAGTTTTGAAGATTTTTTTTTTTAAAGTCAATTTATTTTAATATGATTGACTCTAAAGATCAGTTAAATTCGCAACAATCACATTATAGTTGCAAGCTACTTTAGTCGGTTTGGCTAAGTAAGTCTAGACATCAGATGATACTGAATCGTTAATGAAAGATTTGAAAACAAATGATTTTAATTGTAAATTTCCATTTAAACATCCTTTTATGTCAAAATAAAATCAGTCAGCTTAAGATCTGTGAGCCCTTATCGATTACTCTAAAACACTTTAAGAACCCTTAAGCTCTTGGAACAGGTACATAACAAATTATACGATGCAATTTTCACTTAATCAAACAAAGATTACACCCAGAAATTTGGCAGAAATACGAAATGAACTTATCTAAACCAGAGCCACTGACATTAGATGAGTTTATTGAATTCTTGCAAAAAAAAGATCTCGAATTCTAGAAAATTTAATTACATTTGTGTGTTTAAAACCCTTTCAGATCAAAGAAGTATCAATTTGAATTGTGCTAACAATGAAATACACGCTTGCAGCTTCTATAAGGAAAATTTAAAGGTACAACTCCAAAAATTATATACAGTATATATACTCTCGTATAAGCCAACCCCTAATTTTAGGACGATTTTTTGTCAAAAATTGAAAATTCTCGTTTAAGCCGAGTTGTCTATTAGTACATGAAAAATTCCAATTAAAATCGGCAAATCATCGAAAAAAGATAATTTTGACTTAAATTTCTCGGCTTATACGCGAGTATATACGGTAATCACTAAACTTATACAATTTGTATTTTGGTAGAAACCATAAAGTAAACCAATGTAATTTGTGTATCTTCTATACTTTTTGCAAAAAGACATGCAATACACTTCTGCATTTTAATATTGAGCGAATTGAAAATAAACCGACTTCCAGCTCAAGTCGTAAAAACAAGAAGCTATGCAACCCGTAAATACTGATAATGTTTTAGTTAACAACCCAATCACATTAGTTCTGTCAGCAACAAGTTTAGTGTCATCAAATTCAAAAGCGGTGCTCCTAGCTAATGCAGCCATTTATGAAAGGAGTTCAAGTAGAAAGAAAATCAGGGGTGTTGCCCTGCTTCATACGTTTTGGAACAGGTAAAATAAAATTTGGAAAAGCAAAAAGGTGTTTTGAAGCAGCTAAAATTGACACTTGGAGTGTCAAAAATGCATTTTGGAGCAGATAAAATTAAAATTTAGTGCAGAATAAAGCTTTTGGGTGTAGCCAAATTTCAAAACTCTCAAGTACCCTATGAATTAGAATGTAACTCAAGAAAACCAAGGCCTCTAGATCATATTCTAACAATAAAAATTTCAATATACACGGAAGATTTTATTGTATCACTAAAACTAAAATCAAAACGTACAATTTTGAAAGAAAAAACATAATGTACTTTTAAAAGTAAAAGCGGTGCCTTTAAAAATTAAAACACAATATACCTTTAAGCAAAAAAATTATCTTTAAAAGAAAGTATTCAAAGTACCCTACTATAAAATAATGCTTAAAAAAAAATTAAGAAAAAAATGCTAAAAAGTAAAAAAAAAATTATTAATTTTACAAACAAGTTGAAAATTTTTTAACATTTAATATCAAAACTTTTTTTATATTGGCGCCAAAATTTAGGTGCGTTTTTTTTTAATTGACACCAATTTAAAAAATTTGTGATAAAAGCAAAATGAATATTAAATACTAAAAAAAAATTTTTTTTACTTGTTCGTAAAATTACTTTTAACAGCTTTTTTTCTTAAAGTCAGGCTTTCTTTTAAAAATATTTTATTTTTTCCTGTTTAGTGTGTTATTTAACAGGGGTTTATCCTACTGCTATAATTCATCAGGAAGCACAAGTTTTTGTTTACTTTTTTTCCCATGCCTAAGGTAGTATATTTTGAGATTATCCGGTTAGACTTGTCCGTTTCAGACAAGAGTGGTCGATATATGTTAAAAATCTGTTTTTAGTAGTACCAAAAATTAGACATGTGTCCTTCCAGGTGCTTAAATCTTTTGAATGTGAATGTAACACAAAATATCATTACGGGAGATCCTAAATGGTTTGAGCCATCAAAAATTGATTAGTTGTTAGGTGCTGAAATTTTCTTTGAGTTTCTCAATTGTAATCAAATCCCTTAGAACAGTGGTCGGCAAACCGCGGCTCGCGAGCCACATGCGGCTCTTTGAGTGTGGCTCTTCCACAAATTACCACGTGCGGGGGGGCGGGCGCGTTGAAACTTTGTGGCAAAAATTAAAAACATAATACAAACTTGACTTATCCAAACTTTCCAAGGAGATGCAAGGCAATTGTTCACATTCGTGTTTGTCAGTTATTGTTATGATTGAGAAAGGTATGTTAAGATAGTTTGGACATATAGAGAGGATGAACGAAAGGAGATAGACGAAATACAAGACGAGTGTGGATGGAAGATTTGGAAAGGATTGATCTCAGCGAACGCACCTCAATCAGATTGAGGACGTTTTTAGCAAAGGCCAGCTTAGGAGTACCCTAATTAAGTTAATAACAATGTATCTACCTACATAGTTTAAGGTTAAAAAATGTGGCTCTCAAAAGAAATTTCAATCGTTGTTCTGTTGATATTTGGCTCTGTTGACTAATAAGTTTGCCAACCACTGCCTTAGAAAATAGCAACCTGCATTTTCAAGATATAATTTTTGGATTTATCATTAGCGGTACAATAAATAACTTTAACAGTACAGTCATAATACCATTTATTGTGGTTTAAACCACATTCAGTGTGTTGATAATCTTATCTACACATCTTTGTGCGAAAATACCTTATCGAAGGACAATTTCCCAGAGATTGTTAAGGAGAGAGAAGCCACATCAATCAAAGAACTCTGGCGATACTCGAATTTGTCAGCTTCTTTGTGAGGAAGAAAAAGATTTTCTTGAACCAATCCTGTGGATGGAGAGGAATTGAAGACGTGACCAGACAACTACAGTTTTAAAATTGTTCAGGACGAACGAAAACCACTGTACGCAAGTCCTCTTACCGGGGCCCGATTTTCAAGAAGTTACATGTAAAAAAAGCTAATAGTGGAAAAGGTAAAGAAAATACAAACCTCCAATAGAAAATCTCTATGAAAAACTGGACCCCATGTATAAATCTTCTGTTCGCCCTTTTCTCTAATAGTTTGAACAAATGAGCTCTTTTTTTTAGGAGTAACTATCATTTGCTCAACTCTGTAGAAAGGCCTGTAAAGAATTCAAATCAATGGAAGTCTAAATAGCCTATCAAACATAAAATTAAAATTAACAAAACTAAATGTAATTATAGCATTTTCTAATAAATCTGAAATACACTATTAGCATAAGTAAAGCTTATTTTCTCATTTGAGAACATAAATTCTAAATGAAAAAGAACTAAAGTTATCAAATACAGATCTTGAAAATATTGGATGTTACTTTAATTTTTATTCTTCAAAATAAAACAAATTTAACTTTTTTATTTAAAACACTCCATTGCTTTTTATCCTAATATCTAAAATTAGTAACATTTGGACATTGAAAGATACAAGTTCAAAAAATTCAACAATGAACATGTGGGGTGGATGCTAGTTAAATAGGTTGCCCAATGAGGAGTTAAATGTCATTCTACTTAATATTTATAGCTAAGGCAAGTTGCAAACTTTAAACAATCTTATTTCGAAACTCTTCTTTTAAACTTCTACCACCTAGCATCCGAGCTACCCATTTTATATATTAAAAAAACAATATATTTTGGAATTCATATAGGAATTAAATTCTATGGTTTTAATATTTTTAAATGCTTCAGCTTAATATGTTTTTGATTAAATCAATTTAATCCAAACATCTTGAAGAATATATAGTAAGCAAGATTGAAGAGAAAAATCAATGACCAAACAAAATATATTTTTCTAAAAGCATTAAAAAAAAAATCAATATGTTATGTCTCTTAAATCTTCCTCTGTTCTGTCTTTTAATGTACTCTTTTTTAAGGGTTACTTAAACTTTATTTTGTTACAATTGTTACCCTGATCTGCAACTGAAAAGATATCCATTAAAAATGTCCAAAGAATATTTCCTTACAATTTGTACAAACTTACTCAAAATGTTTATTAAAGTACTCCATATCTTGACGTGCTTGACTGCTCCTGGATACCCATAAATCGACAGGATCAGTTGTAACAGTAAAACGGAACAAAAGACCTGATGCCAATACACAGCTTATAGCTAGTGACAGGGTCATAATTGATAGTGGATGTTCAGCTACATAAGTTCCCCAAGCACAAAAGTTCTCTTCCAAATGTCTTTCGATTGCTGCACCTATTTTCTGTAGATAAGAAATATCCGATATAATTTCAGTTTCTGGTAGTTGGTGGGTTTCTCCATTCCTATTCCCATTTTTAGAATCTGTCAAATCTTGAGGTTTTTCAACAGCTTGACTAGGTATAACTGTAAAATCAAACATATATTACACAATAAGAAATTAAATGTATTGTAAATGAATTACAATATTGAGATTGAATAAATCTTATTTTGCATCATTTTTAAAAATAAATGCAAAATAAACAATGGTAGGCAAATTTAAAACTAGACGGACTTCAGATTAAAGTTAACTTTTTTCATCCATATTTTGGAAAGAAAAAAATGTTTGAGATAATTGTAGAAAATTTTTTATTATCAGGATTTTTAAGAAACAAAATATATTTAGGTTATTAAATGCAAGATAAGCTAAAAATATTTAAAATCAATTATCTAAAACAAATTAGTGTTGATTACTTAGATGAATGCATTATAAACTATCAGTTTTTATGAACATAAAGCCCGGAACTTTAGATTAAAAACACACAACACTTTGAAAATAATTTCAAAGCTACTTTCAGTTAATTACAGATTACAAAATGTCAAGTTATTTAGACTTAATTAAACATTCACCTTTATAGGCTTTGGAAGCGATAATTATTAAGTAAATATATTTGATGTTTAAGATCATTGTATATTAACTTTATGTTTTAGAAATGTTCAATTTTTCTCCCTGAATATAGAGTAGCTACGATATAGGAATTAAAGTGAATGCCTGAAGATTATTTTTGTAATATCTATTCTCATCTTCTATCAATTGGGAATTCCTTAATAAAATAAGATACCTAACTTTGGTAAAAAAACACCTAATTTAACAGTTTATTCTAGAAAATTATATATTTCTTTTTTGATAGGGGTTTTTAATAGGACACATTTTAATAAAATTTTAACTTCTTTCTCAGCAAACTTACAGTGCTACAAAACTATTAATTCAACTACAAAAAAAACACTTTTTTTATTTTTATATTAAACATTAAGTTGCATCTAAAACTATTGGTTCAAAAGATTACCATGTTACAGTAAAAATTATAAGTATCAAATTAAACATTTGCAATATTTCTGTTATTTAATTTATTTTCTGTTCAGAAAAGTTTGATCAAGCCTTGCACTTGTGCCATCCCTACCAATTTCTTATAGAAGAATTCCAATTATAGAAAATGTTTTTCTTTTTTAAAAGTAGTTTGATTTGCCATCGGTAGCAATAACCGACACATTGCAAAACCAATGAGTTTAACAAGTTAAGATCACATAAAAATCTGGTTATGCACTTTCATTTTTGGATATAAATACAATACCGTATATACTTGCTTATAAGCCAAAAAATTTAACTTAAAATTTTTGGGGAAAAAAGTGGGCGGCGGGAGTGCTAATATGTGGGTCACTAAAAATTATAACATAACTTGTCTAAAATGGGAAGAGGGGAGAAGTTGCATTCAAATGGCTTCTAGATAGACTACACCGATCACGTTTTTCCAATCCGAGACGAAGAGTGTGGGCCTTGCGTTCCGTGGCCCACCCACCCACAAAGGCGGCACTGGTGCAGACCTCGTCATGTCAACTAGACGGCGCTGACGGTAGTTCGCAATAGCGCATGCGCAGCCTTTTCACAACAGAATAAAAGCTATCACTTGCTTTTAAGTACTTCAAGTAACAAGGGAAAAAAGGGACTTATTGCTAGGCCTGCTTTTGTAATTGAGTAATGAATCTGACAAACCTCCTATTACGAGATCTCTACACCTTTTGTCAACTCCTCATTCCAATTCAAACACACCATCTTGTTAAATCTGGTACACCTTAACCTTTACAATGCGGGTGGCCGATTTTTCGGCCAAACTCCCATGTTAAAATCAAACACCCGCCTTCTAAAGGTTAAATCAGATTGTGGTCATCACATGACCATGGTTCAAAAATATGAGGCAGTGTTCCCGGGTCTTACCTTCAATACAGAAACTGAACCATTGCCAATAGCCCACTGTGCAGCTGTAGTACGACGTTATTTAAGCAACCAATAGGAGTTTTGTTTTGTTGGTTGGTGAATTGTTGTCGTAAAGAGCTGTGCAGTAGGCTATTGGTGGCGTTACGGGATATATATATAAAAAAAAAAGATTCAGGTACTTTGCTTCGAATGTTGAAACCATGGTTATATGACAAGGACAGAACATTAAATGGTATTCCACGCAACCTGAATAGGTGTGAGGATGTTTGGAACAGAGGATTTTCTCTCTACAAGGCGGATTATTTTTGGCATTCGATGCTTTCGTGCATGATTAGATCGCTACACTCATGGTAACAATTGAGCACCCATTCAACTGTACACGGGTCCAATGTGTTAAAGGCTTGCCACACCCACTCAAACTTTTTTTTTTAGAAATGCCGTTTTTAAAACAAGAAGTGCCCTTTCAGAAATGGGATCGTCATTCGCCTGCCACCAGCGCCCTGTCCCTTTTTATTTCTAGAGTGAACACCATACTTGGTTATACCCATACACTTGTTTATTATGTTGGGGAAATTACATTAAATTTACATTATGATTTTTGAAAAAAAATTTTAACTTTAAAAGTAAAAGTAGCATTGTTGTTTTTATACTTTTTTTTAGAATAAAAATGTATTCAATACAAATTTTAATTTGTCATTAAAAAAAAAATCTTGTGTTTAGGAAAACGATTGGGAAACGGAAAAGTAACAGCAAATATACATTATAGCACATAATACAAATGTAAATTAAAAAAACAATCAAATATGCAAAACAAACTAATACTAAAAAATCAATGAACCAACAACCGATTTCCACCACTTTCCACAAGCTAAGCAAATCCTATATTAGTATTTTCATATAACGTTATATAAAACTGAAACCAAATTATTTAGGTATGAAATTAAGAAATTATATTATTAACTATTATCATTCAAGTTATTGTGCATGATGAATGTCAATGAAACTAGTATATATACATAAGCATATATGCTCTTAAACATTTAGTATTAACCCTAAACTATTTCTTCTCAAAATAAATGCTTTTATTCTAAAAAATAGTGGTAGCATATTGAGAAGCAAACAATCTTAGAATGTTTTTTACAAAATATCTGAAAATAAGGTTACATCACTGAATTCGCCTTGTTCTATAGAAATATATAATTTGTCCAAAATACATTTTAGAAAATTGAAATTAAAATGCCAAGATCAGAATTTGTCAATGCATTTAGGAAAAGTTATTTGTGTTTTCCCACGAATCACTTTAATGCAACAAACCCTGTTTTGAATGTTTGCTCCTCAAGTAGTGATTTCCATAACAATACGTTTGATTTCTATTTAATCCCCTGGTTACTAAGCCCCCGAAAGCGCTCGAGAATCGGATTTCTAGCAGGTTACCGACTCGGGCCTACTTTGCGAAAAATCCAGGGGTGTAAGTCAGTTGACAAACAGACTTCTCGGTTGGTAATTGAAGGATTCCCATCATTTCTCTTGTTGCTTGACAAAGACGAGGGGTCCGTCTTTGGGTAAACCGAGTATAATGAGAAGGAGGAATGTCACGGTTTGCTAAAGGGGTTCTAGGAAATATGCAACTGTAACGAGTCCTCGAACAAGTGGTAGAACTTTCCAAATGACAATTGTTTTGCGTTTTGTAAAACATGTACAACTTTCTTAAAAATCCTATTTGGTTAAGAAATATAAGTATTCAAAACAAATTGGCTAAAATACGTAGGGTACATTTTATAACAATAACTTTTATTAAAATATATTGTTTAATTATATTTATCAATTGAGATAAAATAGAAATGCTAGTATTACTTTTTGTTTTATTGACAATATTGTTTAAAAATTCATCTATTTCTAAGTTTCAAAAATATTCTGCAGTTTTCAATTATTACTCATTTATATTAATACATTATTTTTGCATATACATTTGAATTTTCATCAATCTCATTACAATGAAGTTTGTTTCCAAAAATTTATCGGGGCAGCATTCTTAGAATTGTTTAATGATATCAACTTTTTAAAGTCTATGTTATGTAAATTTAACAATTTTAATATGAGTATTAACCGATCATAGTATGTATAGTTAAATTGGTCATGTTTTATGTGCAAGTAAAGAAAATCCTTCTTTAAAAGTTTTTTTAATTTTAATTGTTGCTGAACATATTTCAAAGATTCTCTGTTTCGAATATAATATTATAATACTATCCTACACTTCATTCCTTAATAATCCCAATATACCAATTTCCTACTAAATAAAAAAACTCAGAATTTTACATTTTCCTTTATCTTTGACATTTTTGAAGTAAAACATATTGAAAATCAGCTAATTAGGAGTATTAGGATAGAAAAACTACATTATACTTATAGAGGATTATTCATTCCAATGTTATAACTTTGAGACAATTGGCATAATTAACTTAAATTCGGTTCATTCTATTTGAAATTAGGCACCGATGCATATAAAATCTTGAAATAAAACAAATCATGTAATGGGAGGGGATATAATCTCAACAGCGTTAAACGAAATAGCTTATTAATTTTCTTTCAATAGCCAAAGTTTTGTTTACGACCGATTCCTATAATCTGCTGAAATGATGTTTTATAGAAAACCCATTTGGTTGTGCTGTGACAGAGCCACACATTTATTTTATGAATTTTTTTTCCCAAGACTCCTGGATTAAATTTGTATCAAGCCAAGTTTTCCCATCCGCATAAAAATAAAACAATACCTATAGATCATTAAATAAACGCTTAATTCAACTCTTGCGAAAACAATTAGACCTCATATTCTGGGTGAAATAATCAAAATTATTAAACTTCAATTTAACAATTGTAAACGATAATATGTAACCTTGTTTCTTAATATGTAACCTAACCCATTCTTACAATGTAAATTTCAGCGTTATAGAACAATTTTTATAAAGAAAGCTCTATTCAAAAATTCATTTTTTTTTTATGGGTTGCTAAGACAAGCTTCTCCAATTACATACAATTGAAGTTGACTGCCAATGAATATGTTCACTTTTCCTATGACAGTTTGGTTCATAGCAACCATTCAAATACCCTTCTACACACATTGTTGAATGAAAAGGGTTTTACGCAACTCTTCTTGAACTCTAAAGTTTCTTAAGCTTTCTTTTGAATATTCTAACAATGCCAGTAGTATATAATGACCGTTAAAAGGACAACTAAAGATCCTTTTGAGACTTGAAGCTCTAAATAAGATACAATATACTACATATGATGGATGCCTGGAAACTTATTAATCGTACAATTGAATAGGTATATTTCAACTCGCAATTGAACTTTCCTACCCTTCAGTTCGACTCTAAAGACACATGAACTCGAAAACAATTTATAATATTTTACAAACAATATCATAAGAGTGTCATGAAGAGTGTTTGGATTTTGGAATGAATTAAACTAACTGGCTGTATGTTGCAATGAAGATATGTACAGAAAATAACTAGAAGTAAAATATGCTTTTGAAATCGAATTGTAAAGGAATGGAAGGAGAATAAAAGAGATGCAAACAGCAGCACAGGTGTCCCGTCCTGCCCTACAAGTCATTAATCCTCTTGAAGGGGTTCACCACGTCGACCAGTGACACCCGAAAGGTTACTCGAAGGATAGATACTATCTTCAAAAAAAACTCGTCATGTAGGGCGAGTCCATTCTCTAATTTTATGATAAAAAAAAGTCTAGTATTCTGAAGAACATGATTTCTAAAGACTTATCTTAATAATATAATTTATATCTTAATCTTAACATAATTTAGATTACCATATATACTCGCGTATAAGTCGACCCCCTAATTTTACAAAGATTTTTTGTCCAAAATTAAAAACTCGCGTATAAGCCGAGTTATATTTTCGTGCATGAAAAATTCCGATTAAAATCGGCAAATCATCAGAAAAACAGTGCCATTTTAATTCATCGTGCTTAAAAATATACCACTCGATATGTTCTTGTGTCTTTCAAACCTACATCAGACTTCTTAAATTAAATCTCCCTTATTATCAGAAAAAAATATTTTAAACATACACTAAATACCAAAATTTGCAATTTCTAATTCTAAACATCGTTTTGTAAAGATTTAAAAACTTTGAAAACGTCAACTATTTTCTGTCAACATTGTTGAATACTTGCACTATTAAATACGGATGAAATTTTTTTTTATGCATCTTGGAAGGAAATATACAGTAGATTTGCGATAACTCGAATTTTTCGATATCTCGAAAAAAATCGATTTCCCTTACCCTTAATTATTTATTTAATGTAATTTTATCTCTTTAATTCAAAGTTTTTCTTCCCTATTTTCAATAACTCGAAGTTTCTTCACAACTCAAAGTTTTGTTTTCCTCTCGAAACTATGGATTTTGAAGAAACTTTAGCAGACATGTAATTGTCACGTCCTTATCAGGTCTCTTTCTTATTGTGTGTTATTGAAAGGGGATACTTACAACGGATTCCTGCATATGCCTCACCCTTTTGTTTGGATGTCGCCAAACTGAATTCCCTGGGCTGTATCCCCTCAACTTTAAGGTAGTGTCCAACAAGGAAAATTAATGATTTATCGTCTATCAAGCCAGCTGGTGTCTTCGGTAAAGTGAGTCACTTTCTCTTGGAACATTACTGACCGTTCAGAGAACAATTCACTTAAAACCTGAAGAACCAGACGCAAAGTTAACACTCGACCCCTTGTCACTTTCGCTTAAGAGATTTAACAAATTCAGACATTGTAGGAGATATGAGATCGCTCTCAGAAGATGATGATGATGAAGAATGCACACCTCCTCCAAAGATAATTTTGAAAAAGTCTCCATCTTCCATAAAAACTATTAGTGAAATCAGGGGTGTTGCACGGCTTCATGCATTTTGGAGCAGTGTTCGGAGCAGGTAAAATTGAAATTTGGAGCAGCAAAAAGGCGTTTTGGAGCAGGTAAAATTGAAATTTGGAGGAGCAAAAAGGCATTTTGGAGCAGCTAAAATTAAAATTTGAGTATCAAAAAAGGTTTTTTGATCAAATGAAATTAAAATTTAGTGCAGAATAAAGCTTTTGGGTGTATCTAAATTTCAAAATTCTCATGTTCCCCATGAATTAAGATATAAACCCAGAAAACCAAGGCCACTAGCTAATAGCCTAACAATAAAAAATTAAATGAACCCGGAAGTTTTCATTGTACCACTAAAACAAAAAGGAAAATGTACATTTTGAAGAAAAAAACATGATGTACTCCTAAAAGCAAATGCTCAATGTTACATAGAAATTATAGTAAATGTACTTCTAAAAGTAAAAACGTAATATACCTTGAAGTAAAGAAGAATGCACCCAAAGAAAAAATCCATAGAATCCTACTATAAAATGTTTTTAAAAAAATCTTTAAAGAAAAAACCTGCTAAAAACTAAAAAACAATTTTTAATTTTACGAAAAAGCTGAATTTTTTTTAATATTTAATACTAAAAATTTAGGTATGGTATTTGTAAATTGCCTCCAACTTAAATTTTTTTAATAAAAATAAAATTAGGTAATATTAAATATTTACATATATTCAACTTGTTCATTTTTTTTTTTTAGTTTTTAGTCCTTTTTTTCTTAAAGTTGGTTTAAAGAAGAAAAAAAGATTTTCCCCTTTTTAGTTTTTAATTAGCAAGATGCTTCGTCCACTGCTATTATTCACAAGAAAACCCAAGTTTTTGATCACTTTTATCCAAGCTTTAAATAGTAAATTTGAGATTATCCAGTTTAATAAACGAAATTATATTGTAGTCAGGCAATCAATATCCAACAATGAAAATGTTTTGAGATAGAAGAACATGTTATAAAAAGTCGATCAATCGATATTTTTGGTTAAATAAAAGACAGATTAAATATTTACATATATTCAACTTGTTCATATTTAAAAAAAAACTTTTTAGTCTTTTTTCTTAAAGTTAGTTTAATGAGAAAAAAAATATTTTCCCCTTTTTAGTTTTTAATTAGCAAGATGCTTCGTCCACAGCTATTATTCACCAGGAAGCTCAAGTTTTTGTTTGTTGAAGCGGATTTTTCTTTATCCAACAACAACAAACAGTATAGTTAATTCAGAATTCTGGATAGTTAAATGCCAGATAACCGATATTTGTCACAAAAGGTTCCTAAGTGAGGCATCCTCTATCCAATAACTTTTTACTCTCCAAATTTCTGAATTGGAACAGAAGTCACACGAACATACATACGAGAAAAAAATACATAAGTGCAAATGATAACCTTCTTGGCACGTTTGGTGGTATTGGTAGGTGTGCTTTAAATTGGTTAAACAGCAATTGCACAATGTGTATCCTTTACAACAAATAGCCATTGCAATACAAAAAGCAAATAAACTTGTAAAAGAAAATTTCTAGTTTGCCACAAAAATAATGCCCAAACAACTTCAGAGAAATAAAAAGGTTCAATGTACCTTTAAAAGAAAATCCCATAATACACTTAAAATAAAACCAAAGGGTGCACTTTAATGTAAAAGAATGTATCCCAAATAGATAAATCCCAGTGTACCACCAAAAGAAAACCACAGTGTACCATCAAAAGAAAAGCCTAATCTACCCTTAAAATAAAACACCAGAGAAAAATTAAAGGTAAAAGCTTAATATATCCTAAATAGAAAAGCCTCAGTGTATACTTAAAAGGGGAAAAAAAAATGTACCCTGAAAAGTAGAGCCTAATCTATCTAAAAAAAAGAAAAGCCCAGTGTACCTTATACAAGAAAAAAACCAACGTATCCCTCAAAGAAAAAAACAAATATACCCTTAAAATAAAACTTAAAATACCTTTACAAATAAAAGACTCGTGTCTCGCAAAAAGAAAAGGCTCAATATACCACTAATGGAAAATGCCCGGTTTGCTTATAAAAAAGTCCAATGTAGTTGTAAAAGAAAAAGCCTAATGTAACCCTAAAATTAATAGCCGAATCTAGATATAAAAGGAAAACCCAGTGTACTCATAAAACAATACATAGACCCTATAAAAGAAAAATCATAGTATCCTTTTATAAAAAATTCCAAAGAAGCCGAAATATTTTACTTTTACAAACAAGTTGAAATTTTTTCAATATTTAATATAAATTTTATAATTATTACAACCTTTTCATATCAGGACCAAAATTTAGATATGTTTTTTGTAAATTGGCACCAACCTAAAAAATATGTGACAAATCTAATATTAATATTTAAATTTTTCAACTTGTTCGTAAATTTAAAAATTATTTTTTTACACTTTTTAATTTAGCCAAGGGTTTGCCTACTGCTATTATTCATCTGGAAGCTCAAGTTGTTATGCTCACTTTTTTCCATACCTCACGTAGTATATTTTGAGATTATCCGGTGAAATGAATGAAATTATATTGTAGTTAGACATTTCCTATCCAACAATGAAAATGTTTTGAAATCTGAGAAAATGTTTTTAAAAAAAAGTCTGGTTAATCGACATTTCCGAAAAAGCCCAACAGGAACATACCCTTAAAATAAAACTCCATTAAGGAAAATGTCCACTGTGCCAATAAAAAAGCCCAATGTACCTCCATAAGAAAAAGTCTAAATAAAAGCCTAATTCATCCCCCCAAAAAAATAACAATGTAGACACACACAAAAAAAAACAGTGTACCCATAAAAGAATAGTGTACCACAAAAGAAAAGACCCTAGTAATCTTTTAAATAAAAATTAAAATGAAGTGGTGGGATCCCCCCCCCCCCCCCCACTAATAATAAACCTTAATGTATATATCTAAAAAAATAGAAATATACTTCTAATGTACATCTACAAGTAAACAAGTAACCTCTACAAGTAAAAGCCCAATGCTCCTAAAAGTTAAAATCCAAAAGTAGTCCCAAAGTATAAAAAAAATGTAACCCCTTAAAAAGTAGATCAATGTACCCCTATAACAGCAAAACTAATGTCAAATGTTAATGTACCCCAATTTCTTTAACTTAAACATATTCCCAAGATCTAAATTCCAATGTATTCTAACAACTAAATCTAAGTGTGCTCCAAAATATATGAAGTTTTAACTAAGAAAAAGTAACTTTAAAACGAAAACTATCATGCACCCTTCAAGTTTTAAAGTACAATAAAAGTATAAATCAATATGTCTTCACAAATGATAGATTACAGCATATGCAACAAAGCTTAACTTTGCAATGAAATCAATGTACTTCTTCCAAAGTTCATTGCACCATTACTTTCAGAATATTTGAAAGTTTGCAATAGTTTAAAAGTTTCAATTAAGTCTAAAGAAATCGTGAAATGGGCAAATTATGAATATATTATAGATAAAAAATTAAGTAGAGGGCTATATTTACTGAAGATTAATAATTGTATTCTATAATTAGGATCATAAAATAAAAATCAGCGGCAAAATTATGGAATTGACGTAGGTTTGGCACAATTTGGCTAAAAATTAGTGTTTTGGAGCAGAAACCACGAATTGGCGCAATTTGCGCAGGCACAACACCCCTGGTGAAATTCATTGAATCGAGGCCGGAAATGAAAACAGACATTTCAAGCAATCGCACATTTGGAAAATGTAATCGATTCCAACAGAAATAGAAACTCGCCAAAATATATTAGATAGATATTTTAAATAAAGTAGAGTAAGTATACTTGTATTTATTTTTACCTTAACAGCCTATTTATAGCATTTTTGATAACTTGAATTTTCGATGTATCGAATTTTTATACACTTCCCTTCAAGTTTGAGATGGCGAGAGTTTCCTGTATATTATGGATGAATATATACTTCTTAATAAAATATTTAGTTTTTAATTATGAAATAAATTACTTGAAGGTAGAACTTGAATTCGCGGATTAGCAACGCCCCGATTTTACAGCTTTAAAGTCAATTCCATCCAAAATTCTAATAAGACAACTATTAATGTCTGATAATATTACCAAGGAATGAAATCTGAATTAGGGAAATAAATTTTGTTTAATTATTGCAATTGAGTAAGAAAGACATTGACTTTAAAGTGCTGTCATTCGCTACGCACGATGTCAACTTTTTAGTTCACCTTTCGAAATCCTAATAAAATAACGTATACTAGCTTCATAGATTCTACAAACCAATTAAATATTTATCAAAATATATACTTTCTATTTAGTTAAACTGATTATTTATGCCAGTAGTGCAAGTTTGCGTTACGATTTCGCTGCATTGCGCAGAACGGTATTCAGTCAGAACGTAACGCACATTCTCAATCTCGGAAATGTGTCGGCGCTACTCTAGAAGAATCCGCTTAATTTCAACTTCTCTCTTTTTCCCATTTGAAGCAAATTATATTATAAATTTTACTGACCTGTGTATAAGCCAACCCCTCCTACTTTTTGATGAAAATTTTTACTTAAATTTCTCAGCTTATACAGGAGTATGTGGGTCATTTTCAAAATCCAGTGACAAACGGGAAATTAAGAATAAAAAAATTAATTTCCTTTTTTGAACAATATTTTTTTTAAAAAAACATTAAACTGAATATTATTAACTATATTTTAACGTTTTCATGCAGTTCTTCTAAAATATATGTTATTAAGTTTTATAATAAAAAATACAACAAATTGTCATGTCTGTTACCAAAGACGGTAACAGACATGACATTTCATAGAAGAAGAAATATTTACTTGGAATATCTAAACCAAAACATAAACAGCACATTTATTTTGGATAAATTACCTTGTTAGCTAAATAAATCAGTTGAGAAATTAAAAATATATAAATGATTTATATAAAAAATTAAGGTAACAGACATGACATTTAATAAAAATACTTTCTACAAAAGGTCTCCTTCTTCATCTCAAGAAATTCAAGATGGCTGTTTGTAATTATCTCTCTAATCATGCTGCATTGATAAACAACTTTTACCATTCAGAAAATGTAAATTTTGATTTTGAAATATGTTTTAAAGTGTATGGTAACAGACATGACACAAATTTCTGGACAAAAGAATTAAATATATTGAAAGCTTAATTTATCTTTAAATATTATGAAAACCTTCTTTAATGCAAAATACAGAATATTTAAAATAACTGTAAATGCTACACACAAAAATCCGGCATTGGAATAATTCTATTGCAGAATTCAAATTATACTTTATGTTTGGGATAGACATTTTTTTTTATTCCCCCACCACATTTTTTTAAATACATAATTTTTATTTAAATATTTTAATCCAATTTTGTATTTCTTTAATAACAACTTTTTGACAACATCTGTAAAAAAAAAGAAAAAAGTTGAAAAGATAAATACAACCTATAGGGAAAATATTTTTTTATCAGGACAGTAAATGACACCGGATTTTGAAAATGATCCATATAAGGTATATACACTTCCTAATTATACACTTTAGTGGGCA
This sequence comes from Troglohyphantes excavatus, assembly GCA_963932185.1. NCBI lineage: Eukaryota > Metazoa > Arthropoda > Arachnida > Araneae > Linyphiidae > Troglohyphantes > Troglohyphantes excavatus. The sequence continues at coordinate 68,619,989 of OZ010676.1, read as the reverse complement.
ACATTATTGAAAACAGAAATTTTCTCTTCTTGTAGCTATTTTTATCTAAAGTCATGACCAATTATAATTTAAAATGTCAAACAATTGTGCAAAATATATATATGCGCAAGAAAGGAATCATAAAGCCAAAAAAATTTTATTGCTCATGAATTATGGGCACTACAAATTTTATGCTTGACTATTATTTCCTTTCACTACCATTAAACACTGTTTGATATATACAATTTAGAAAAAATTAAGTACAGCCGCGGAAAAAAAAACGAACCACCAATGATTATATAGTTAGTTTTTATATTAGAGCTAATATTAATATACCATTTTGTAGGGAATAAAGTCTACTACACATTGATATACAAAAAAATTGCATAGGGGACTATCTTCATATTAAAATCTGCACTAACTTTAAAATTTCCAATAGCAACACCTAATTATGATTCAATATTTAGAATCTACAACAAAATTTATCGTTGAATATCAATTTTGCAAATCATTTGGTTAAGTAGTTTTTTAATTATGAATATTGAAAGTTTAGAACTCGTAATGTTAAATGAATTTCTGAAACTTTTAATCATATCTTTCGAAATAATAATTTTATTAAGCTGATATTTTTATCTGTGTTACTTCTAAACAACCCAAATAAAATACACTAACTTTCATTACTTATATGTATATTTTTTAATTTTATTTAAATTAGGATATTAATATTCATAAAATTTATGAATAGCAACCATTTGATAGTGATGAATTCAGAAAAACGTTTTATATGCATATCTAAAATTTCATGATTTTTCTCTTTGTAGTTTTTTGGCTATATTATAATGTGCATCAAATGATCATTTAAGGAGTCATACAAAAATTTAAAATCTGCAGAACTTAACAGAAATATACTAATTTTGAGAATTAAAAGCGCTGTGATCGTGTTCGCATAAAATTCTAAATTCTTTTATAAAGGCGAGGGGTATACGGGAGTGAGGGAATGAATGACCACGGAAAAGAAGAAACACGGCTGACGCTAAAACATTTTCTAACAGCGTACTTTATTTCGAAGTCGCACTAATAGTTTGTCCAATGTGGAAGTAGCCCCTCAAATAAGATAGATACATATCGTCTAATATATCTGCATATAAATGAAGGAAATAAACGAAAAATTTATATTTAGATTATTTTGAGGGCGAGGAACATTTCTGCGCTATCAAAAGTAGGTGTTGCTATTGAAAATTTTCAAGTTGGGGCGGATTCGAGTATGAAGATAGTCCCCTATGCAAATTTTTTGTATATCAATATATAGTAGACTTTATTCCCTACAAAATGGTACATTAAGTTTAGCTCTACTATAAAAACTAACGAAATAATCATCGGTGGTTCGGGTTTTTTTTTCCGCGGCTGTACATATGAAAAAATTATTACACCTAGGAATTTATTTAAAAATTCATCCTATATTAGACTAAAAAATGGATGTTTAAAAGTTTTTTCAAAATACGGAAAATAATGTTTTTTTAAATTAAAAAGTATACTTAGTTCAGATTTTGCTTATATAGTTTTAACTATAAATACATGATATATCTTGTATAATAAAATAAAGAGTAAAAGTATTCAAAGAAAATACACAAGGTTGCAAATTCTGTTAAGTTAACATACATTGAAAATAAAATTTTAAACTTCAAAATTCAGTTGAGTTAATATAAATGACAATTTCTTCAACCTATTTTATTATTAATTTAGCTATTTCTCCTGGTGCTTAAAATAAACCCCAAACTATTTAACTGTTGGCAACCATTGCATAATCCGCAAACCAGATAGATAACAGACTGATAAGAAAGTAATACATTAGTTTTTGAATCAAAATAGAAATATTGCCAGTAGCAAACGAATGCTCTTCATCATCGACTCTGTTAGTAGTTATACATGAAAACATGCACATCTTTTTTTTTATTTGGTTACAATAATACTGTGGAAGGAAATGAGACTATATTTCAAGAGCTCTGGAATAATTCCCACAAGAAGGGTTAAAATGAGCTGAATGTTAACCTTATGAAATATGTTAGATAGCTGCTACCAGATGGAGAGCATTAGTTTGCACTTGAAGCACTGCACGAAGGACGTACTTGAGCGCTTTGAACGCAGGGGCTCCACTTCTTCTAATGAGCCCAAGTCCACCCCTGAGGCAGACGGTGAACATGATTTCAATAGAATCAAAGGCCGGTGAGATGATCCTTTTCTCTCCATCTTAACTTCTTGTTCACCTGCTAGGGGGAATTCCAGTTACATGACAGCTTAGAGAACGTAATCTGCAGTGTTTAATACACACTGAGGAACAGCAGCAAGTCCTTTTGGATATTTAAAATGCTCCAATCTTTTGACTTAAATGGATTTGGATAAAAAATCTGATTAATTTGACAAAAGGAGGACGAACAGGTTTTTCGAGTAAACAAAGCTAAAAGCAACTAAAAATATCCCCAAGAGAGCTATGCAATTCTTCACAGGAAACATTAAAAATAAGTAAATATGTTCAAGAGCAGAAAAGCATAAACACAATCTAATACATTAAAAGAACAGAGCAATATAGCATATAAACTTGGGAAAGTATGCATTGCATGCAGTTAATTTTAGCAGTGAAAAAATAAATAAAAGTTAAACGCAAATGTAATTATATGCTTTTATATAACAAAAATGTTAGTAAAAAAGTTTATCAAAATGCTAGTTTACTACAACGTTTAGGATTGCAGAAATAATATGTGTACAAAATCATTCAAAACAATTTAAGCATCTAGAGAAGACAGTGTAAATTATATCCATAAAATAGTTAAAATGCTATAATTAATTTGGAAAGCATGAATCTAAGATATGAAAGCATGAATCTAAGATAGCAATGTGTATTGAGCACTGCAGGTTACAACACAATAATGACTGACTTTTTAACTGTCATTTCTTTTGATAAAGTAAAAAGAAATAGAATTAATAAATATTTTCTGATTAAAATTTTTAACACTATTATTTAAAAAAAAAACATTTAAAAATTACACTCACACAAACCATGCATACTTTATATCCTATCTCAAGGAAAATTTTGGACAAAACAGTGGCAATTTAATACAAAATTCTATAATAGTTCGAACTTATAATTAATTATAATATGTTTAAATTATAAAACTGCATTGCTTTGTCCAAAGGAAGAAAAATCTTCAATAAGTAAATCTAGTATTTTAGAGACAACTAGAAAATGTACTAATGGAGAATTTTTTTTTATTATTGAATTCTATTCAATAAATATTTATTTTTCAAAACTTTGAATTTTCTCAACACAATAACCCTTGTATAATTATAAAAATGTTCAAAGTTGCCAACAAACACACATTTGTCCTTAAGTCTTAACATATCATATAAAGATTATATTCAATGTTAAAATAATTTAATTTCGAAAAATGTACTTTTGAAACTATGTAAAAAATATATACTATACATATTTTTATCATTTTAAAATGAAATTGGCTATTAATATTAAAAATTAAAATTATTTTCAATTTAAAATTGTGTAAGAAAATCGTTTTGACAATATTAGTATCAATATTAGTAAGCGTAACTATTTAAAAAAGGATATTATTACAAAATCCTAAAGAAAAAGCTTATCAGAACAGCAAATCAAAAGAATACAGAACACAAATGGGAGAGTATTCAGATTGTAGCAAGAAAATATTCACTAAATATTAGTTGATTTCAGAAAACTTAAAAGATCAAAATAGATTTGGAACTGTAAAAGAATATGGAGCTCGAGTTTGACTAAATGGAAAACACATGGGAAAATTTGGTAAACTTTCACAATACATGCATACTCACAAGCACACACGAAAATGATAAAATGTTTCAAGGCAATCTTGAAATGATGCTTAAATACCACATTTTATATCTAAATATGTAATTTTAAAATAAAAATGACTTACAACGTAATGACTTTCTTGATTGCATCTTGTGATAAAAGAATCCTAATAATAAGAATGCTGTGACAAAACAGAACACAAAAACACACAAGACCGATATCCCATCATGATGCAGCAGTGTGAATGCTTCTTCTTCAGCAGGCAATGGTCGAGGCGAAATTACATTCAACTGGCAGGCAGATTCACAATCAAGACAAGAACAAGCTATTTCACCAGGATAAGGGCTTTTGGAGCACCTATAATTAAATGGAAAAAAAGAGGGGAAATATATATTTTTTTCTAACAAAGCTGTTTGATAGATCTTTCAGATAATCATACTTGAAACTTTAGCATTAGAACAAATTTTATCATATTGATAAAATTTCATTGTTCTTTCACTGATAATCCAGAGAGTCCTGAAGGGTTGAAAAAAATGCATTCAAATATTTTTTAATGTTTTGAAAATTGTTTTATAAAATATATAAATATTTTTTTAAGTTCTTAGAATTTTTTAAACTGAATATTAATTAATAATAAACTCATTTCATTAGTTGAATAATTGCTTCTAAAAGATGCCTAGAAGAATCTCCAAGAGTCATATTTTATAGAGTTCCAAGAATGTAGAGGAGAAAAAATAGTTTATCTGAAACTATCGATTGTTGAGGTCTTAAACTTAGCAAAAATACATTAGTGACAATAACACAAAAGTCTTTGTACACTTTAAAAAAATCTCTACACATTAATAAATATTGCAATATTTTGGTAAATTAGTACTTAGTAGGATGTCCTGTAACATCCACAACAGTTTTTAAACATCTGGGCATAAATTTAGTTAGTTTTTTTTTGTAATTTCTGTATCATTTTCTTCTATACTTCAATTATTACTTTTTTAAATGGGCTTTTCCTTTTAATGTCATATCTTCGTACTCTAACCTCCAGTTCTTTACATATGTGTTTTATTAGGTTTATATTTAGCGGCTGAAGTGTTTTTTCAGAACTTGGGGACAATTATAGAAGCAACAGAGGCAAATGTTGAGAGCCGTGTGTTCAAGATCGTTATCTTGATCAGAAACAAAGTTGATTCCAATGCCTAAATTTTGAGCTTATAATTTTAAATTGTGTGTTAAAATATTTAAATAAACATATTGATCCATTATGCTATCATTAAATAACAACTTACCTAGTCCTGATACTAATTTGCACCCTTGCACAAGGACACCTCCAAATCATGCTTTACTGTTCCGGCTAAGTTCTTCGTATTTGCGAAGGAAAGAGACTAAGCTTTCTATTTTTTGCACTAACAAAACTTTTTCTTCGACAGAACTCTCATGTAATCCAGCTGATCTGAGCACTTGTCGAACAGTTTCGATTGAAATTTAAGTAGAACATGTTTCAATAAATTCCGTAGATATTTTTACAACAATAAAACGTGGATATTTCACAAATTTTCTAACTATAAATCTCTGATCACGTTAACTTTGCCGAATGACATTTTCTTACCTTGTTTTTGATCCGATTTCTTCTTTAAAGCGTTTTATCACATACTGCATGTAGAATTGGATAAATTTATTAATTTAGAGATACTTCGAGATGATTTACCACCATTATGATGAACAATTATATATATTCGAATGCCATACGTTGTTTCTTTAAGACTATGATCCATTTTTAAATAATAAATAGAATAATACGAAGTAAGCAAGCAAAAATTAATACTAAACAAATATTAAATGTCACCACAATGCAAAACTTTTTTTTAAAAAGCGACCGACGATAATTTTATTTGAAAATGTTTTGGTGTACGATTACTTTTGTGGCATTTTTTTCTCGGTTTCCTTGCATTTTCATTTTTATATAAAAAATATTTCAATATTTAAAATATATATATTATAACAAGACTTCTAACTAGGATTAGCATTTCCATCTTATTAAGAAATTAGTTCAGGACGAAAACATTTAAATATTAATTTAATGAGGAGCTGAATTTTCGTGACCGGCGAAGCCGGGTATTACTTGCTCTCCGATTAGAGTGAAACGGTTTACAAAGATTAACATTTTGCGAAAGTATACATTTGGTTAGGTTCTAATAAAATGAAAGGGGTGGCAGACAGTTCCATTTTGAAAGAGTTTCTGTACGGGGAATTATATCTGCTACAGAATTCCCCTCAACCTGCTTCAATCGTCCTCGAGAAGCGGGTTGCACGACGTGGTGGTTGGATGAGTCGGTTCGGAGGGTAGTGTCTCTCAAGGGGGACAGAGACCGACTTGAAACATTTTTCACCAGAAGACACAACGGCTTTGGCAGCACAACTGGTAGGAGGACCTTGGTCGTTTGGGGTCTCAGGATTTCCGGGGCGTCCTTGTCTGCGGACAGGAGCAACGGGAGGATTCCGGTCTTTCTGGTGACTAGGCTTTCTTGGACGACCTCGTCTGCGGATAGGAGCAACGGGAGGATTCCGGTCTTTCTGGTGACTAGGCTTTCTTGGACGACCTCGTCTGCGGATAGGTGCAACGGGAGGATTCCGGTCTTTCTGGAGATGACTAGGTTTTTTGGGGCGACATCGTTTGTGGATGGGAGCAACAGGAGGATCCCGTTCTTTCTGGTGCTCAGGCTTCCCAGGACGTATGGTGTTACGTTGAGGATCACGATCTTTCTGGTTCTCAGGTTTTCCAGGACGTACGGTGCTGCGTTGAGGATCACGATCTTTCTGATGGTTAGGCTTTCCAGGGCGTACGGTCAGACGTGGAGGGAGTCCACATTTTCTCCGAGGGTTGCTAGGTGTCCCTATTTTCGCTTCATGAACAGGGTGACACGAAGACTTGGTTTGTTGACAAGAGGGTCTCGACAACATATCAGCAGTAAAATTGTACTTTTCTGGAATGGATTCCAATTTTACTTAGAAAGATTGTACTTCATTCTTCTTTGGGACAGAAGGATTTCTCACAGTCTTGATGTGATGTTGAATCTTTCGAATTGCTTCATCCCCTTGTTGATAGCCCTCTGAAGAATTTTCTATCAATTCCTTTGACTTCATCCTTTGGATTTTTGTTACATATTCGCTCTCAACATTCATTAAATGAATTGAATGGAGATCGGCAACAGCATTTGGTTCTTCGGGAGTTCTTTTGTGTCTTCAGCAAAGGAGAACTTTTGTCTAGGCATGTTACTGAAATACCAGCTGTGGTTAGACACATGCAAGACAATCCCTGCCTTTCGTAGAAAGTCGGTTCCTAGAAGGGTTCTGCTGTTTTGAGATGTTGGTAGAACAAACAAGTCCATTGGGATACCTCATTCTTGAATGACGATGTTCACTTGGGTTTGATGCACATTAATTTGTTTTTCCAATGTCATCAGCAAGTGTGACTTTCAGAGTTGTGGATTCAAATAGTGTTCCTTTTTCTTTCAAACGATGGTACAACACCTCACCAGCAATCGAATGGCTTGATCCTGTATTAGCAACTGCTGTACCATTCATGCCTTTGATTGAGATTGACAACAAAGTCCTTGGTTGATGTTGAAGTACAGGAAGGAACAGGTTCTATTGAGCTGAAATTGGATGATTCCAAACTTGAAGTTGGGGAACAATTGGGACATTTAGGCTTGATAACACCTTCGCCACACCCGGAAAAACCGACTGTTGGTCGATCTTCATAATTAATTTCAGTCCTAGGATTAGGAAACAATTTCATTTTCTGGGAACCAGACTTGAAATTCTCATTTTCATTTCGTGAACAATTCTTCTGATATTCTTTTCTTTTCGGATCGTGCGTTGTAACCTTTTGTCTGCTACTTCGCATTTCTTCATGGGCATCTAACTTGTCAGCTAGCTCGCTTGGAACTATCCAATCAGACCAATAATCCAGGAAATGTTCTTTATAATCTCGAGGAGCTTTTTTTTTGAGTTGGTCAGATATAATCAGATCTTTTAATTGTTCAAAGGTTGTGACTTGTGATCCAGCCTTCAAAGAAATTTTTCAAATCAAAATAAAAGTCATGCCACGTGATGTTGGAATCTCTACGATTCTGCGAAAACAGTTGACGGAATTTTTCTGCACTCATTTTAAAACGTTTCAATAGAACTTGCTTGATATGTTTGTAATCTTGAAAATTAACATCAGTCTCTTGAGCAACAAGCTTAGCAATATCACTTGGGAGAAGACCAACCAAGTACACCACCTATTTTGCATCAGGTACTTTTAGGAATGTCAACTGCCTTTAAAACAAACTTAAAAAAAGACTTATATCATCAGTTTTTGCATGAAACTAGGAACTAACTTCATAAGTTCCAGTCTCAGAAAATCCAAGTCAGCACTGGACAAATTAGTTTCCAAGATAGGGTTTGCATTTGAACAACCTGCCTGCAATTTTAGTTTTTCTAATTTGTGCAGTCTTGCATCATTCTGTTTTTCTTTCTCTTCATTCTTTTTCCGCTCACCAACTATGCCAAGAAATAACTCTCGTGTAAACTCGTCATAGGTAGAGCTTTTGAGAGTTGCGTCTCTACTTTCCACAATTTTACTCGTCTCAGCGACAGTGATATCCAGTTCATTAGCCAAAGTAGCAGATCCTGCTTTTTTTCCCTTCCCAAAGTAAGCCCTTGTTACTTACAAAGTCTCTGTTGCAGTAAACAAAAGTTTTATTTTTTATAAAGCACTAGTCTGTTTGAGGAAACACAAGTTCATTATGAAAATTGCCTGTTGAAAACATAGCATAAATTGTCCTCCCCTAAATGCAGTAGGGATGAGATGATAATTGAATAACAGTTAAAAAATATCATTATTTCAATTTCCAATAATTAAAAATGTTATTTTTGAGAAATGACAGTTCTTTTCAAATCCTCAAAAATATAATTTTTCAAAATCGAACAAATTAGGTTCTTCAAACGATCAATAGATGGCGCTGTTTTATTTTATCATCTTTTTAACTTGATATTCAAGAATTCCATCTTTCACCTAGGATCAAAATATCCCAAGCTGTGTGAATAAGCTGTGAAACTTTTAAGATACTGCTACGATCACTGATCTTAAGATCCTCTGCGATATAACTTTAATTTTGCATCATTCTGAAAAATTTTGTATCGTTGTATTTTTGTATCAAAATATTGTAATAACCATTTGAATCCAAGGACATCGTAGTACGATAAATCTTTTTAATATTATCGATGCCGTCTTGTGTCGATGCTTAGGGTGTTTGTTGTTATTTGCGATGTGGTTCGTTCCATTGATGTGTTTGAGTACAGGAAGGCGAAGGATATTTAGTTCGATGCTGGTGGGAAAGGAAGGGGGGAGGGGGGGGGGGAGAAGCATTTTATGTTGATTACTCAGTTCTCGCTCGAAAATATTTTGTTTATGCAGATACTTTTACTTTTAAAGTGCGGATGGTGGTGTTTTTTTGCCTATGGCGCTGTTGCATTTGAATAAGTATTGTCGTAGCTATTTTGTTGACTATGTATAACGTTAAAAATATATATTCTCCATTATTTGTAAATATCTGAATTATATGCACTGAATGTAGTTTTTGCGTAGACATTTTATGAACATATTTTTGGAAGAAAGCAAATAACTTTGATTTTTTGGAGCATATAGAAATGAAATAATTCTTTTCACATGAAATTATATTGTACTGTAAAAGAAAATTTTGCTTAAAATAATTTTTTTTTGTACAACAAGCAGTTTTGACTTGATTTTTTTTTAGTTGGTTTGAATTATACACTTCTGTACTCCTCTCCCTTTATAAAAAATACCTAAATAACAGTTAAAAAATAACTTATTTGTCAATAATATTGTAATAACTACTGTTCTTTCAGAATAACTGTTAAGCTCATCCCTAAAATGCAGGTATGTCTTGCACCTTTCAGGAATCCATAGCGAGCACACAATGACAAGATGGCGGTTCCTTGAATCCAAAATGGTGAGCGCCATTTTTGCGATGCAATGGGCAGAGGCCATCGTACATTGCACTTCAAAAATAATCCGAAACAGAGAAGAAATCCTCTTCAATTCATCACTGTAGTCAAGTTCGAATACGGAAAACGATTGAAGAAAACTTTCGACCGAGTCCGTCCTTGACACCATTTATCAAAACTCGGGACTAGAAAAGGGGAATTCCCGTTAACGCTCCAAATGCGAGTAATTGTTTCCTTGGATTTAGTTGTAAATCGTATTTTTTTTAGTCGAAGTTCTGCTGCGAACTGGGCGCCACTATAACAAGACTTTCAGGATGAAAACATTTAAATATTAATTTAATGAGGAGCTGAATTTTCGTGACCTGCAAAGCCGGGGATTACTTGCTCTCTAATTAGAGTGAAACGGTTTACAAAGATTAACATTTTGCGGAAGGATACATTTGGTTAGGTTTTAATAAAATGAAAGGGATGGCAGACAGTTCCATTTTGGAAGAGTTCCTGTACGCAGAATTATATCTGTTACAATATTAGGTTTTATTCAGAATAACATGGAGATGATGTGAAATAATATTGGACTTTATATTCGAATTCAATTCCAGACTACAGCGCTTTTTCTACAAATTTTTAAAGCGTACGAACACTTTTGGGAGCCAATGTATATTTAAATCCGATTACCCTCCCTTCTACATAGGAATAACATAGAAAATTAAAAAACAAACAATATAAAGTAAAAAATGTAGCTTTTATTTTTCACATACCTGCCAACATTGACCCAAGTAATGTCGGTAATAGTAGCAACCAATCACATTTCCTCAATCCGAGAATATGCATCAAACGTACAATTGAAGACAGTTTTAAGCTTCACATCAAGGAGCAATCACAATGTAAAATTTTTTCATTGGATTGTAGAATCAATGAAGCTATAGGGTCATTCAGTATCAAATCAAAGGGGGAAAAAAAGGATTTTGGCACCCACAACCTCAGATTTATTTTAAATTTGGCGAAAACACTTTTCTTGTGGGTCAAAGTAAATGTCCGAAATTTTTTTGCTGTATCTCAAATAGTTTTTATTTTACAGCCATTCAAAATTTCAGCTCATCTTACACGTTTGAGATTTTCAAAATGAGTCGCATGTATCTAGAGATAAAATTCTTTCTACAGAACTATTCATTGGATCTCTATGAAGTATTTTTGGCAAATCAATAAAAGCATATTGATGTTATAAAAAAATATTTAATTCCCCAAATTCAATAAAAATTTTCAGTTATCGGGCTCTCAACCGACAAACCGTTAAGGACAGATATCCACTTCCTCACATTCAGGATTTTGCACAATTGTTGTGTGGGAAAAAAATATTTTCAAAAATTGATCTTACGAAGGCATAACACCAAATTCCTGTTCATCCGGATGATGTGCCAAAAACGGCCATCATTACACCATTTGGTTTGTTCGAATTTTTATATATGCCGTTTGGTTTGGCAAGTGCAGCAGACTTTCCAACGATTTATGCATGAGGCAGGGGTGTTGCCTGGCTTCATGCATTTTGGAGCAGTGTTCGAAGCAGGTACAATTGATATTTGGAGCAGCAAAAATGTATTTTGGAGCACGTAAAATTGAAATTTGGAGCAGCAAGCATAAAGGTGTTTTTTAGCAGCAAAAATTTAAATTTTAAGGAAATCAAAAAAAGGGTTTTTGAAGCATATGAAATTAAAATTTAATGCAGAATAAAGCTTTTGGGTGTAGCTAAATTTCAAAACACTCGTGTACCCCATGAATTAAGATGAAATCCAAGGAAACTAAGGCCTCTCTCTAGGTCATAGCCTAATGACTATAATGAACACGGAAGTTTTCATTGTACCACTAAAACTAAAAGGAAAATGCACAATGTTGAAGAAAAACACATGATGCACTCCTAAAAGTAAATGCTTCATGTTACATTGAAATTAGAGTAAATGTATGTAATATACCTTGAAGGAAAAAAGAATGCACCCATAAAAGAAAAAATCCATAGAACCCTACTATGAAATAATGTTTAAAAGAAACTTTAAGAAAAAAACGTTAAAAAACTAAAAAAAAAAAAATATTTTACGAACAAGCTGCAAAAATTTTAATATTTAATACTAAAAAAAAGTTAGGCGTGGTATTTGTAAAGTGCCTCCAACTTAAATTTTTTTAAATAAATTTAATATTAAATATTTACATATATTCAACTTTTTCGGTTTTTTTAAAACTTTTTAGTCCTTTTTTCTTAAAGCTGGTTTTAAAAAAAAATCCCCTTTTTAGTCTTTAATTAGCAAGATGCTTCGTCCACTGCTATTATTCACCAGGAAGCTCAAGTTTTTGGATAACTTTACTCCAAGCCTTAGATAGTACATTTGAGATTATCCAGTTTAATAAAAGAAATTATATTGTAGTTAGGCAATCAATATCCAACAATGAAAATGTTTTGAGATGGGAGGAAATGTTATAAAAGCTCGATTAATAGATATTTCCGGATAAATAAAAGCCAGATTACTAACTACTTCTTGTTTTTCAATTTTTGTTTGCTGAAGTGTATTTTTCTCTATCCAACAACAACAACAAAATTGAAGTGAGACATCCTCCATCCATTAATTTTTTCTCTCCTAATTTCTGAATTAGAACAAAAGTCACAAAAAAAATAAACAAGTAAAATTGATAACCTCCTCCTTGGTGCGTTTGGTGTTATTGGTAGGTGCGCTTTTAATCGGTTAAAAAGCAATTGAACAATGAGCATCCTTTACAATAAATACCCATTATTTTACAAAAAGCAATAAATACCCATTATTTTACAAAAAGCAATAAATACCCATTCTACTACAATAAACTTGTAAAAGAAAAGTTCCCATTTGCCCCTAAAATAATGGCCAAACAACTCTAGACAAAAAGAATCCAATATACCTTTAAAAGAAAATCCCATAATACACTTCAAATAAAACCAAAGGGTACACTTTAAGGTAAAATAATGTATCCCAAAAAGGAAAATTCCAGTGTACCACCAAAAGAAAAGCCCAGTGTACAAACCAAAAGAAAAGCCTAATCTACCAGTAAAATAAAACACCAGAGAACAATTAAAAGTTTAATGCATCCTAATAGAAAAGCCTCAGTGTATACTTAAAAGGAAAAAAAACAATGTACATTTTTTAAAGTAGAGCTTAATCTATCTAAAAAAAGAAAAGCTCAGTGTACCTTATACAAGAAAAAGAAACAATGTATCCCTCAAAGAAAAATCAGTGTACCACTAAAAGAAAAACCCTGTGTACCATCAAAAGAAAACCCAGTGTACCACCAAACGAAAAGCGCAGTGCACCACCAAAAAAAAGCCTAATCTACACTTAAAATAAAACACCAGAGAACAATTAAAAGTAAAAGCTTAATATATCCTAAATAGAAAAGCCCCAGTGTATACTTAAAAAGAAAAAAACAATGTACCCTTAAAAGTAGAGCCTAATCTATCTAAAAAAAACAAAAGCCCAGTGTACCTTATGCAAGAAAAAAAATGTATCTCTCAAAGAAAAAATCAATATACCCTTAAAATAAAACTTAAAATGCCTTTAAAAATAAAAGACTTAATATATCGCAAAAATTAAAGGCTCAATATACCTGTAATGGAAAATGCCCAGTGCGCCTATAAAAAAGTCCAATGTACCAGTAAAAGGAAAAGCGTACCCTTAAAATAAAAACCAAAGAACAATTAAAAGCATAATGTATCCTAAAAAGAAAAGTCCCAGTGCATCCCTAAAAGGAAACTAAAAGAATGTACCCTTAAAAAAAAAAGCCTAATATATATAAAAAAAAATGCACAGTATACCTATAAAAAAAACTATCTCTAAAGAAAACCCAATGTATCCCTCAAAGAAAACGCTCAACATGAACATACTCTCTTAAAATAAAACTTAAGGTGCCCTTAAAAATAAAAGCCCATAAATGAAAATGCTCAATGTACCTCTATTAGAAAAGTCTAATGTACGCCTCAAAATTAAAAAACACGAATTTATCCCAAAAAGAATAAAGTAAAAAAAATAATGATAAACACACACACACACAAAAAAAAAGCCCCTAGTATTCTTCTAAATAAAATAAAGTGTTAGGTACCCGCCCCCCCTCCCCCCATAAACATTAATGTATCTTTAAAAAAATAGACATATACTCGTACAAGTAAAAGCCCAATGTACCCCTTAAAAGTTAAAGTCCAAAAGTATTTTAAAAAATGTACCCCACACCCCACTTAAAAATAGATCTGAAGTTATCCCTCTAAAAGCAAAACTAATGTCAAATGTTAATGTACCCCAATTTCTTTAACTTAAATATATTCCCAAGATCAAAAATTCCAATGAACTAAGAAAAAAACGAAAACTATCATGCACCCTTCAAGTTTTAAAGTACAATGTACCCATAAAAGTATAAGTCTATATGTTTTCACAAACCATAGATTAGAGTATATGCAAAAAAGTGTCTTTGCAATAAAATCAATGTACTTCTTCAAAGTCCATTGTACCATTACTATCAGAATATTTGAAAGTTTGAAATGCCCCCCTCCTCTTTCAATTAAGTCTAAAGAAATAGTGAAACGGGCAAATTACGAGTATTTTACGGATAAAAATTAAGTAGAGGCCCATATTTACAGAAGAGTAATAATTGTATTCTATACATAGGATCATAAAATTAAAATTAGCGGTAAAATTATAAAGTTGGCGCAGGTTTGGCTAAAAATCAGTGTTTTGGAGCAGAAATCGCGATTTGGTGCAGAAATCGCAATTTGGCGCAGTTTGGCGCAATTTGCGCAGGCGCAACACCCCTGATGAGGTTTTACATGGGTTGGAATTTATTTTCGTGTATATTGACGATATATTGGTCGCCAGTTCCTCTGAGCAAGAGCACTTAAAACATTTAGAAATAGTATGTAAACGTTTAGCGGAATATGGCATTAGAATTAATATGTCAAAAAGTGTCTGGGAGCGCCGGAACTTTCTTTTTTGGGTTACTTAGTTATCAACGCAGGAGTAAAACCTCTCCCAGAACGTATCGTATCTATTTTTGAGTTTAAACATCCGAAAACCATAAAGGATCTTAGGCGTTTTTGGTGATTGTTAAATTACTATATTCGCAATATCCCTCAATCGGCTCATTCTCAAGCACTACTTTGCGAATATTTAAAAGGCGCTAAATCAGAGAAATTACAAATTATTAGTCCAAGAATAAATTGGCTAACGCAGCCTTGCTTTTTCCTCCTTTACCTAATGCTGCGTTACCATTGCATGTGGATGCATCAGATGTGGCCATGGGAGGAGCTTTGCATCAAGTTATGCCCAGTGGTTTGCGGCCGTTAGGCTTTTTCTTTCGTAAATTTTCTAAAACAGAACAAAAGTATTCTGCTTATGACAGAACACTTGTATCTGCGTATTCTGCGACAAAACATTTTCGTTTCATGTTGGAAGGACAAAATTTTACGCTTTATACAAACCCCCGATGTATGCTTTTCAACAAAAAAGTGTTCCCTTAGACAACTTATGCACCTAGATTTCATAGGGCAATTTACTACTGACATTCGTCACGTCAAGGGAACTGAGAACATTCCAGCAGATGTATTTTCAATAGTTCACGCTATAACTTATCCTTCACCTTTAAATTATGACCAAATTGCTAAAGTCCAAGAAACTGATAAAGATTAAAAAAAATTCTAAAATGAAACATCAGAATTACGACTTAAAAAGTGAAATATGTTAGGTACAATGGCAAAGTTGTATTGTGATGTTTCAAGAGAAAAAATATGACCGTTCATCCCAGGTTTGGTTTGGTTAATTAACGAACTTGTCAAGAATTTCGCCAAATCTGGAAACCTTTCCTACGACAGTCATATGGTTAACATAGGAACACAGTTAAGAAAAGTCATTGTCTTGCTCTCTCATCCATACTTATACCTACTTTACTTACTTATACCTCTGTTCATAATTAAATACCAAACAAATATAATCAATGTTAAAAATTCGAAAGAATACACTATTTTTTTATTTCACTCCTAATTCAGAACATAGTCAGTGAAAATCTCGTTTTCAATAGTAGCATAAATTTCACTCTAAAATGAAGAAAAAACTTTTTTTGCTAATGAATAATATTTATCAATATATACATTTTATTTGGGTATTTTGTTTGCTTTTCCAAATAGCGCAACTTTTAGTTATGCTGTACGATCTTTAAACAGTACACTTGCCATCACATGAGCCGACACTTGACTTTTCATGAAATTGTTTACAACAGTATATACATTTCCTGTAGTTTTGAATAAGGTTTTTGCATTTCGGTATTGCAATCCATAGAAACTACAAACAATCCGTAGTATGATTGTGCACGATAAAAGTTAAATTCAATGAGGGAACAGAAAATACAATACGAAAAAAAGTTTAGTTGCACTCGTCTTAGGTAACTCTTTCTATCTTATATATATTTCTCTTATGCGGTGATCGAAAAACGCATTATTTATATACTTGAAATGGCAACACGAAACTTTTGTTTACAAAATCAATAATCACGTTCGCTGTTATATCGCCGCGCTATTTAAAAAAATAATTTTACGATTGCCTAGCCAAGCAGTGCTGCTGCAGTGTTTAAGAAAATGCAAGAAATCGTCTTCGAAGATCCAGCAAAAGCGTACAAGAAAGCTATGTCAGACGAACTTTTGTTTACAAAATCAACAATCGCGGGGATTATGGTTCATGGGGTTGCGCCAAATTCGCCTAGCCAAGCCGTGCTGCTGCAGTGTTTAAACAATGTGCAAGAAAGCGTTTTCGAACATCCAGCGAATGCGTAGAAGAAAACTATGTGAAATAATACAAGATTAGAAAAGAAGCAGAGTAACGTTGTTATGCGAACGTTCATCAGAAACGATGATAGCTTTGTGGAAGTTGGAAGAAGTTAATTTAGGGTGCATGACGTAAGTTTTGCGAAGGAAAAAACTATCGCCAACGTATTAGGGAACATAATGCTGCCCTTGCTTTTGCGTCAATGGGTGCTGAAATTAAATTTCCCTTATATGCAACTGAACAGAAATGGGCTGGATATGTGCAACTGTACATCTTTGACGAGAAGTAAATCCATTTCCCGAATCATATCTTCAGATGCACCAATTAGCCAAAACTAATCTTACAGCAGACATAAAGTTAGTTTTTTTTGGAAAATTCCAGCTCATATTTACGACGGTACAATGCATTTATCCTGTAGGTGAACACTGCCAAAGGATATCGCCTATGAATCAGTTACAGATCCTATGGTATATCCCCCTACTCTTTTCTCGAGGAGAATGTGGTTGGTATGCCAGCATGGAGAAAGTGGAAGAAAGGCGCACTGCCAAACCTATTTAAGTTAAGCAATTGCAGTATTAAGCTGAAAGGCTGGCAGTGCGAGAGGAATTTAGTTTTCTGCATAGTAGCGGAAAACTCTTTCAGCAATAGGTACCAAGGTATGTACCAAGGTATTTTGGGTGCTTTACTGAAAACTGTAAGTGGAATTGTATGCAATAGTTTTCAGCAAGTGTGTAGAGAGCTTGGATTTCTGGACGGTGATCAACATTGGCATGATACATTACGCGAGACATGAATGCCACGTCATTTACGAATGCTCTTTGTTGTTATTTGTGGTTTTGGAGAAGTAGAAGATATACCTTCACTATGAACACAGCATTGCAATGTTCTTTGTGAAGATTTTGTGCAGCAGTACTCGCAAGCAACTGGAGTGCAATATGCCATTTCTGAAATTAATGAACAGGAAGCTCTACGTCTACTCGACATTGAAAAGCTCAATGCTGAACAGAAAATTGTTCTTGCAATGGTTCTAAGAGGGAGTGCTGTGCATGAAAAGAAGACGCCTAAACTGGGCCAGCAGGAACGGGAAAGACTTTGTGTATTCTACTTTATTGTATATAAAATGGGGCCGGGGGAAAGAAGACCAAGCAACACCTGTTGCATCTACTGGAATTGCTGCTACATTGTTAAGTGGAGCCCTTACCTTAAATGCAACATCAACCTGTAACTTAAAACCCAATACACCTGAAGCACAAATATTCAAATTAATTGTTTGGGACGAGGCACCAATTACCCATGTCTATGCCTTTTTGGCTATTGACCGACTTTTGCAAGATTTGACCCACCGCTATGAGCCATTTGGTGGAAAAGTTGAAAGGCGGAGATTTTTGTCAAGTGTTACCTGTAATTCCTAGAGGTTCCCATGCTTTGACAATTGCTAGCTGCTTGAAAAAGCATGCTTTGTGGACTGAATTTCATGTTTTGTATCCGAAAATATGCATGCTCTACCTCATGAAAGGGAGTTTGCAAAATGGTTGTTCAGTTTGTTATCTAGCAATACAAGATCCAATTAAACAACTGAATGATGATCTTGATTTTTCAACAGATTGATTTTCCATCGGACAACAATATGGCCTTTTCTTTCAGGAGAAAATAATTTCCAATCTGTTTAGCTTTTTCTATGACTGTTACGTAATAAGTCACAAGGCCAAACATTCGACAAAATCAGTTTAGTTTTATCTAAGTCATGGGCAATTGTATGTTGGTCTTTCAACAGTGCGATCATTTAATTATGTTTCAATAGTAGCTCCACATCCAGTTCCTTACAATTGTGTGTTTAACCGTTTGAGTCCCAAGCAGCAAGATCGTGCTGTGGAGATTTTATGTCGAGAAAATCCAGTACATTTCGAACATTGTGGACAACTGACGGTGCGTTACTGATTGTTGAAGTTGCGCGCTCAGATTTACTGAAGCAAGTACATCACACAGCTCCTTTCCATCGGTTTGGGTCATCTGACCATGGTTCAAAAATACGAGGCGTCATTCCCGGGTGTTTCCTTCGAGATAGGGTTCAAAACCGTGTTTGAAAAAACGAGTTTAGTTAATTAAAGTCGCACTAGAGCTACACAGTGTAAAATAAACAAAGTGCTATCGTGCCCCTTGGTATTTCTCGACATAAAATAAAACAAGCGCTGCTTGGGTCTTTTCGTACTCATTTAGAGAAAGCCCGGTTGCGCTGTTTGGGATTCTTCGACAGTGT
Organism: Troglohyphantes excavatus; assembly: GCA_963932185.1. NCBI lineage: Eukaryota > Metazoa > Arthropoda > Arachnida > Araneae > Linyphiidae > Troglohyphantes > Troglohyphantes excavatus. The sequence goes on along the minus strand of OZ010676.1, from coordinate 68,601,094 downwards.
TTTTTCAATACCCTTGAGACTCAAACAATTAAAGAAGTCCTAAATGATTAACGTAAGTATTTTCTGTTTAAACTTTAAAATTGGAAATTTAGGGAAACTTCTATAAAATTCTACATAGTATCTGCCAACAGCAATGTTTATACGTAGTTTTTAATTATATTTAATTTCTAATGTTGTATTTCAAACAAACAGTTATGTCATTAGGAATTTTAATTCATCAACACATTGTCAACAAAATATTCACAACAAGTTTGTTCAATCATGTTTTTTGTTTACATTCTTATTATACATTTGTAAAAAAATTCAGTTTTCTGTGTTTCAGTATTGATTCATATAACTAAAAATGTTTTGTTATTAGGACACATTATTATTGTGCCCTACCTTATAGCGAGCGAAGCGAGAATTGGTTTGCGAAGCAAACCAAAGAGGATTGCATAGAAATCTTCCGGGGGTTGGCGGAGCGTCAGCGGAGCAGGGGGCGGAGCCCCCTAATAATATATTATTAGGTTTATTGTAATCTTCAAAATAGCAACATCTTTAAATGAGAATTCATATTAAGTTAAAATTTAGTTTAAATACTTCATTATATTTTGGAAAAAAAAAAATTTAATAACAATAGGAATCATTAAAAAAAAATATTAAGTACTAAAAAAGAAATAAAAGTGCGAAATATTTAAGAATATACATACAATGTAGTATTTTCATTCATAGGAAGAAACGTCTGTCCATCAACAATCACATGTCTTTCATTAGTGAGATGATATTTGATTTCAAAAGGAGAAAAACCATTATCATCAGGAGTAGATCCCATAAAATTTAGCCAACGTTCAGGAGTGCATTCCCTACCCCAACCACCACACATTAAATCTAAAACAGTTGAGCCAGGAGTCAGGCCTTGAATATCTTTACAAGAAGCAAATGTTGCATCTGCATATCTAAAAAATAAGGATACACATTAAGTTACTACGTTTAGATATAAAAGTGTAAATACATAATCAAACGATTTGTAATTAAATGATTCAACTGACTGCCTTTATTATTTTTGCTTTCGTAGAAAAAAAAACCAACAGATTGCACAGAATATTTTAGTCTTAAATGTAATATTCCATTCAGTGTTTTTGCAATTTTACTCCTCTTGAAAAAGTTGTTCTCTTATTTGTTTGGCTAAACAGACATTTTTAACCAAACAAAGCAATTTAGTGGATGTTCAAATAATATGTCACAGGAGGGGCATGGAGGAGAAAGATAGTTTTTTCTAGAAAAAAAAGCCAAAAAATGAAGGTTTGATTGCTTCATACCATGAAACACAATAGTAGATGTTGGATGGGACAAAATGTATGATCCATTCATCTATGGAGACAAGATCTGTACATTTATGGACCTACAACTCAACATTGATTTGTGTAGAGCGCAAGTTCATACTATAACTATCATTTTAGCTACACTCAACTAAAAAAAGGAAAAACTGTTTTACATTAATATTGTTTTACTATTGATTGTAATTATTAAGCTTAAATATAAAACCCTGTAGACAAAATTTGTGTATAAAACAGCAGTCTTCACTCTATGCATTTTTTGAAGGGCAGTCGCTCGTTACCACTCTAAAACCTTTACTTGGCGATTGAAAATTTTAAAACCTGGCAACGCTGAGTTGAATGCATTAAATAATCAAAAGCAGTAGCAGTGTGAATTTTTAGTTGCTCTGTGGATTAAAAGTTGCAGGACAATTATTGTTAGCGAGTGGTTAGCCTTACGAAAAACGTCAATTGAAAAGCAATAGTTGGAAAAATTGTTCTTAACAAATCTGGATTAGGTACTTAGCAATTTAGAGTAGAGAGAGAATTATAATATAGTGTTTAGACAAGCTAATATTTTATAAACATTATTTAATTCAAGATACCGTCATTGTATTTTTCCTACATATTCAAAAGTTTCAGCAAATTGACTAACATTGTTTTCTTTCAATAACTTGCAGATTACAGGGGTATTTCAGTTGCTAGATAACATTTAAGAATTGTGATACAGAGTTAGCACAATAGCCCAGTAGAGATAGCATTTTGGATTGTAAAAGGTGGAGCCATTTTGGTTTTCAGGTATGTTGTATGTATTGAAGTTGTATGTATTAAGTTATTTAAGCATATTAAAAACAGACACGAAGTAAAAGAAAAAGGTACAGCCGCGGAAAAAAAAACGAACCACCGATGATTATTTCGTTAGTTTTTATAGTAGAGCTAAACTTAATGTACCATTTCGTAGGGAATAAAGTCTACTACACATTCATATACAAAAAATTTGCATAGAGGACTATCTTCATACTCGAATCCGCACCAACTTTAAAATTTTCAATAGCAATACCCAATTTTGATTCAATATTTAGAATCTACGATAAAATTTATCGTTGAATATCAATTTCCAAGTCATTTGGTTAAGTAGTTTTTTAATTATGAATATCGAAAGTTTAGAACTCGTAATGTTAAATGAATTTCTGAAACTTTTAATCATATCTTTCGAAATAATAATTTTATTAAGTTGATATTTTTATCTGTGTTACTTCTAAACAATCAAAACAAAATACACTAGCTTTCATTACTTATATGTATATTTTTTAATTTTATTTAAATTAGGATATTAATATTCATAAAATTTATGAATAGCAACCATGCTATATTTTGATAGTGATAGATTCAGAAAAACGTTTTATATACATATCTAAAATTTCATGATTTTCATCTTTGTAGTTTTCTGGCTATATTAAAATGAGCATCAAATGATCATTTAAGGGGTCATACACAAATTTAAAATCTGCAGAACTTAACAGAAATCTACTAATTTTGAGAATTAAAAGCGCTGTGATCGCATTGGCTAAAATTCTAAATTCTTATATAAAGGCGAGGGGTATACGGGAGTGGCGGAATGAATTATCACGGGAAAAGAAGAACCACGGCTAACGCCAAAACATTTTCTACCAGCGTACTTCATTTCGAAGTCTCACTAATACTTTGTCCAATGTGGAAGTAGCCCCTCAAATAAGATAGATACGTATCATCTAATATATCTGCATATAAATGTAGGAAATTAAGGAAAATTTATATTTAGATTAGTTTGAGGTCGGGGAACATTTCTGCGCTATCAAAAGTAGGTGTTGCTATTGAAAATTTTAAATTTCGTGCGGATTCGAGTATGAAGATAGAACCCTATGCAAATTTTTTGTATATCAATGTATAGTAGACTTTATTCCCTACAAAATGGTATATTAAGTTTAGATCTACTATAAAAACTAACGAAATAATCATCGGTGGTTCGTTTTTTTTTTCTGCGGCTGTACAAGTAAAAGGTAACAAGATGTATAGCTAACCCAGCTTTATATATACTCCCAACTACAGGTTGGCAAGTTCCGATTGGCCGGCACCGCAACGCACGTAAACGCGAGTGACGTCACACCGCATCGGTAAAAACAGAAAATGAAAAAAATATTATTTACGTTCTTCATTTTGAAAACAGAGCTGTGGTTTAACTTATAGAATATCTTAAGTTAAAAATCCACCAGAATTTTTATTGTTTTGCCACAGGTGTGGTTGATGTATGTTGTTCACCACATCGACAAATAGGCAATAGATCCTCTAGCTCATCTTCTTTCATGTTGAATTAAAACTTCTGGTGCATTACCGTCCGTAGGACTCGAATCCACAATGAAGCATCAAAATCCAGCTTTTTTGCACTCATTTGTTGCCACAAGCTTTTTGCATTGTTACGAAATCATATTCACAGGTCTCGCAACACTTTTTACGCATGTCCCTAAGGGGAAGAGAGACCAAACATCTTAAAAAAAGGGGGCCAAAAAGGGACTTACAAAATTATAGGAAAAATGCAATGGAGCGAAAAGAGATGTAATAAATTTTTTTTTTCTACGTAACAATACAGGCTAGAAATGTACTAGCAACTATCAGACATCCAACTGAACTGTTTAGTTGCATACAACAGAAAAACTCAAATTGTATCTGATCACTCAGAAACTATTGGACAAAATATCTTTTTGCTCGATACCACGCTAACAACTTTGGGAAACATCAACAATTTGACTATTTTACATGGATTGCGATAATACGAATTTTGCGATATTACATCCTTACTTTGGCGATTTCGAAATCTGAAACGTGGCAGGGCTCGGATCGAATGTAATTAAAATAATCGCCGGACAGTTGCCGAGTGATTTTTTACTCACTCGGCTGATTAAAAATGCACTAAAGTGCACTTATCGATTGTGTGCGGCTAGCCTTAAAATCAAACCATTTCGAACTTACTCGATGCTAGGCTAATAATTTATAATCGGACATTTGATTACATCACAGTCACAAGTCTGTCTTTTCCCCGCCAATTCACAAAAGATTCACTTTAATCCAAAAGCCAATTCAGAAATCTAAAAACCCTGAAAAATCAATTCAACTTAAGCCCTTTAAATATCTTATACAAAATTTATAAAGACATTCTCTGGTAAGTGGCTTTGTGAAGATATCGGCAAAGTTCTTTTTAGTATTAATATAATTTAATTTGAAAATTTCATCATACACTAATAAATTTTTAACAAAATTATAGTTGACGTCAATATGTTTGGTTCTGCTATTTTCAATTGGAGAATTAGCGAAACTTATAGCAGCCTGATTATCGCAAAATATGACAGTAATTCAATTTTAGATTGCCAAGACCTAAATCAGCACATTTTTCCAGTATGTTTTTGACCCACGACTTCCTTTGAGGCTTCTGTCAAGGTCACATATTCGGCTTCCATAGTAGAAACACTTTCGCTTAAATGTTCTCCAAATTATTGGAGCATTACCGACAAAAAGAAAAATACCACACATAGATGTGATCTTCTCTATTGGCGGGAAAATCTGAACCACAAAAGCAATTGATATTTATATTAGACAGGCCTGACAAATTTAATTTGTAGTTCTGGGTATACTTTAAATATCCTAACTTTAATAAAGCAACCCAATGTTTTAAACCAGGATTTTCCTGAAATTGAGATAATATATTCACTGCATAACATATATCAGGTCTTGCAATATAAGAAATACAACCCAAAATATTTCGGTAATACAATTGTGACATTTCGTTTGACTCGTGTTCAGAATTTGGACAATCTAATTAAGACATAATATAACCTTTAGCTATAGAAAGTGTTGATATAGGAAAACTGTACTTTTTATACAATTCACAAATTTTATTTATATATGATCTTTGATGTATATAAAGATTTCCGTTTTCTTCAACAAATTCAACACCCAAAAGTTTCTTAGTTTTGACTAAAATTTTTATGTCAAATTTCTGTTTTAATATAGACAATACATGGTCAATGTCACTTTTATTCTTACCAAATATTTCGATGTCGTCAACATATATCAACAATAAAATATGCCTATAGTATAAATATGCTCAATTACACCCCTATAAACGTTTAAAATTAAAATAAAAAAAAAAAACAGAATTTTATTCAAAAAACCATTCACGACTACTTTGGTGCCGTCCATAAATAGCCTTTTTTAACTTGCATACATAATGTGGTCTGTCTTGATTTACAATTCCCTGTGGTTGACTCATATACACTTCAGCTTTCAACATTGCATACAAATAAGCACACATTATGTCAATTTGACAATGAGACCATTTAAAAGCACATACCAAAATAGCAAAGAATAATCTTATCATAGAAAAGTTAACAGGGCTGAACACTTCTTCATATGATTCACCTTATTTTTGATTAAATCCTTGCGCTACAAGACGAGTTACATATCTGACAATTTGATCATTCTCATCTCGTTTGATAGTATAAACCCACCCGTTATTAATAATATCACGATTTTTAGTTTGTGGTACGAGTTCCCAAACATCTCGAGATTTCATTGTTTCAATCTCATCTGTCATAGCTTTTAGCCATTCTTTACTTTCAGGGGATTTTATGGACTCTTTATAGCTATTAGGCATTTTTAGTGTTATTTACCTCCACTTGTGTTGACAAATAACCTTCCTGAATAATCGTCCTTCCCACTAAACTTAAATAGCTTTCTATTATAATTTACTTTGTTAGCATTACAATACGCCTCAACATCTTTATTTGACCTAAGACGCATGTTTGTACCTTTGATCTTTTAATAGATGTCAGTTCGACTGCCATCAGATCTGGGTACAGCACTTCGAAACCAGGAAATGCTTTCACATGGGATTAAATCGGGTTGGTTACTTGGTCCCGCATGAGGTTCGAAGTTTCGTTCTGAATGATCATCACTATCTAGATCAGGATCAGTTTGCAAAGGCACATAGTGCTTAACGGTTTTAGGGTCCTGTAGTTTCCACAGATTTAACCTTTTCCTCAAATCTAACATTAGACGTTTCAGTTATTTTATTTTCGTCTTTTAAACATATTCTGTAACCCCGAGTTTGCATTGCATATCCTACCATGACACCCAATTTTGCTCGTATATCGAGTTTTTTACGTAGTTGTTTGGGTATGCCAACACATAGGGTGGATCCAAATGTTTTTAAATGAGTTACCGAAGATTGTCGGCCACTGTACAATTAAAAAGGAGTTTTAGATTGGCTTTTATGACAAATCCTATTCCATACATATGTAAAACATAGGATAGCCTCCCCCCAGAATTTTTGGCCTAATCCAATGGATTGTAACATTGCTTTTACAGCATCCATAGCTGTTAAGTTAAATCGTTCACTGCACCCGTTCTGTTCTGGAGTGTATACATTTGTCCTTTTGGCATGAATGCCAATTATTAAACTCTTTATGGACAAATTCAAGCATATTATTACTCCGGACATTTATAAACTTAGAATTTAAAGACCTTTCGGCTCTTTTTTGATAATGTGTGAAACAATCAAAAACGTCAGATTTATTTTTCATAAAAAACACAGTAACTTTACGAGAATAGTCATCAATAATTGTTAAGAAATATTTATTTCCACGCATGGATAAATTTGGAAGTGGTCCACAAACGTCCATATGCAACAGTTCTAAGAGTTTAGAAGATCTTATTCCAGGAATAGGTTTGTTGTGATTTGACGCATTGCATGCGCACACATCGACGCACAGTCTCAGCAGTATCGCGCATTGCATGCGCACACATCGACGCGCGGTTTCGGCAGTATAAATGCTGTGGATGTCAGTTCACTGGCCGCTTCGAATTATGTTCTGTTAACTTGTTGTGTTTACTTTCATTCCGGAATAAATATTATGTTTTAGTTCTACGTCCAATGTTTCAATGACCACTCTATCAAATACCACCATGTAACAAGGTTTAAAAGATTTTCTTTTAGTTTTAGCTACCTTACATGGGACAGAATCCAATTTTCATACTTAAAGGTAACCTTCTAACACTTGAGTTTCGACTTGTGTGCAAGACAGAATCGTTGTTGACGTGGCTAAAACGATTATGCCATAACTCAAGTTCATTGCTGGACTCTGTTGCAAAATTATATACATCGTTATCCATTGTAGAGCTGTCATTTGGATTTAGCTTAACATGATACTAAGGTTTACAAAAATAAAGACCATTAACCCTTTTGGCACAGAATACTCTTTTACCGTTTTTATCATAAACCCAAATTTTTCCTTTCTCACCAACGAAAGTTGAACCTGCCTTTTTGATAATAGAACCAGAAATTAGATTACGTCTAAGGTTTGGCGAGTACATAACATTCTGCAATATTATCTTTACTGGTTTATCATCAAGTTTAACACAAAACTTTAGTTCCGATTCCTTCAACAGGACCGTCCACTTCACCTACTGCTAGCGACATAGTTGCGTTTTTAACAGGTTTTTATTCGGTAAATAATTTTAAATTATTACAAAAATGGTTAGATGCTGCTGTATCAATTACCCATGCTAGTTTATCTACAGAACAATTAATTTGGTTAGAACAAGCTTCTACACGATTAAAATTATCATTATCAGATAGACTGCAATAGGAATTGTTTAGCACCCTTTTATCCGACTTAGATTTAGAATTTCCTCTACCAGCCGATTTTTTTATGTCTTATAACTTTTCTATTTTGGCTAGATTTACGGTTGGTTTTGTTAACGTTATTGGGGTTAATATTTTAAGAGGAAACAGCAAAAGCATTACTGTCAGTTTTATCCAAATCAATTTTAACCTGGTCAATACGACTTTGCTCTAATAATAACTCGCTTAACCCATTTTGAAAATTAAAATCTTTATCAGGATACCTATATATAGACTGGACAATGTTCCGATAAGAGGAGGGTAAATACCTTATTAGTTGGTACGCTTGATAAAATTCTTCAACTGGATGCCCAGCATCCTGAAGCTTGTCGACCGTTTGCTTTATACGTGCAGCAAAAAGTCTGACATCTTCTCCGCTTGTGAATTTATGGGCGAAGAATTCATCGAGTAGTTGAACGACACAGGCTCTTGTAGCTGGCTCCAAATAGTCCTCGAGTTTCTTCCATGCATCCGGACCATCCGCAGTTCCGGAAATGAGGGTCCTATACGTAGGTTCCAAACTCAAGTAGATTGTGGCATAGGCTTTATCCTTCCGGTGTTTATACTCGAGAAGTTCCTTTCTTGATAGATCTTTATCTTCAACACGAGGTTCGGTATTATCAAAGAAAGACCATAAGCCCTTTTCCATCAATACAACTTTTATATCTTTCTTCCATGAAAACCAGTTGTGTGCACCTTGTAATTCAATAACACTGTTGAATCTTGGCTTTTCTATATTCTTATGTTTTAAAGCACACACTTGAAATTTCCTTTAGTAGACACACTAAAGCTTTGTTGTCACGCTGAGGTTCTTGAAGCTATCCCCCATCGGATAGTTCTTTTAAACTTGCTAATCACGCATTGGGCTATCACGAAACTTGGAACTATCGGCTCGGCCCCCATCGGCCAGTTTCTTGTTTTTTTCTCTCCTTTTTTACAAAAGTCTAGTGGTTACGCTTGCTGTGGGCTGCTGACAGGCCCTTGACCCTTGATATTATTCGTAGTCGGATAGCATATTTAATATCTTCATACCGTATGCAAGTGCCTTTTTGTTCAATAAAGATAAATTCTTGAAAATATAGAAATTCTTTAATTTATATAAAAAGTCAACAATACACACGTTCACGACTAACAAAAATAAGAGCAACAAAAAGCTCCTATAAAATATTCAATTACATTTTGATATTAAAGAAATAGCTGCAGCCAGACAACAACAACACACTAGAACCGCTCAGTAACGAATGTCAAAAAACCAAACTAATACCGGGCTCGTGATATGCCCGTTTTTATATGCCGTCAATTGCCTATGACTTAACAAAAAAATCACTTCAAGATTGTATGAGATTAGCGGAAAGACTTGACATCGCGGTGATCAAGATCGAAAAAATTTGGTATGCTTTAACTTGGGTTCGAAAGATCCGAAAACTTGATCGATGTCTAACATGATTCAAACAACCGTTTTATAACTTAATTTACGAAATAAAAAATTAAATTTATAACTATGTAACGCAACTTGCTTAGTACAAGCAATACATGTGTATTACATGCACATGCATTTTGTAATGTATGTGTACATATGTACTGGTAACACATGTATTACATACATAGTAAAATTTATAATATAATTTCCCTAAAATGGGAAAAGGAGAGAAGTTGAAATTAAACTGATTCTTCTAAAATGCGCCGACACATTTGCGAGATCGAGAATGTGCGTCACGTGCTGACTGAAGGCCGTTCTACGCATCGCGGCGTAATCGTAACGCAAAATTGCACTACTCGCATAAATTATCAGTTTAACTAAATAAAAAGTATATATTTTGATAACTATTTAATTGGTTTGTAGAATTTATGAAGCTAGTATACGTTACTTTAATAGAATTTTGGATGGAAGACAAAGAAGTTGACATCGTGCGTAGCGAATGACACCACTTTAAAGTCAATGTCGCCATTGCTAGATTGCAATAATTAAACAAAATTTATTTCCCCAATATAAATTTTATTCCTTCATAATATTATGTACATATATTAATAGTTGTTTTATTAGTATTTTGGATGAAATTGACTTTAAAGCGGTAAAATCGGGACGTTGCTAATCGGCGAATTCAAGTTCTACTTTTAAGTAATTTATTTCGTAATAAAAACTAAATATTAATAAGAAATATATATTCATCCATAAAATAGTAGTATTTCCTTCCAAGATAGATAAAAAAAATGCTCATTCGTATTTAATAGAAACAGTAGTCAACGATGTTGACAGAAAATAGTTGACGTTTTCTAAGTTTTTAAATCTTTACAAAACGATGTTAAGGATTAGAAATTGCACATTTTGGAATTTAAGTATGTGGTTTAAAATATTTTATTTGATAATAAGGGAGATTTAATTTAAGAAGTCCGATGGAGGTTTGAAAGACACCAGAACATTGCGAATGGTACATACTTTTAAGCCCGATGAATCGTCGCGAACTTCGAGGAAGGCCGTTTCTCCAGCCAATTTCTTTAAACTTTTAATTTCTAGGCTTTAATATTTATTTTGCTAATTAAAATTTCGAGGATTTGCCGATTTTAATCGGAATTTTTCATGTACGAAAATACAACTCGGCTTATACGCGGGTTTCCGATTTTGGACAAAAAATCGTCATAAAATTAGGGGGTCGGCTTATACGCAGATCGGCTTATACGCGAGTATATACGGTATTCATTTTGCTCTTAACTGAACAGAAAAAAAGTTCAGCTAAAACCAATGACATATCTGACTTTTTGCGTTATTCTGAATTTTTTGCAGATTTTCACAGCCTTGTATCTTGGTACCTGTTCAGAATTTTAAACATGTTCTACATCAATCTTGTAGAAAATTTAATGCTTTTTAAAATGTGTAAATGTATCTGTTTACCTAAAATGTGCCAGAAGTGAGTTATTGAGGGAAAATGACAAAAATGCCTTTTTAGCTGTTTTCTCAAGAGTGTGGAAAACGCACAAGGAGGAGGAGGTCGAAAACTTGGATTTTTCACGAGGGGGTCAATACATACAACTTACTTGAAAATCACAATTACTTCACCTTTTCCAACCCAACCTCTTTTTTTTAGCTATCTCTACTGGGCAAAATAAAAGGCAATCATAGTCAAACTGTACTAAACACTTGGCTGAATATATATGAAATAAGGTTTTTAAATGGCATTTTTAATATAATAAGAATAAAATAAAACTAAGTTTCTTAGTGGCAAATTTTTTAGATATTATTAGTATGGATAAAAGATTGGCTTGTGCTTAAAAAGATTACCTTTGAGACATATAATAAGTTAATTTTTCAATAACCAAATCTCCTTCATCACTTTCACCAAGTCGATCAATCTTCAAAAATTCACTTTGCTTTGGGGAACAAGCAAACTGACAGAAATTCTTTCTAAAGTTTGATAAGCAGGATGGACATCTTGCAATTCCTAATGTAGCTGCAATCTCAAGATTCTTTTGCAACTGTTGGATTTGTTTGACACTGCAGCAAAACAGATTGGTTTCTGTAAATAGAAATAGGGATATTTTTTAAATATTAGAATTGAATATTTCACTAGATTATGTTTTAAATTTGCATATTTTGGGTTAATTAAAACTGATCAAATTGTTTGATTTCCGTATTTTGGTTTGGTTACACTCAAATTTTACATATGCTATGGAAGAGATAAGATACATACCCCGTAATATTTCAGGACAGATTTCTTGTAATATTTCTAATGCTTCTTCATTCTCTAAAACCCTTGCAGTTCCATTATAAGAACAAGTTGCTTCACCAAAATCGTTTTCGCCACAAAAATTATGCATTACACAATGGCTTTCAGCTGAAACCTAAAATGAAAATATTCCTAGATAATTAAAAATATTACAAATAATTAAATTTAGTGAATTTGTGATTAAAAGCTCAAATTGTAATCTACTTAGTACCCAATTGGGATAGGCAAAAAATAATTAGCTTAACTAGTAGAATTCCTTGACAATTGGAATTTTTTTTCTTTACAATAATGCTATAAAGTTTCAAATAAATTTCCTGAGAAATGAATACCAAAGCATTAAAACGTTTTATGCAACATTGATTTCCTTTATTATGCCTGAAGATAACCCTATCTAATTAATGAATAGAATTTATGATTGTTTTTAATAGGAAATGTTCGAAGTTTGAATAAAATGTAATAAAGGTCTAGGGTATGTCAACACCAAGAACAAAATACATTAAATAAAAGTAACAACTTATTGCACAATTTGACAAAAACAAACAAATTGTGTTAAGATTGTGGCATATGAATGTTTACTGGTAGAACTGAATAAAATGCACTTTTAAACATTTGAACACATAAGTTATTTGGACAATCCGCAATTAGTACTCGGCCAAATCTGAAATGAATAAAATGGTTTGCAAGTCAGCAAAACGCCCTCACTGTTTGTTCTCTAGAATGAAAAGTAATGAAACTGGGAAAATGCAAGTGTAGTAATACTAGGTTAAAAGGCTAATAAATTCAAACTGATGTAAAATGAAAATATCACAATAGTTAATGCTTTAAAATACACAGCTTAAAGAGTTAATGCAATAATTAATAATGTAAGGTTTTATATGTGAAATATAGATCCTTCATCCAAAAACAGGGATTTTGGCCATCCTTACCATTCTGATTTCTCATCTACAAAATGCTATATTTAAGAATTTTAAGGGAATTATTCCTTTTATTTAACAAAACATTTTCAATGTGTATAAGAGACTAGTGCTCGTCTGCGCACCTAATTGGCGACCACCAGGGTGCATGAAACGCCCCTCTAAGAAACAAATCACTTTGTTCCCACTCTGAAAATGTGCCTTTACTCTTAAAAAGTTGACAAACCAAATTTTTTGTTGTTTTCCAAACACTTTTAGGGGTGCCACAACTTTGAAATTTCAGATTTTCCATATAAAATCATCAAATTCAGTATTCTTTATACTTAATTACTTTCATATTTTATTAACTATTATTTTATGATATTTTAAGAAATATGATTATAATGAAGTAAAATATGGATCATATAAATATTTAATGTTAATAAATTATATTGATTTCAAGTGACTAGTGACAACTTTACTTTTGTTTACAATACAGTGAATTTCCTGTTTATTTCAACTTGTGGTTTCAATTTTGAACTGATTTTTTTACTTTTATTTTGTTTACATCTACTTTTATTTTAAACTGATTTTCTACTTTTGATTCCGATATGAACACAGTGGCTTAACTTTAACTGGACAGTTTGTTTTGATTACACTATGGAAAAAAGTTTTCAAATATTTTTGGTCTTAGCAGCAAGGTAACTTGTGACAATTCATAAATAAATTTCTCGAAACTTCCAACTAATTTGCAAGTTTTGAGGTGTATGATGTATTGTATTGTATTGAAGAATGTCTCCATGAAAATAGAACTAAATGGGAGTCTTCAAAACTAGTTCTTTCACAAGTAAAGCTATTCTATGAAAAAGTAAATATCCCAATGATCAGTGGACGAAAGGCATTGTGAAAAAATTATAAAACTTCTTGAAGACAATTCCAAACTAATGGTGAAAAAAACTAACTTCGATTTTGAAGGACCCATCAATAAGTACTCGAAGTTATCAAAATAAAAGAGCAGGAACAAATTTATTCATCACATATGACATTATGAAAAAACTTAATATTTTTTCGCTAGAAACATGCTTATATAAGTCCAGGACAACATGCAGCATATACAAAAGCATTATTTACAAAACTAGGAGGATAGACATCTACAATTGCAGCATTTTATGCAACAGCAGACAGAACAAGAAGGCAAGTTGCAATTGAGATTTCGACAGCTTGCATGGAACAGTGATGCTTTTCTAAATATACAACTCTGCATTGGGATACAAAACTTTAAACAGCATTTTCCAATAAGTACAAAACAGAAATAAATCTCACCATTGTCGTTGGAAACGTACATGAGCAAAAGATTCTTGGTGTGCAAGCATATCACCAATGAACTTATCGTAAATGTGGCTCAATCATTGCCGACTTCATATATGAGCAGCCCACCTCTTGGCAATGCACACAAGCAGTTGTGAGCATGACATTTGATACAACTTCTTCCAACACAGGCCATGTTACTGCTGCTTATGTCAGCATGCAAAAGAAATTGGGATCTGTACTTTTTTGGTCGGCTTGTCGCCATTTTATTGAAGAAGTCCTTTTGCCTTATATTTTTAATTATTTAAAGATCGAGTTTTCCAAGTCACCAGATATAACCTTGTTTAAACAATTTTATCATCTTGATCAAGATCAAAGTAAATTGGAATCATATGACTCGTAGTCAGTGAATGTACAAGTGAGGACTATTGTTAATGGTACAATTCAGACAGCAAAATGTACCATCGATTCTGGAAAATACAGAGATGATTATATGGAATCCATAAAGCTTTGCTTAATATACTTTAACTTTCACAATATTACACAAGCCGTAAAATTAAACTGACCAGGCAGGAGCCTTGCACAAAGCATGTTAGAGGGCCAAACTGCTATAAACGATTAAAATTTGTCTCCTTATGGACAGCACATACAGCAACTTCCTACTGGCACAATAATTTAAAAACAACAGTTAACAAACTGTGTGACTTTGGTAACTTTGTCACTCACATCTACAGCACTTGGTGTATAACATGCGATTCTGTCATAAATGCTCCTTGAAATGAAATACAAATGCTTTATTTTCTTATATCGTACAAGGTTGTCCATTCCAAAATATCCGACAGTGGAATCAGTGCCTTTGAAAATCACTACTGATATCATACACAGTGTTCAATCTAGAAATAAAAAAGGTCAGGGCGCTGTTGGCAGTAAAGGCGGGGCACCCAGTTTTTGAAAAGGCACTTATTTTTAAAAGGGCACTTTAAAAAAATGTTTTGGGTGGGCGTGTCCACACATTGACACATCGGACCCGTGACCAATCAAAAAAAAAAGTTTCGATTTGTTGGTTGTCATTGCTCTAGAGCTGCATATTGGGTTATTGTTGCCGGTTCGGGGCATATCGCGAAGTACAAAATTGATGTCCCTTTATGAAGATATTACTTAAAATCCAAAATTTGACATTTAAAAATTAATGTTTTCCTTAACAACAAAATCTGTATGTAGCCCTAATCAGACCCTTTACAAAACTGATAAAAAGGCTACATAAATCCAAAGTTTGGTAATAATAAGATCCCTAGTCTTGCAACTTCGCACTACTTATCTTTAAAAAAAATACAGAAAAAAAAAACTTACCATTTCATATGCGGTCACATGCAACCAATATAGGATTCGAGGAATGCCCCGTGCTCGAAATCATCGCGATTCACAACACGCGTAGTTAAAAAGGTGTCGACGATAATAATATATTTTTTTAATTTATGTCTTTTTTTAAAGACAATTAGTGAAATTATGACGCTTGTGATTGACTGAAAAGGACAAAAGGGGAAGAATTTTTTTCCTTTCTCGGGAATCTCCTTTCCCGCTAAGTTGCTTCTCTTTCTCTTGTTCTACTTGCTAAGTTCTTTGCTTGCTGTTTGGTTCCCCAACGCATGTCCCGCGGACCACTGGTGGTTCGCAAATCATTTTTCAATCAAAATCTTATGTTGCTTTTAAAAAAATCAGGCATTGCTTGTAAATATATTTTTTTTTATGCCAAAAAAAAATTAATAAAGGGGAAATTAAGGAATACAATTTTATGCATTGGAACCCTATATTTTACACTTTTGCATGTTTGTATTATTGGTTCTTACAGATATTGTACGAATGTGCCAATATATTTTACGATTTATGCGTGTTACTAACTTTTTTTTAATTTTATAAAAGCAGAAATAGTTTACAGGGCCCGACTTGCATCATTAAAGGCCCAAAGCACAATATGAATTTGGAGGCCACCAACACGCAAAGTGAAAAAAAAAAATTACAAAACTAATCAAGTAATAACTTAAGTCGAAAATGCATAAAGTGCACTTGAAGGGTTCGCAACATTGTTTTACTTATGTTTCTAGGGAAAAAGGACCAAACATCTTAAAAAAAGGGACTTACAAAAGGATCATTCCATATTAAATCAACGGGGGAAAAAAAGGATTTTTGCAACCACCATTTCCGATTTTTTTTAAATTTGGTGAAAACGCTTTCCTTGTCGGTCAAAGTAAATGTATGAAATTTTTTTGCTGCATCTGAAATAGTTTTTATTTTACAGCCATTCGAAATTTCAAAATTTCAGCTCATCTTGCAAGTTTGAGATTTTCAAAATGAGTCGCATATATTTAGAAATAATTTTTTTTCTCTAGAATTATTCATTGGACCTCTATGAAATTTTTTTGATAAATCAATAAAAGCATAATGATGTTATAAAAAAATATTTCATTTTCCAAAATCAATAAAAAATTTCAGTAAAAAATTTGAAAGACGCATGTATGTAGAGGAAGGTGGAACACCTCGACCAGGGCGATTGTTAACTCATTCCCTCCTTTGACCTTTGTACCGCGTGGGAGGATGGGGGATCGACCTTGGCTGATTATATGCTTCAGCCACCATTACTCCACAGAGAATCGACCTTTGAGGTATAAATTATCTACCATCGTGTAGGGGAATGTAGGCCACACCGACCATATTGGCTATTTACCCACTAACTTTCTGAAATGTGTACCGCGTGGGACCCACAGATGTTTCCACGAATAAATTCTTACCATACAGTGGGGTGAGAAAAGGTTTTTCAAAAATTCATTCACAAGTTATTCACAATCTCAAGTTATTTGTAACTTTTTAAATTTTGGCCAAATTTCTTGAAATTTAGCAGGGATGCTACTTACTACAGGAAAAGTCTATTTTTCCAATCAAAAGTAAATCAAACAGTATTTGCTTAATTAGAATACGAGGTACTGGGAAATTGTGTAATTCCAATTTGCACTTTCACCTGATGTTTATAGATTGTTTAAGTAACTTTGTTTTGGTTTAATTAAGACAATATTTGAGTCATACAATGGGCTATTAAAGACGATCCAATGATATTATGTAACGAATGGTTTATTGAATAAGCGTCGCAATGGGCTATTGGAAATGGCTCCGGATCTATTCCAAGAAAATTTGGAATAATTTTAAAATGACGGACCTGTGGTTTCACCCCACTCTTTAAACTTTTGCGCCACTTTGATAATTACTGGTATAATTTTATCGTCTGAGAATTTTTTCATATCGCCTGCGAGCTTTGTTGCTATATGAGCTCTCCTTTTGTTTTATTAAATTTTGCATGGCTTTTTTTTACAAATTTCATGGCTTTTTTACTCCTGATGCTTTTTTCTTGAAAATTTCTAATTTTTGTCTAAAGTAGCTTCTTTTTAGTTACTGACGAATTGTTTTAACTAAATACAGTAATGTATCTGTTTGAAATGATCATTTATATGTGTAATTTTTTCCTTTTATATTCTATGTATAACTATAGTTTTATAGTGGAATATTATGCTTTATATTGAGATGTGATGCTCCAAACGACTGCCCGGAGGGCATTCGTTTGGGGTATCACACTCCTTTCAATTCATTGCAGTTTAAAACAAATTCAGTGCAGAATAACCCATCAAATTAAATGCAGTTTCAACCGACAAATGTATTGGTATATTGTGATGCAAGATTGTCAAAATAGACTCAAAGATAATGTGATACCCCAAACGACTGCCCGAAGGATTGCCTGTAAGCACCATGATCGATTGCCCGGAGGGGGTCATGGATGTGATCCTGAGTAGTCGGAGGACGAAGGCCGGAGATCACAACCGCTCGAGACCATAAATCAACGTCAAGAGTCTGTGACATTAGCGCGCGTTATGCGTGTGCGCTTAAGTGTTGGGAAAAACCTACCTTCTCACGGAATCTTACCACGAACCTTTCTGGCGAGACGCCGATGTTTTTGTTTACGTTTTGGCTCCACGAGCTTGCGAGTCTGTTATGACGTCATCGGGTTGATGCATTGTACGCATCGGATGGGTGTTTCCCGTATGCGGACATATCGTGCGGGACTTCAACGAGTAGTTTTTTATTCTTTGTCGGCCCGGTGCCTTATACTAATTTAGGACAGCTTATCACTATATAAGTCGATGTTTCAGTGAGGTTTTTTTCGGTAGCAATGTAGTAAACTCACTGGTGACATCGCATGCCTGACTAGTTCATTTTTAATCTTTCTATTCAACCTGATGTGATCAAGAATGTGTCAACTAAGTTCGTTGAAATGAAACTTCGTATATGTTGTCCATACTACGTTTTAAGTAAGAATGTTCTTTTACTACTTTATTTCGACATTGTAAATATTTTTCTCAAGACTTCATATCACCTTCACTGTCAATAAAGCAATTTGAAGATATTACAAGGCTGTTTATTAACTTTTATCTCTCTCCACATACTAAATACTTTTACTGAAACCAGGCTACTTCTGCAAATTATAAAGATCTCATTATGGTTAATTTTAAAAAACCTTATTAGTAGGACTTAACCACATTATTAAGACTGCCGTCTAATTGCCCCAAACGACTGCTCGAAGGATTCCCTTTTAAGCACCATGACCGCCTGCCCGGAAGGGGTACCACCAGCTGCTATCCTAAGTATTCAAAAGCCGGTGACCACAATTGCCCGGGACCATAAATCGACGTTAGGAGTCTGTGACGTAAATGCACAATACGTGCCTGCGCTTAAAACCGTGTATGGCATCCGTGATGTCCACACGACTTAAAGTGACTAACCAACAGCGGATCTACTGATCGCGAGTTCTAATCGCAACATTCGCTTTCAAACATTAACTTAATGTCAGTTATTTGTATATTTTCGATATGAGTCTATCTAAAATATCATCTGACCAGGATGATAAATTACGAGGCAGTATTCCCGGGTCTTTCCTTCTATATAGACCTCGAGCATTAACTGTCCATTCGGAATAGCAACATCCGTCATCTAACTATGGTTCAAAAATACGAGACGGCTTTCCCGGGTCCTTCCTTCAAGATATACGCGAACCGTTTACAATAGCCCAAAGTACAGTTCTATTGCTGCGTAACCAATCATTCGAGAAAGGAACCAACAAGGCAATGACTAACTTACTGACCATCCATTTGAAAGCAAAATGTTTGGTTTGGATAATAAACACGATCTAGAACTGCACATTAGGGTGCATCAAAAAAGCCATTTTTTAAAAAAAGTTTTGCAATTATTTTGGCCCTTACATAAAAGTGTTCTATGTCATAAAAGAAACTTCCTGTATTTTTTCAGAATTTTTGAAAGCAATTTACCGGGTCCACATGATGGTAGCAAATTGACATTAAAATATTTTTTTAAATAAATGTTTTCAAATTAGGTTCACCTTAATTGTAGAGTACCGATTGAATGTTTAAAACTTGTAGGAACTTATAATACAATAATCTTTATTAACAATGCATATTATATGTAAACTTTAGCACTTCAATAAATCAATGTTAACATAATATAAGTAAAATGTCAGCGATCATGATCATCGCCGCCCTCAATTTACAGTTTTCTTTTGCGGAGGTTGGGCATCTGTTTTCTGTCAGCCTCAACTACCTGCATAATGTTCTGGTAATGTTGCTCAGATCTAGCGCATCGAGGTAGTCACTACTCAGTTTTATAGCACGTTCTGCAGAATCATTAACAACGCTCAGAGCAACTGTCTTTGCCTTTGATGCAATAAATGAGGGCTCAACTGGCCAAATGTCAACATCTTTGTCGAGAAATTCTGTGTTCATTTCTAAAAGACGGAAAATAATCCAAGAGTCAACAGTGGTCAGATCCCCAATCCTAGTATTACTTGTGATGGTAGGAAATTTGGGTTTTCCAAATCCTGTGCCAAAACGATTGCAAGGAACTGTCACGGCATCAGATGGTTTTGTTGTGAGAAGTTTCTCTGCTAAATATTGAAGTTCTAATTTTGGAACTATGTCACTGAATAATGCTAATGGTATCATTTCAGAACATAAATACCACAAATGACGGTTAAGTGCTGTTAATCCACTAACTGATATACCATTATCAATTTTACTGTACTTCGGAAGATCTTTGTAAGGACAGAGATCATGCCACGGAGCATTGACAGCTGATGTGCTATTTACCCACCATCGACTGTAAAGCAAGCACACAAAAGTGACAAATTTACGCAACTTCAACTGTTGAGTTACAGTGGTGATTGTTCCTTTAGGCAACAAACTGATCTGCTTCTCCAAAAGAACAACTTTAATTGCGTACAAAATTTTAGACATCCAACGAGCTTTGTGAACAGCACTGGGACGACGAAATTCGAATGATTTTGATTTATCACCATTGTCCAGATACAGCAAGCACAGTTCAGTGAATTCCTTGTAATCTACACGTTGATGCTTTACTACTGCTTTAGCAGCAGCAACATTGTTCTTCTGCCACTTTGTAACCAAAGACAGAGTTTGTTCATCCCTGGAGACAGCACTTATCAAAGGAACCGAGAGTCTCATCACTTGCATGAGGCACTTTATCGAAATGTTTCTTGAATCGGCTGAAAACCATATATTCTCCCGATTTAGAAGTTTCTACATTCAAATCATTGAAGACCTGGGTAAGTATTAGCTCACCGACATGATGACGGCATGCAGACCAAAGTAAAGTGCGACCAATTCTTTGTTGTAGGGTAATGCAGGCTGCAGTGACATGTCCAGTATTGCTGGATGTCGTGTCGAAGGTCATGTTCACTACTGAATCCACACATTTCCATGACTGTAACAACTGCACTGTTGCTTGAGCTATGACATGACCAGATCGTTGGTCTGTTCCCGGTTTGTATGATGGTACACCAAGAAGCTTTATGTCTGTATTATTTCCAACAGCTACCGCAAGTCTCTCTTCCGATTCGTTCTTTGATTTGTTTATCAACAGCTTTGAATCCCAATGTAAGGAAGCAAATTTTGGTGGAGCCCATGTAGTTTGCACTGTCTTGGCAATTTCTTTATTTACAGTACGCCTTGACTTGTCTGCTGTGGCATATGAAATTGATAGTTTCTTTGCATCACCTCCAGATTCCTCAATTATGGCATGAGTGAATGCAGCTTGTTGAGCTGGAGAAAGCTTCATTTTTGTTGCCAAAGATACTATTTTTGGTGACTTCAAGATGTTATGAGGTATGAAAGCACTAGTACCTGTACGTCTGCGAGTGACTCTACGATTACCTTCCTTTCTTGCATCTGTGGAAATCTTGAAAGTGATGTCTCTGTTGTCTCCTTCTGTTTCACTGCTGCTGCTTCCTTCACTGCTAGTTATTTCCGCAGTGCAACTGGCTGAGGCTTGTTGACATTTCTGATGAGCCACAAGTTTAATCCTTTCTTGCTTCCTCAATATTGCTTCCTTACGCTTCAATAGTGAATCCAGCTTTTTGTCCCATGAACCAAATGATGCAGCTCGGTCTGTTTTCATGGATTGAAAAAATTTCAAATCTTCGTTGTTCTTTATTATAGCTTCTGCATTTTGTGTCCAAATTTGAAATGTTCTTCCGAGTTCTATTTTAGTGTCTTGGATCTTTGCCTCTGCAGATGCTGATGACCGGAGGTCTACCCGGAATATCTCGAAGTTTAGCATTCTTCTGAAACAAAGTTATTATCCTCTCACATGCTTTTTTTTCAGTAATTATTGGAATGTTTCCCTTTTGATAAAATGGAATAATCTTTTTTAAAACTATCTTGGCATTCTCATACTTTGTTCGGTTAAGCTGTAGTCCTTTACACTGATGAAACATGTAGCATCGTAAAACTTGATTGTTTGTTGGCAACCTGGATCCTGTTATCTCTGCATCAGCTTGAGTAATTCCAGCTCCAATACTAAAAACTTCAGCACTAAGGCGAGTCTCTTTGTGGTCATAATTTTTACCTGATTTGGCCATGGAAAAGAGTAATGACCTCTTCACTCTTCAGATGTAAAAATAGCACTGGAACAGCAAATACTTCTGCACTCTGTCTAACACAAATGCATATGCCATAAGTCATCAAACTATCAACCAATCAAAGAAAAGCTCAATGCCCATGAAACAGAATAGTTTCACCTGCTACAAAAAATTTATTTTTAATTCACATAGAAGGATAAAAATTGTATATTAATTTTGGCTTTCCAACTTTAGTTTTGCTAACAAACAGGAGAGTCAGGGAAGCAGATTTTAAAAATGATACTTTTGGTAACTTTTTTGGTATTTTTTATTATTATATTTTATTGTTATGTTATTTTTGTATTATTTATGTTATATTAGTTATTTTTAGTTTAGTATTTGTCTTTGTTATTTTAGTTTTGCTAGTATTTGCTAGGAATGTAAGCAAATTTCATTCTGCGGGACGCATGTGGACCCCCTAAGCATCTTAAAAATTGTCTAATATTTACCACAGTGTCTTTTCAATCAAAGTAGAATACTTTAAGCATAGGGCCATCAAAATTTAAAAATATGATGTTTTTTGATGCACCCTACTGCACATTGGGCTATTTAACAGGGTGGAGTGAAAGTATAGGGGAACGTCCACCAAAAATGAAACTTTTTACTGAAATTAAAATTTCAACCAAACTCTAAGTGCGGTATATCAATTTAATCCTAGAAAGTTGCTGGATATGAATTTGTAAGGTAATATTTCATAAGAATAATAGTCTGCAGTGAAATTGTTCTGAAAGTTGACATATTTCTTCACTTTTATTGGGGCCAAAAATGTCACTTCGATTATAGTATATTATTTTCTTAATTTTGTTCATTAATTGAAATCATTATATATACAAATTCATAATCCATTTACATATTTATTATATATATGTAGTTGAAATATTTTAGATTAGCTTTTGAATAAAATTTTAACTGTATTTAATAGTGATGTTTAATTGTCACAAGAGTAACAAACATATAAAAGTTTCAAATTTGTAAAAACTACTTAAAATTTTTACTTGAAACCTTTTAATCTCTGATTTGGTGGAATAAGACATATTTTACACCATTTATTTTTTGTGTGTCATGCATAGAACATCCTCTGTTGTGTTGTCACAAGAGGAACAAATGACTGTGTCACAAGAGTAACGCATAACATTTCTGGCAAGTAAATCAAATAGGTTGTCTTCAGACCAAAACAAAAACAATGTTTTAAGTTTATTTGGTTTTGTCCTTTTTAAGAATAAGTTCTTGAGTAGTTTTTCCATAATTAATTATATTCTGTAAATTTAAAACAAATTAAATTGCATTCATTCATGTTTTTAAAATGAATTATCTTAATTTTTTATTTACTTTAAAATTACAGAACAATTATGACAGCAGGTCCTCAGAATGTGTGTATTTGTGTTTTTCATAAAAACTTTCAAAGTAATTCATAGGACAGTTGCAGATTTATTTTCTCTATTCCTAAAGATTTATTAATTTAGAGTGCTGTGCAGGCCCGTTGCACTGGGGGGAGCACGGCCCCACTATAATCTGGAAATCCTGAAAGTTGGGAATTTTTACTTCTAAAATTCCCCAATTTGAGAAAATTTATGCCTGAAGAAAATTAATATTATTAGCAAATGAAAGCTAGGGCAGATTAGAAATGGCCTAACTTGTATCATTACATTTAAATTACACCTCAGAACGGACATTGCATTGGAATATGGGTGTAACAAATCAATGCTTGCGAGAGAACTGTTTAATATTACCTAAAATGTATATAAAGAAAGATGAAAAGTGCTGATAAGTTGGAACTGGGAATTTTCAGCACTGTTAAGTTGGGAATTTCGAATCGTTAAGCTGGGAAATTTGTTGTTTCAATTTTGTTATGTCGCTGGTGCTTTGATACCTTACTTGAATGTTGGTAGACATTCAGAATGTGCATTTTGAAAAGATATCATAGAAAGACTATTATATAATACAAGACAGATTTTCTGTATATGGGAACGTCCATTGTTACTCTTGCGACGGTCAGAGAAAATTTTCATAAAAGCGTACATTTTTTACAATACTAAACATATTTAGGATAAAATTCAAAATTACTATTTAAAAGTTCATGTCATTCCGCTTCATAAAACATATCTAATATGTAATTTAGTATATTTTAGTTGTCTAGGAAATAAATCAAAATTTTGTTACTCTTGTGACCATTGGAAAAGGCAAAATACAAAAAGTGATTTTAAGGTAGAATTCCTGTGAATTATATGAGAATACAAAACTCAAATTTTCAAATATAATAGAGTAATTATATCTCTTCAAAAGGAAAAAAACTATTGAATCTCTTTGACAAAATCTGAATAAATGGCATTGTAATACGGAAATGAATTCTTTGGTTATGATTTCTTCATTTGGTACATAAAGTATGTTTGTTGCACCATGAACAAGTTCTGCAAAATCAGCAGGTTTTTGTATAATTGCTTTTTACCATGCACTTCATTTCATAGACACCACTTGAAAAAAGAAAAACAGCACTGATTCCATCTACAGCACCCGTATCATGAGCCATTTAAAAAATATTCCATGAAAACTGTTAATATTTAAGTGCTGACTATTCACAAAATTATTTTTTTGTTTAAATTGGCCTGTGCAACCATCAGAAAAAACTGAATACACTTTTGACCGATGCATTTTCTTGGAGATGCTGCATTAAAATATTGTGCAAACACATTTACAGAAAATCTGTCTTGTATTATATAATAGCCTTTCTATGATATCTTTTCAAAATGCACATTCTGAATGTCTACCAACATTCAAGTAAGGTATCACAGCACCAACGCCGTAACAAAATTGAAACAACGAATTTCCCAACCTAACGATTCGAAATTCCCAACTCAACAGTGCTAAAAATTCCCAGTTCCAACTTATCAGCATTTTTCATCTTTTTTTTATATACATTTTAGGTAATATTAAACAGTTCTCTCACAAGCATTGATTTGTTGCACACATATTCCAATGCAGTATCCGTTCTGAGATCTAATTTAAATGTAATGATACAAATTAGGCCCAAGCTTTCATTTGCTAATAATATTAATTTTCTTCAGGCATAAATTTTCTCAAATTGGGGATTTTTAGAAGTAAAAATTCACAACTTTCAGGGTTTCCAGATTATAGTAAGGCCGTGCGACGGGCCTGCACAGCACTCCAAATCAATAAATCTTTAGAAATGGAGAAAATAAATCTGCAACTATCCTATGAATTACTTTGAAAGTTTTTATGAAAACCACAAATACACACATTCTGAGGACCTGTTGTCATAATTGTTCTGTAATTTTAAAGGAAATAAAAAATTAAGATAATTCATTTTAAAAACATGAATGAATGCAATTTAATTAGTTTTAAATTTACAGAATATAATTAATTATGGTGAAACTACTTTAGAACTTATTCTTAAAACGGGCAAAACCAAATAAACTTAAAACATTGTTTTTGTTTTGGTCTGAAGACAACCTATTTGATTTACTTGCCAGAAATGTTATGTGTCACTCTTGTGACACAGTCATTTGTTACTCTTGTGACAACACAACAGAGGATGTTCTATGCATGTCACACAAAAAATAAATGGTGTAAAATATGTGTTATTCCACCAAATCAGAGATTAAAAGGTTTCAAGTAAAAATGTTAAGTAGTTTTTACAAATTTGAAACTTTTATATGTTTTTTGTTACTCTTGTGACAATTAAACATCACTATTAAATAGAGTTAAAATTTTATTCAAAAGCTAATCTAAAATATTTCAACTACATATATATGATAAATATGTAAATGGATTATGAATCTGTATTTATAATGATTTCAATTAATGAACAAAATTAAGAAAATAATATACTATAATCTAGTGTTCCTGTTATGCGTTTTTCAAAGGGCGCCGCGCCCTGCCCTTTTTTTGTAAGTGCCTATGCGTGCTGCCCTTTTTAGAAGTGAAAAATGTGCCCTGGCTTTTTTTCAGTGTCTTCTTTGCGCAATGTAATATTCCTATAATCAATCTTCACGTCAGAAAAATAGTGAACTTTTTATCCCTTTTGTACGAATATTTGCGATCTTCGTGAAACGAGGATATCACACGAAATTTAAGATGGTTATAACTCTTAATTTCGTTTGCCTCTGACGAATGCAACTTCCAGATGGCTGTCTTTTAAGAATTTTTTCATTCATAAAAAACCTTAAAATTGTAGAAATTCACTAAATGCTATCTGCTGCGATCTCTTTTGAAAGATTTACAATCCTTTTAAATCTGATGAATAAACGTTTATACTTCACCACTTTCTATTTCATCATGATTTGGTTTGCACTACATAACAAAATTGCATTAAATTTTCCGAAAATATAATTTAATTTACGAAATTGAAGTTTAGGACTTGTCATTTGGAGTTATAAAAATTGATTTTTGGAAGAAGCTTGTTTCTTTTTGTTTGGTTGGTATTAATGTTCCAATTTGTTTAACTGCTAATATATTTTGTTATTTTTTTTTATTTGAAACTTATCTCTCTCCCCCCCCCTTTATGAAACTTGAGATAGTAAAAGCTTTTTAACAAGGATTTTTAGAAAAATTTGAAGATTTCAAAATTTTCTTTTTTGAAAAAACTAAAAAAAAAAATACCTATTAGAGATTTGTTTTTGTAATGAGTTTATAGTGCAGTTTTTAAAAAAAAAAAAATTCATTTTTTGAGAAATTTTAAACATTTCTAAAAAAACACTAAATTATACAAACTTTAAAAAAGCTTTTAGAAAAGAGAAAATTCTGGCCCTCCTGAAAAAAATCCAGTTAAAGGTAAGGAAAGTGCCCTTTCAGTCCAACAGAAAGTGCCCTTTTACATAACAAAAAGTGCCCTTTTTGACAACCCCCTCCCCCCCCCTGCCCTTTTTTAAAACTATGTGAACACTACTATAATCGAAGTGACATTTTTGGCCCCAATAAAAGTGAAGAAATTAATCAACTTTCAGAACAATTTCACTGCAGACTATTATTCTTATGAAATAATACCTTACAAATTCTTATCCACCAACTTTCTACGATTAAAATGATATACCACACTTAGAGTTTGGTTAAAATTTTAATTTCAGTAAAAAGTTTCATTTTTGGTGGACGTTCCCATATGTGTTTGCACAATATTTTAATGCAGCATCTCCAAGAAAATGCATCGATCAAAAGTGTATTCAGTTTTTTCTGATGGTTGCACAGGCCAATTTAAACAACAAAAATAATTTTGTGAACAGTCAGCACTTAAATCAAACTTAAATATTAACAGTTTTCATGGAAATTTTTTTAAACAGCTTATGATACGGGTGCTGTAGATGGAACCAGTGCTGTTTTTCTTTTTTTAAGTGATGTCTATGAAATGAAGTTGCATGGTAAAAAGGAATTATACAAAAAGCTGCTAATTTTGCAGAACTTGTTCCAAGTACAACAAAGGTAAACATACTTTATGTACCAAATGAAGAAATCATAGCCAAAGAATTCATTTGTGTATTACTCTTGGAGAAATTGTATAGTGAAGGGCACACAAAAACACACTTTGTCGAAGCTACCAAAAATGCCACTATCTACCATTGACCATAACATATGATAATTCCTACAAAGTTCATATTTTATAAAGCAAACAGCAATAAAACTGCAAGTGAAACTGATGATGAAGATGAAGAGCAATTCTGTTCAGCAGCAGAACGCAAAGGAGCCTAGAAATTGCAATATAACCAGTAGATGAATGTAAACTATGTTGTGGTCCGTTCATTCTAACAGTATATGATGAATATCAAATAAGGTGCTTTAATACACAGGAATTCAAAAGTAAAAGGAATTCAAAAGTTTGAACCTTATGATCATGCTATTTGATACAAAAGAAACCAAATTGTGGCTAATTTTGTTGCTGTTATATTTGTAAAATATTTTTTAGTAAACTATTTTTTAATATAATAATTCTATAAACTTTTAAACTATTTTAGACTCCTATCAATGTTTAAAACTGTTGTATATAAAAAAATCGCGAATTAGCTCATATATTAATGATTTTTTGAGGTTTTTAAGCAGAAATTCAATTGTGGACAAACTGTCACAAGAGTAACGTCACAAGAGTAACACTTAGCCTTTTACTTAAAACAATACCATAAATTCAGATTTAGTCAAAGATATTCAAAAGTTCTTCCCTTTTGAAGAGATATAATTGCTCTATTATATTTGTAAATTTGAGTTTTGTATTCTCATATAATTCACAGGAATTCTACTTTAAAAACACTTTTTGTATTTTGCCTTTTCCAGTGGTCACAAGAGTAACAAAATTTTGATTTATTTCCTAGACAACTAAAATATACTAAATTACATATTAGATATGTTTTATGAAGCGGAATGACATGAACTTTTAAATAGTAATTTTGAATTTTATCCTAAATATGTTTAGTATTGTAAAAAATGTACGTCTTTATGAAACTTTTCTCTGACCGTCACAAGAGTAACAATGGACGTTCCCATAGGCAAAAGTATTTTTTTTTCGAATTTCAACTTGCAGAAAAGTTGTCATTTGGTATCATAATGACAGACCTAAAATAGTTTTATTCTATCTTTTCATCTTGAGATTCCCCTCTGGCCTTGAATTATACAAAATTGTTTTTTTTTTACAACAATGTGACGTTGATACGTTTTCATTCTACCTTAATTCAATTTATAATATAGTGTGAAAGTTTCCATTTGGTGTCCCTAAATCAAAGTTAAAATAGCTTTATTTTACATATTCATTCACTTTGACCTTGGGTTCACTTTGACCTTGGAAGAATTCACTTTTCACTCTTATCGCGCATGCACAGGTATTTCGTCTCTACCTCACACCGAATTTGATAAATGAATTCGTCTAAAATGTACAAGACTGTTATTCATTTCCATATCTTGTATCATTTTAGCGATGGTAGACAAAGAAACATACATTACTTGAGTGTGTGCCTACGTTCATGTATTTTAACTTCGGAATTGTGTATTGTCGAGTCCATTAGATTGTGAAAATAACTTCCACTTGCAGCAAAAACAAGAACTGGATAAAAGTGTCCTGTGTTTGGGTCACCGAAGGAGTTTAGTAAGATTGTTTTGCCCACCTATGAAGACATGATAAAGTATTATTTATACATGAGGCACGTTTTAAAGCCAGATGAAACGACGAAAGAACCGACCGTAACTGAAGTCTCAGAGGTAGTAGCATTAGAGGTAGAAGAACTGTGGATCAAAAGCTTCAATACCTATAGTAACCCACATGAGAGTTCTTCAACTGATTCGTTCATATCATACTAAATACAAAGTTTTGTTAAAAAAGTCATGTAAAGGAAAACAAATCAGTGATCATTACCAGACAAAGTTCAAAGCATTCAGAGAGAAAGCTAAACAAAAATTGTTCGATATTTCGGCCTGTAAATGTGAAATTTTCTCTTGCTGTTGCGAAAAGTATCGTAAGGTACCTGTTGAAGAACAGGCATTTCTTCATGACCAAAGAACTGTCAGAAGAATGGTCATCAGTACTGTTGACCTAACCACAACACAAGTCCTCCGACGTAAGGCCGAACGAAAAGCACAAGAAAATGCTCGAGTTTCTAAAAATGCTAAAAGAAATGAAAGTACAACACTAGTATTTTCAAGTTCGAGTTCATCAGGTGACAACGATGACATTTTTATGGCTTCTACTTCAAACACATCACCTTTTAGAGCAACAGTTAATGAACCATCATATTCACTAGCAAAGCCACGACATAGTTCACAACAAATGCGACTTTCTTTACCAACATTGGCAAGGGAATGTGACAGATACAGTGTGTCCGACAGAGCAGCAGCAGCTATATCAAGTGCTGCGCTTCAAGATGTGGGTTTAGTTACAGAACAAGATTCTTCAAACGTGATTGACCGCAGCAAAATCATGCGAGAGAAAAAGAAGAACATACAGGAGACAGAAAGACCGACAATACTACTTGGATTGTACTTCGATGGCAGAAAGGACAAGACATTAAAATTTGCAAGTTTAGATGGAAAAAAGTACTGCAAAAGATTAGTTGAAGAGCATGTTACTCTGATTCAAGAACCTGAATCCAAGTATCTTGGTCATGTGACTCCATCCAGTGGCTCAGCAAAAAACATCACCAAGAGCATAACTGAATATCTAACAGAAAACGAAATTTCTGCTGATAATATTGTAGCCGTCGGGTGCGACGTAACCAACGTAAATACTGGAAGAAATGGAGGAGTAATATGGCTTCTTGAAGTTTATTTTAAAAAACCCTTACAGTGGTTGGTATGTCAGCTTCACTCAAACGAGCTTCCATTACGACATCTACTAGAACACTTAGACAGTAAAACTACAGGTCCTCGTGCATTCTCTGGTATTATTGGAAAAGCATTGGCTAATTGTGAACAATTGCTAGTTGTATTACTCGACACAATTCAAGTTAACCTTCCAGAAATAAGTAGAAAAATTTTAAGTACTGAACAACAGTACTTATCTGATATTTGCCAATCGGTAGCTAGCGGTCAGTGTTCAACAAGTTTGTCAAGACGACAACCTGGTGCATTAAACCACTCAAGGTGGTTAACGACTGCAAATAGAATTTTGCGTTTGTATATCGCGACCGTTAATCCATCACAGAATTTATACACTCTAGCAGAATAGGTTATAAAAGTTTATGCACCAATGTGGTTTAGTATTAAGATTCACCATTCCTGTAAAGATGGTGCCAAACACGTCTTCAAAACAAAAAAGAAAACTCGTTATCTTTCTTCTGAAATGAAAACTGTGATAGATCCTGTGATTCAGCGCAATGTTTTTTTTTGGAAGTACAGAAAATATTCTATTAGCGATGATGACAGATGATCGAAAATTCATCAGGGAGCTTGGTTTGCATAGGATCTTGGCGGCAAGAGCAAGGAAATCCATTGGACTCCGTAAATTTACAATTACAGATTTTAACTTCGAAGCTGAAGACTACCATGAACTTGTATATTGGCAGAGTTTGGAAACAACGGAACCTCCCTTTACCATGGGAATTTCAGATGAAGCTTTGAAAGAAATGGTGCTTTATGGCATACCTGAAGTGTTTGATTTTGTAAACTACCCATGTCATACTCAATTGTTGGAACGATGTGTTAAATTAATTACAGAAGCATCAGCTGTGGTTTGTGGTGCAAGCAAGCAAGAGAGATGGATTTATTACGAGTCGGATTGCAGTCTAGACAACTTATGCCATAATTTAACACAAAAGCAGAATATCGTCAATAATCAAGTCAAGGGACCCATTAAACTATGTTCAGTTGTTTGCATTGTGGTTACAGTTTTAGTTCTGAATAATAGAGGAATGTTTTACTAACATCTTTAGATTTAAGTGATACTTGTGTGAACAATGCTAAGCTGGATTCACAATTTCATACTTACTTCACCTTTGTTCTGTAGTATATGGAAACTTAACATTTGTTGTAAAGTTCGTACTCCGAGCGGAGCCTCAGATTATCTTTAACATTGTAAGAACTTTTTAACTTGCTTATGTTTAAAAAAATGACCCTTTATTAAATCTAAAATGTCCACAGTATTAAATTCTAATAAATTTTTCTTATCCTATATTACGTTACAACATTATTCAATTTTTCCCTATTATTGGTAAACTTCAAGGCCCGAGGGGAACCTCTAGATATTATTTGCAATCAAAATCCTTTTACATGACAAATGTATACGAAAGGCAACTTTTTCGCACTATTACTTTACATTAATAAAATTTTGATTTTTTCGCTCCACCCTACTATTTAATACAACCAAATGTAAATAAAAGTATTACTCTTATCAAAGTTAACTGGCAAAAAAAATTATTTCGCGTTCGAAAGTTTGTTTATAATTTTAAAACGGCGATAGTTTGCTTTTATTACAATAATTTATTACTAAAATATCAGAAATTACGAAGAAATAACATTCCGATGATAAATCAGTAAACATTTAAAACAGTAAATTATAACATTTATAAATATATTTAGCATCGTTCCATTGCACTACGACTGCGTAATCGTGGGTTGCCGTCTCGTTTGGCGGGATTAACTATCGCATCACAGAATTGGCGACTTAATTGTTGAAAATTCGGTGCCCCGCGATAGTACATTTGTTCCCTTTAATTTTATCGCATTTGTCAGTACTAAATGCAAAATCGCTCGCGGAATTTTAAAAAATACTTTATCGTATATTTTTAACTAAGCGCGGAGTCCTGTGCAGTGGCACACGCTGAAGCTCGCCACTGATTAACAGATAAGTGTAAAAAGAGTTATATCGTGCTCGTAACTGCCTCACAATATCAGATCTGACTCAATACTCATTAAAATCATAGACTAAAAGTGAATCTCTTATGTCGAGTTAAAACAAGAACTATCCTCGAAATACTAGCATCTGTCAGCGCGCAAACTAACGTTTATATTTTCTAAATAGTGACAGCTGCAAAAGCACAGTAAAATGTTCTTAATGATGTCAAGATAAGTAAGCCTTGTCGTATGTTTCTTTTTCTTAAATTCGAGTAAAAGAAATTGAAAAAAATAGTTTCAAATTTAAAGTTTCGTTACGAATACTCCCGTGTTTACAATAGCCTGACAGTACAAAATGACCGCACCCTCTACATCATATAAACATTAACAATAACCGAACACTTAACAAAATTAATCTGTGGCATTATTTAGAAAAACATGCAGTTATTCTTCAGTAAATGATAATTTTTATGTACAAAAACTAAGACGAAATTGATTTACCTGATACAGGTTATTCGTCGCCATGAGAATTAGGACTAATCCAGGTAGGAATACCATGTTTGTTGTGATGATTGACAATATTCAAAAACAAATCTCAAGCACTCCAAAGGTAATAGGATGGGGATACACAAGAGGCAGGCAGGATACCTTCAAGAAAATGAACAACTTCACGTATATGACGTCAATGTCTGTATTGGTGAATTATGCAGATGAAGAACTTGAGATGACTTGGAGGGTTACAAACGGCAAAGAGAAGAACACTTGAAGCTAGCTAGCTAACTGCTTGAAAGATTGAATGATCATCGCAGACGGCGGGACAAATGAAGAGAACTCTGTTTTTCAAGAAAACGTATACATATTTATGTTCAACAACACCTACACATCGCCATTGCCAGTTTACATCTGCGCGTTACATTCAGACATTCTACTACAATTGGCAACGCATGACAGCATAAGGTCAGATGACGTCGCTGGGAAACGGCACGTGATTGGGCAAAAATTGTATGCCAATATCGTGTCTAGAGACCTTGAAGAAAGCGGTTTCGTTTTGTTTGATTTCTGATTGATTTGGAAGAAACGCTATTTACCTTCTTCATTAACTACAATATAAAATATATAATTATTTTATTTTGTTCGACTTCAATTTTTCTATGAAGTAGAGGTACAGTTCAAAAACCTGCACAGACCTTGTAAAGCCAGTTCAGAACTCCGGCGCATACATTTTCAGCTGAAAATTTTAAAATTCAAATAGATCTGTTTACAAATATTTACAATTTTAAATACACAAAAAATCATTGAAATTTTATCAAAAAAACAAAAAGCAGAAACCAACTTGAAAACTTTTTTTATTCAATATCCATATAAATAAAAAAAAAATCTTGTATATCGTGTCACACACACAGAAAAGAAACCCCTAAAAGAGGTTTTCGGAATAATTGTATAAATAGATTAAAAATTTAAAAAAAAAAAAAAAATATTTTCATATATCTGGTATTCTTTTCCAAATCTAGTGAAGTCAAAACTAGGGTTTTATACTAAGACTATAAAAAAAAACTTAGTTTAAACGTAAGGTTTAAAGTATATGGGAGATTTTAATTGCAGGTGTTTGAGAGAGAAAAAAAAGGGAGGGGGAATATTATCGTCCACAATATCCAACAAATTATACTGCCGTGTATACGGGACTGGTGCACGATAAATCTGATCGGGGTCCAAAGTCCCGACGTCTATTGAAGGCGTTGGGTGCCAGTTCAGGTGTTTCCTCGTTATCTGACCATGGTTCTAAAATAACAAGGTGCATGTATGAATGTGTGTGTGAATGTGTATGTGTTCCCGGGCTTTCTTTCGAGATTAACCCCGAACCGTCGCCAATAGCCCACTGTGCAGCTCCAGTGCGACGTTATTTAACAAAACCAACCTAATTTTATTAGTGTATTTTAAAATTATAAATTTTACTAATTTTCTAAAATGTAGATTAGAATTGGAAATGAAGATGAAATTTCTACGGTAAGTTAAAAAAAAATCTCAGATAAATAGCAAACGTGTTGCAGGGCTGCAGCTAGGCAGGGGCCAGGTTGCAACCCGGCCTACAAATGTGTTTGCCCCCCTAAAACAATTGAAGAATTCAAATTTCTAGAAATTTACACGGAAAAACCACTGAACTCTAATAGGGTTGCTGGAAGGCAGAAAGCCGGTTTCGCTAATAGGGGAAATGAAGGTATGGCGGCTTTCCCCAACACAACTCAAAAAAGTGACGGGAGATAGGAGTTTCCATACTAAAATCGCTTTATTTAAAAATTTATTGCGCTCTAAATACAACTCTTTTGATAATGCTGATTATTGCAAAAAATCACGGAAATATTGTAGATTGTGAGAGAATTTTTTGTTTGTGTTGTTTTTATGGGGAACTATTATTTTTCATTTTTATACATCCAAAAGAGTGGCTATATTTATTAACTTTTAACGGTAATTTTAGCTATTTTATGGCTTAATGCCTAAAATATTGCCATAATTAATTTAAGGTATTTAATATTAATTAAATTCTCTTAATTAATCAAAAATAACTTACATAAATATTTTTTTAATTGCAATAAAATTTTAAAAACTATGTTTTAATCGGTACTAATTAGCATGTATAGTACCACTTAGCCAGTGGCGTAGCAATATGAGAAGAGGCGTGGGGGGGGGGTTCAACTAGCGCCATTCCTAGAATATTTCCCAATATAAAAGAAAAACCGCTAATTAGTAGTAAGTAATTAGACGTTAATTCGCAATTATTAAGTTTCATTGATTTGTTAATTGAGAGAAGTTGAAATTTTTAATTTGAAGAAAATATGTATACAAAAATTATTATGCAATAATACTCTTTACTAATTAGACTAACTATACTTTATTAATTAGGCTATTAATTAGATTAAACTTTATTAATTAAACTATTAATTATATTATATACTTTATTAATTAAACTATTAAATATATTATATACTTTATTAATTAAACTATTAATTATATTATATACTTTATTAATTATATTATATACTTTATTAATTATATTATATACTTTATTAATTATATTATAAACTTTATTAATTATATATTATACTTTATTAATTATATTATATACTTTATTAATTAAACAATTAATTATATTATATACTTTATTAATTAAACTATTAATTACATTATATACTTTATTAATTTAACTATTAATTACATTATATACTTTATTATTAGATTATAATTTATTAATTAAACTATTAATTATATTATATACTTTATTAGACTACACTTTATTAATTATACTATTAATTAGATTACTTTATTGATTAGATTATACTTTATTAATTATACTATTAATTATATTATATACTTTATTAGACTACACTTTATTAATTATACTATTAATTAGATTACTTTATTGATTAGATTATACTTTATTAATTATACTATTAATTAGATTAAACTGTGTCAATTAGACTATATTTTATTAGATTCATTTATTAATTAGAGTAAGAATAATTAAATAATAATCAATATTTACTCACTATTTTTTAGTTCAAATATAGTGTTTTTATGGAACTCTTAATTTAAAATTATAACATAATTGCTTTTACAACGTAATTAAACATTTTAGTAACTTTTCAAAAACATCATAAAAGGAAATTTAATGTGATTATTGATTTATTAAATTTCCCTTTAAAAAATCCTTATCTAACGTATAAACTCGTTAAATACTATAATCCAATTAGTATTACGCAAAATAGCTCGCCAACCGTAGTCAAAATATAATTGAAACAGCATCAAAAGCAAGCGATAAAGGTCGCCAATCTGGCAGCCATGTGCTTAACTCAACCCATTTTCGCGCCCATGCAGGCTTCATCGGCGGAAATGGGCTTCTTCCTTCTAGGTCTTATACATTTCTATGGGAAAAACCTAACTAATAATTTTTTACACTCCTTCTTAAGAGGGCACTGGTTAGGATTAATAATATATGAGCGAAGCGTGCGGAGTACCTGGGGGCGTAGCCCCCCTAACCTCCTATATGACTGTTAGTAGTAATGCCTGGCATTTGGAATTGATGTTGCATGGCTCGCGCTCGGCGAATAAGTTACAAAACATGGACGACACAGGACGCAGGACGGACAAAGTTCATCGAAAAAAGCGGTCATCTCTGGTTGGCTGCTGCCATCACGTGGTAGAATCCTCAATTTCTATTGGTCGGTGGGCGGAGCCACCGTGGCTAGTCCCGGGCTTCTCACATTTGTCTCATTTAGTTTGAGCAGGAAGAAGGTGAACAGTGCCTGGAGCTTCTCGGCTGCTGTTCCCTACTCCCTCAGAAGTGAAATCAGTTTATTAATTCCAACAAAGTCAGTAAAGATAGGAGCAAGCTCCTTGACCAACTCGGTGATAGGCGATTCTTCGCTTTTCGCCGAGACAGGTGGATGGGTGGGTTTTTTAATGCTCACCAGTTTTCTAGTTGGGGGAGCCTTTCTCGCTTCTCGAGCACTGGTGAAAGGCCTGTTGGTTTTTGGAAAATTCGGGCATCGTCTACTGGAGGCGACATGGCCAGTGGCTTTGCAGTTGATACATGTGGGAACTTCCAACTTTCCGAAGAGGCATTCACGGGTTTGATGAGCGTCCCCACACTTTAAGCATTTTGGTGCAGCATAGCAAGTGTGGCTGGTGTGGTGAAACTAGTTGCAGTTGAAACATTGAGGGATATGTTTACTGCGGTATGGCTCGACCAGAATGTCAAGTCCCAGGAGCACCTTGCTCTTTAGGACTTTGTTGACACCCTGGTTTTTCGTCAGAGCCGCCATGAAAACCTTGGTCGGATTTTTTGTTGCTCGCCTGGTGAATTGCACCACCTTGATCACATTATAACCAAGCGTGGTCAGTTCATCAGAGATAGATGAGCATGCCGTTTGAGTGGGCAGGCCTTTGATAGCCACTCGAAACGGCACACTACTAGTTGGAGCGGCTTGGAAGAAGTCATATTTCTTCTCCTTGAAATGAGTCAATATCATGAGGTAGTCCCCCTCAGAAGATGGATGGATCTTTATGAAGTCTCCGGTTTGCTTTGCCTGGAGCTCACCGTCCATCATATTTTTCAATTCAGAAAAAATCTGGGGGTACTTTTCCGTAGCTCTAAGAAATATAGCGCCGGGCAAGGTGTTGTTTGCATCGATAATAATGGGTGCAGGAGGGGGCTCAATAACGTGTCTTTTGTCATCTGTCTGCTCCGCAACGAGCGCGTCGTTCTGCTCGCTCAGACCCATATCATCGGCTATTTCATCAGGGCTAGGAATATGTTCAGTACGCTTCATCTTTTTGTTGTTAGTCCTAGGTGGACTGGCATCTCGTCACTTCCGCTCATAGGGATGTCAGGTACCAAGGGTGGGGGGTGGGGGCGTTCGGATCGACGTAGCTGTCAAATACATCAAGGACTTTCCCCGATTTTTGGCATGCCAAGGCAATCTCGTTCAGTTTCAGGGCTGCATTTTTGAACTCAATGGAAGTCCAGTTGAATTGAAGTCTCACCACCTCGTCATACCCAATTTGGTATTCACGAAGTAGTGGGTCGTTAGCATGACTCTCATCAAAAAGTGGTGGAAAATACGGTATTGTTAAAGGCATTTTAACAATTTGAAATCTTTGTTTAGCGGAGCAATTCGGAAAACTGACCGACGTGGGCTCTCGCTAACATTCGAATGATAGTTAGGATTATAGTTTTTACTGTAATCCTACACAGTGGCGGATTTACATAGGGGCTAAAGGGGGCTATAGCCCCCCCCCCTCCCCTTGGGTGTGGCCAAATTTTTTTTAAAAAAATCAAGCAAAAATGTGTTTGTTTTTTTTAAATGTTTTTTAGAAAATAATTTCTGTTGGTAAGAGGGGCTATAGCCCCTCATATAGTTTAAGCAGAGTTTTCAGGGAGTTGAGGAAAGGACCAAGTTTTATGGTTCTCTTTGGGGGTGGGAAGGGGGGGGGTACGGCGCGTCTTGTCGCACTATCAAGATGATTTTGGACACCAGAAACACATTGCCTAGAGCAGTGCCAGATTTATATAGGGGCTAAAAGGGGGTATAGCCCCCTCCTTAACTTAAACTAAAAAAATTCTGAAGAAATAATGTTTTTTCTTTAAAAATTGTTCTGCCAAATTAGCTATGAGGTTTCGCTTTGAGACCCACAGTTTGAGTTTCCAGGGAGTCTTTGGGGAAGATTATTTTATGACCCTCTCTTTCTCTCTTTGAGGGTGAGGGGGGCTACGCGTCTTTTCGCCGGGGGAAGATCGTTTTATGATCCTCTCTTTCGGGGGAAGGGGGCTACGCGTCTTTTCACCTTATCAAAATGACCTTGACACTGCAAATGCTCAGAAACAGCAAAACTGAAACCCTTTGTTGTATCATCCGAGTACGGTCATTCGTTAAAAGTTTTAAGGGTGGCGAGAGATCGCTGTAGAAATGAGGAGTCCGTGGATCTGAGATTCTGAGAGTGAAATAAAAATTTGTGTCGCCATGGTTAGTTTTGATGAGCGAAAACATTGGGAAAGGCGAAATCTATGCTATTGCTTCATTAATAGCTGGGTTAAATCATGGAGGTAGAAGTAACAGGAGGGAACGTGTCTTACCTCCCGGCATTGTCGCGCTTGAAGTAACTGTAAGGGCGCGGCGCCCATGTTGGATACACCAAAAAAAGGGAAGAACTCGCGTAGTGTGCGTGGCATTTTTCTTATTTTATTCATCTCCTTCAAATTGATGCCATAGACTTATGAGTGTATACCATCAATTTTATAACTAGGTCTTTTTTATATAAGACATTTTAAATTTCATCATAAAAACAATTTTGTTTTATTTTAATCTCTAGATTTTCATAAACTTTTAAGAATAAAAAGTATGATTTCAAACTAGAAACTTTAAAAATAATAATAATATATATATATATATATAATATATATATATATATATAATATATATATATATATATATATATATATATATATATATATATATATAATATATATATATATATATAATATATATATATATATATATATATATATATATATATATATATATATATATATATATATATATATATATATAATATATATATATATATATATATATATATAATATATATATATATATATATATATATATATATAATATATATATATATATATATATATATATATATATATATATATATA
Organism: Troglohyphantes excavatus; assembly: GCA_963932185.1. NCBI lineage: Eukaryota > Metazoa > Arthropoda > Arachnida > Araneae > Linyphiidae > Troglohyphantes > Troglohyphantes excavatus. The sequence goes on along the minus strand of OZ010676.1, from coordinate 68,561,665 downwards.
TATATATATATATATATATATATATATATATATATATATATATATATATATATATATATATATATATATATATATATATATATATATATATATATATATATATATATATATATATATATATATATATATATATTTTGAAGGAATTGGGTGCCTATCAAAAAATAACATTTGTAAAACGTTACGGTAAACGTTAACTAAAAGTAAAGGTTTCTTAAAAACCTTCTCTTAGAGTAAACATCTGTAGTTTATATATATGCTATAATAGTTCCCATTTCTTTAAACAAACAAAATAGACAATTATAACTTTATGAAACCAATATTCAACTACTCAATTATGTTAATTGTTTATATTTTAGTTTGATTAAAACTGAAATTAACAATATTGTAAAAAAAAACATAAAAACTTTTAAATTGATAATACGTTTGAAAAACTGTTTTACAGATTCGTTCTTTACATAAAGGTTTGTCCAATAATAAACCAAGTGAACCTTGAATTATTGATGGAATATACAAGGTGAACAATTCTATGCAATTGAATTCAATTAATAACATCAGAGGCTTTTGCATAATGACAAATTTATAATTTTTTTTTCAATTTTTAATATATCTGGCGAAAAAATAATATCGTATTCTTTACAAACAAAAACAATTACAAATAAAAACAAAAATGAAATAATATTACGAGCTTTTCTTCGTATTTAGATTTTACAAATGATAATGTTGTCGGAATTGTCTAGGATAAACAACAACCATGCAAGGATAGCATTTTAAAATACACTCAACTTCTTTATTACAAAACCTTTAATGAAATAAATTCTAATCTTTTTGCATTCGTTTTAAAAAAACACAAATTAAAACATTATCGTTCATCTACTAAAAAATCGTATTTCATGTGGAATGACGATACACTGTGTTGTTAATTTAAACTAAAAACATAGAAATAATTAACAGAAAATATGGAAAGCCAGGTATATTTCCATTATGAACCTTGTGAAATTTTTTAGTTTAATGCTTTCATATTTTTTTTTTAAATGTTAACTCGCATAAATAGTTTGCACAACAAAATAGATTTTGAACCTGATATTTTTATAAACTTTATTTTAAGTTGCATACATTATGGAGTAAAGTTTGTTTACTTTTGTAAACGTTTCAAAAGTAAAACATGACCATTGCCAACTCAAATTAAAGCTTTGTTGTATATAGAACATGCAAGTTAAAATAGTTGAAAGAAGTTGAGTGTATTTTAAAATGCTATCCTTGCATGGTTGTTGTTTATCCTAGACAATTCCGACAACATTATCATTTGTAAAATCTAAATACGAAGAAAAGCTCGTTATATAATTTATAAATATACAGGAACTTGCTAATTAGTAATTAGTAAAGTGGTTTTTATCATTTATTAAAAATACTTAAGTAATAAAACTTGCTATATCTAAATTTACCACGCAGTACAAACTTCAGTAGTGCGGAAGTAACTCGCAGTAATCTGAATCACCGAGCCCAACCAATTTTATAAGAAATTTGTAACAATCAATTTTAAAATTCAGATTTTGTAACTTAAGGAAATCAGTTTATAACCGTAATATTCTCCATAGTTTTCACCTGCAATCGCAATAAACAAAAAATTTGCTTTAAAAATATAAAAGCGGACTTTCCTATAAAAAGTTAATCTTGCGATCTTCTTTAAAATACTATTTGTACAATTGAAAGCTACACAAAACCCCATGCTGCCCAAATAACCAAAAATATCGTTAAAATGATATAAAACTCAGCGCGCTAAACTAGTCGAAATAGTATTTCTTGGTGTAGCAAAGATGGCGCCGCGGTTACAGCGAATGCTTCAAAACATTCGTCAAATGCTCTCTCCTGTTACTCTTACCTCCATGGGTTAAATAGTCAGGTAATTTTTCTTTCTTTTGTGTTTTTATTCGTTTAATTTTAGATATTTTAAGCGATGCAAAAAGCGAGACTTCAGTTGTAAATACTATTGGGTTTATTCAAGTATTTTGATGAAGTAGTGATACCGGAATCACATTATCCTTGACAATCAATTCTTAACACCTTTTATATGATAGTTGCTCAGCTTAAATTAGGAAAACCGAACCAAATACCTTTGAATCGTATTTTTTTTAAAACATAAATTTTATGTAAATTGAAAAAAAAAATTCAAAGAACTGAACATGTTTAATGATGATATTTTTAAACTTTAATTTGACATGTACATAAGAAATATTGTATCATATATGAAAAGCAAACAATCAAAACGTATTTAGTTAAAAAAAATTCAAAAAATTATATTGTACGTCAATGATTTAGCCATCGTTTCAAGTGACAAAACACGTTTTGATTTTTTTCTATTCGTATGTCAATCATTTGTCTGAGTTTGTGTTGATTGATCAGCAAGTACTAGTAACTGCTAGTTGGTATTCTTATTAAAAGCATAAATCTTCCTTTGCATAGTTTAAAGTAATTTATTATTTTGAATGGAGCCGAAGCCAATTTTAATTAAAGAAAAAATCATATTGGCTGGACAAAAATAATCTGGAACAAATCAATGAAAATATATTTCCGAAATTAAAATCTCTATTATATTAAAATTCAAATAAAAATAATTGATTGCACTGTTAGGTTGCATTCTTTTATTATGTCATAATGTTTTTCACCTTTTTGTTCACCCCCCTCCTCCCTTATGTTACTTCATTTTAAATTTATGTAGTTAAAAAATAGTAATTAAAACTTTCATTCTATGTATTTTAACCCATTAGAAAGATATAGTGATTTCTATAAAAAGTTTCTTATGTCAAAGTTTGTGAAAGGAATGTTTCAGGAACTTTTGCCTCACGTCATCACCGACGTCACGTAATCACCGAGACCCTTTTCCCTCATGTCACACCACAGTCACGCATGATGGACCCCCTTCTTCGAGATTCCTTTTAAGATTCAAATAAGAGCAAATTAGACTTAAAAAATAATTTTTGTAACATTTAATTTTATACTTTAAAACACAAAATTCGATTTATATTTAAACGTTAGTCAAAATTTTTGCATATTTGTTATTCTCTTCGTGTACATTTTCACATGAAACTATTTTTGGTGTGCTTTTTTTTAATGTTGTACTACTAATTTTTTTATTGTTTCTTACGTTAGCTGATGAAACAAAAATATTCTCAATAAATCGGTATAAGGAATTTCCGGCGCAAATTTTTTCGTTTTTCTAAATCGATAGGTAAATTCAGCTGCAAACATTCTCTGTTCTTTCACGCAATATGTATTGTTGCCAAATAGATTACAAAGCCAACTTTGTCAACCCTGTAAGTTGTTGTGATGCAAATACTAAGTAAAATACAATGTTTAACCGTGTATATAAAATTATAATATATATGATTTTTTTTTTATTTGCGCAATTAGAGCAAGTTTTTTTGTTGTAAAATTTAGGTTACATTCATTGGAAAATTTTGTTATGGTACGAGAATCCCAAAACGACTGCCCAAAAGGGAGTTCAGATGATAAAATTGACTGCTCGGTGCAAAGCCGGATTTATACAAATACAAATACAAATACAAATATTGACGACCAACAACAGGCGCAAGGCCCAACAAGGTTGGTCCATCTAGTACCTCTTAACTATCCCCCAATGCATATCTAACTTCTTCTTAAAATCCGTTACTCCTTTACAATTAACAATATTCACTGGCAAGTTGTTCCATTTGTCTATTACCCTATTATAGAAATAGTGTTTTCTCCCTTCCCGATTAAAATGGGATTTGTTTAACTTAAACCCATGACCTCTCGTTCTATCACTCATATTAAAATCTAAACCCTCCACATCTCCTTGTTTGATAAATTTGAATAGTTGAATCAAATCTCCCCTAACCCTTCTTTCTTCCAGAGTATACATATTCAAATTTCTTAATCTATCTTCATAATTCATGCCTGAAAACCCTTGAACCATTTTAGTAGCCCTGTGCTGAATTTTCTCTAACAATGCAATGTCTTTTTTAAGATATGGTGACCAGAACTGTACAGCATACTCAAGATGTGGCCTACTGCCTAGGGGCCCGCACAACTCACCAATAATAATATAGATTACTGAAAAATGAGTGTCTCAACACTTCAAAATTATGACAACGACTTGTTTGAAAATAAATCACTTAGACAAAAAAAAAGTACCAAAAAAGTTTCTAAATAACTAATAAATCAAACTACATCCTAATGAAAATAAAATTCTACAACATTTTTATAAAACAGAAAATTTCTATTTTTCTTAATGGATTTGTACAACGCAAATATAACACAACACTTTTATATTCTTTTAAAATATGCGTTTAATTTGTGATAATTTAAAATGGCATTGTGTTACTATTTTTGGAAATCACTTGTTTTTATTCGACACGTTATTCTGTTCATGGTAATTTGAGAATAATACGGAGACGAGCACAATATTTTATTGTAATTTTCATAACTTCCATAGAAATACATTAAAATTGTTCAACATAGTATTAAAAATTTACAAAAAAGAAAAAAAAAAAAAAAAAAAAAAAAAACAGTGCATCCCAATTTTATTAAAATTGGAAAAATTATTTAGTCTGCAGATTTTCAATTCTTGCATTTAAAAAAATGTCCGATCTCCCCTCCCAATTTCGATTTACAAAGGGGTATTCATACCACCAAGTAGTTTAAGGCTCGCACCACATATTTAGCCTAGGGATCCACTAACTCTAAATCTGGCTTGTTTGGAATACCCCAAACAACTGTCCCAAGGGTGAACCAGTTGTTTCTGAGCAGCGTGGTGGGCCAAACATTCCCTTTTTTATTATCAGAAGGCGTCGAGACAAAATTTATTCTTATAAAAAAAAAGTACATTGTACCAGAATAAAACACAACAAGGTTGCTTCTTTACATTGGATGCATTTATCTCGCCAAGGTAACAAAATAAGATTTTTTAGGCGGAATTTACACATATCGTTTAACGGCAATCGTCGAAAATAGGAATTTGTATATATATACCCACCAAAAAAAGAATAATTAGCCCCCCCCCCCCTTTGGATGACCCTAGATCCGCCACTGATCCTACATAAAGTACAATAAATGCCGGTGCGTCCTATTGGTGGAAACGCTCTTGGACCGGTTTTGGAGTAGTGGGGTATCTTATCCGGTTTGGCGATACCTAAGGTACTTAAGGTTGGCAGCTTTAAAATGATTTCATATATAATCTTGCAAACCTTAATTCTGTTGCAAGTGGCAAACTGGTCGAGGAAACAAGAGATAATTCCTGTCTTTTGCCCCCTCCCCTGTCTCATTGCCGTTCTCGGAACGTGGGGAGGACAACGTCATAGATGCTCGGAATACAAAATAATAATAGAAAATATTCAACATGCATTAATTTTTTAATTGGTATCACAAATTTATAAGTGCTTGTTATATGTATAAGGACACAAACCACAATACTTCAACTTGAATTATTTATATTACAGTCTATACACTACATAATTATGCATATTTTTTTTTACATAAAATTTTAATAGATGAAACTTTCACATTCTTGTATTTTAGTATAGTTTCTCTTTAATATTTAAAAAAAAAAATTATACGCTAGGGAAACTTTCTTTTATTTCACTAGTCACTTTTATAATTTGGAAATTTTGACTTTCGGGTATTGTGAACACCACCCCCTTTATTCACGTTACCCGATGTTAATTTACGTGTTTTCCGTTGTATTTTGAAATAAATATACTTGTAAAATATACCGTTAATTAAAAGAAAAAAAAATCTGTATTAAATATTGAATTTATAAAATTAATGTGTTTTTATTTATTATTGTTAAAACAAATTCATTTTATAAATAATTAGAAAATGATCTGGTAAAATCTAAATAAAATTTCTACAGCAAGTTCATTGTTAAAAAAAATCATTTGAGACTTGATAAAACAGATGTTTTCCATTTGTGAGTTTGCAACTCTTTTAAATGATGTGGGGATTTAATTAACGGACAGTGGCGGCTCATTAGTATAAAAAGTGAGGAAATTACTAATAAGAGCAAACTATGCTAAAATCCATCTTGTAAATAGGAAAATATTTACAAGATGACATAAATGAAACTGATCATTCATCCGAATTTAACCAAAGAATGGAAGTTTAAAAGAATAAATATCTTAAAAGAGGAAGAATTAATCAAGAATTTTATTGACAATGGCTAACTTATAAAAATCAGGGGGCATTATTAGAAAAACAATACTTTAATTAGCGAAAATTTTATTTGAATAAAATCCGACAGTTTTACCCCTAAAACTTTATATAAAAAGTATTTAAAATAATAGTAAAAAAAGATTGATAAGGCTCGGGGCCCCCTTTGACTACATGCTCTAGCTGTGGCAAGATAAATAAGTCATGCTGTGGTAATCAGGGCCTGATTTATCATTTGATGGGACGTTATTTATCACGTTAAAAGCCCTTTTTTTTCGGGAAGGGGATATGGGTTCCAGTGGTAGCGTGACGTAGAACAACTTTGTATAAAAGCTGATGAAATCCTTTTAAATTGACACATGAGTCACACTTTATATATATATATATATATATATATATATATATATATATATATATATATGTTTTCATGGAACCCTATTCCAGCAGCTAAGACATTCTTTAAGTAATTTTTAAGCTTAATTTTGAGCTTTTTTGCGATGTTTATTGCTTATTATCTCCCAATGTACGAAAAAATAAAGCGCGAAACTACCCATTATACCTACCACCCGCTATAAAATATTAAAATTATTGTTTATTATATATATATATATATATATATATATATATATATATGTGTGTGTGTGTGTGATCTTGAGAAATTTGAACATTGAATTTAAGTTTTAAATTTTTATTAATATACCTAATTGAATATAAATATTACGGGGCGTTTTCGAACTTATGCATTTGATATTGAAATTTTTGTAGCGGAAAACAATATTTTTAATATTTTATAGCGGGTGGTAGGTATAATGGATAGTTTCGCGCTTTATTTTTTCGTACATTGGGAGATAATAAGCAATAAACATCGCAAAAAAGCTCAAAATTAAGCTTAAAAATTAATTAAAGAATGTCTTAACTGCTGGAATAGGGTTCCATGAAAACACGATTAAAATATAATTACTCAGGAGGGCTAAAGGATCGGAAGTTTGTAAGATCGATCTCGTAATCCCAATAGTAGGACTACCATCTATAACAAACTATTAAATATTTGTTGTATTTCCTTTGGTCTAGACATTAATCGTTAATGTTACCAATAGCCCGCCATTATGCGGGCAGTAACAGTAATCATAATCATATTTAAAAAATATATATAATGGACCACACGCGGAAACCAATTTGATACGGTTCCATCCGATTACGTTCGAAGTTTTGATAGAAGCAAATATTTTTTCAAAACAGAATGCAAATAAAAAAAAATGATAAATTATGTGATTTATGCCACTTTTCAAAGTATGAAAACGAAGCGAATAACGGAACTGTATCTGAGCAATATTTTACTTATCAATTTTATTTTATTCTTTAATTTATGAAAATAATATAATTCAACTACATTTTATTACGTTATAGAATATTGATAAAAATAATTGGAGAGCAAGTTACTAAAAATTAGAAAACATTTAAATTTATTAGGCAACACGAAGAAACAAAATCTTACCTTTGTGGCCAGTTCCAAATACTTTCAATTAGTCATAAATCCATTAAGGGAGCGTTCATTTATTTACGACACGATATTTTTAATTCTTCTGTACCTTTTCCTCCCTATTCCACCCCTCTCTGTCACGATACATTTTACAGTTAAAAAACAGTCATTAAAATATACACATATTTTACTACACATTCATTCCCATTAGAAAGATAGTGAGCTCTATTAAAAGGGACTCGTATCAACGTTTAAAAAACAAATTTCAGCATTTTTCTACAAAATTTAATTACGTAACCTGTGTGCCATATCACGCCACAGTCATGCTGAATACATACAATTATTTAAGTTATGGGTTATTAATTTTTTAAATCACGAAATAGTAATCGAGAAATATATTTGCAATTTAACTTTTGCAATTTAACCAGACCCTTACCGTCAGACCTGTCTCCGATTATACACATGCTGGGGATGATTGAACCCGCGTCCATCGGGTGGTTGTCCCCTAACCGTGTGGCTACCGTAGGCACGACCACATTTGGTTGGTTTGGTTTTTTTAATCAATGTCGCACTAGAGCTGCACAGTGGGCTATTGGCGACGGTTCGGGGTCAATCTCGAAGGAAAGTTTTGGTTTGGTTTGGTTAAATAACGTCGCACTAGAGCTGCACAGTGGGCTATTGGCGAAGGTTCGGGGTCAATCTTGAAGGAAAGACCCGGGAACACATACACATTCACACGCACATTCATACACACATTCATACATGCACCTCGTTATTTTAGAACCATGGTCAGATGACGAGGAAACACCTGAACTGGCACCCAACGCCTTCAATAGACGTCGGGACTTTGGACCCCGATCAGATTTATCGTGCACCAGTCCCGTATACACGCCCCAGTATAATTTGTTGGATATTCTGGACGACTTTCTAGTATTTTTGTAGCGAAGCTGGCAACCCTCCGATCACGACCACATTTGGAAAACAATCATTTCGCTTAATGTTCAAAGAAATATATTGATATTATATGATATTTATTTGATATTGTATTTTATATTATATATATTTGGATTTTTATCACTACCCGTTCATCTAATTGCTTTTTCAAAAATCAAAAAATTAGGATCGGAAAATATTTTAATTATAAGTAAAATTTCAGAAATTTTATTTATATGTCACATTAGAATGTAATACATACATGTAATAATATAGCAAATAGGAATACATAAACACAAATTATTCAACAAAAAAACTAACATATTTTTGTACATCTAACAAGATTGCGTTCGAATGCTTAAGGCCGCTTTTACATTTAACGACACGACACCGATAAATCGTGAACGATCGCGAAGGGACGACACAACGTTTTATCGTATCGTCTGATGGTCAGTTTTTCATTGCACCGATATCGTTCGCCGAAAACGACAATTTTTACATTCAGTTCGTGTTCGTCTGTTGTCGAGAGCACATCTATTCTCGATATGGCGCATCGCAACAAATTACATTATAACAAACTGCGATTGTTGTATTTGCTATATTTATCAAAGGAAGACATGTTGAAGGAGATTTTTATGTTTTATTTGAACGTCTACAAAAAGCTAGAGCTAGAGCTAACCACTAGAGCTGCACAGTGGGCTATTGGCGACGGTTTGTCTAAATATTGCCTCCCATGCCTTTTCTCGAACAATCTTGTTCTTGTAAAATTCATCTCGCTTATCCCAAATACAGGTCTTTACTTCCACTAATTCACAGAAGTTCACAATATCGAACTTAAAAGCCATATTGATAATATAAATAAAAAAAACACAGTAGACTATAGCAGACGGCAACAAGTTTTTCCGAAACAAACTCAAAATGTCGTCACGATGAAGAAGGGAAGGCACGTGCCCACGATAAAACGTTCCGATAAATTGTATCGTCTGATCGGCAACGACAATATCGTTATCGTATCGGCTAGTGAAAAAGCGCCCGGCTTTGTATGTGTATTTTGTGTACCCCGATATCATGCCACTGAAATTGTATACGATTTATCGGTGTCGTGTCGTTAAATGTAAAAGCGGCCTTACTGTTGAAATCTGGAGATGTTGGAAACGATACCACCATCCCTTTAGATCGTGGTATCTTTCCCAACCGAGACATCGTATTGACCATGCGCACTGAAAGAAAGTGACGCACTTCCTGGCGTCATCAAACGCCTGTCCAATCATTAAACCGCTTTTGTTGAGATTGCGATAAGAAAATCGTGCGGAAACGATCTCACCTTCGAAGTCAATTCGCAATCCCAACACTTTCTGTCGGCATCTCAAAGGAAATATCACGTGACCTTTCGATTCCAACAGAAAGTAGTGAGATCTCCGAGATGGTGCTAGGGCCACTGGATCCCTAGCATGATCTCGTTGGAATCATTCCACGTTGGAATCGTTTTCACAGGAAGTGACGTTTTACGATATCAATCCCAAGAGTGAGATCTTACGCGGCTCGTGGTTGGTTGTGGGATTGGCTCTTGGGATTTTATTGTGGAATCGTTTTGCAGTGGTTTTGGTCAATTGGTTGGATTTACGTCGCATTACAGCTGCACATTGGGCTATTGGGACTGTTCTAGGTCTATCTCAACGGAAAGACCCGGGAACACTGCCTCGTATTTCTGAACTATGGTCAGATGATGGATGTGCAGTGGTTTTGGTTTGGTTAATTAACGTCGCACTAGAACTGCACATTGGGCTATTGGTGACGGTTAGCGCTCTATCTCGAAAAAAGGAAAGACACGGGAACACATACACATTCATACATGCACCTCGTTATTTTAGAGTCATGGTCAGATGACGAGGAAACACATGAACTGGCACCCAACGCCTTCAATACACGTCGGGACTTTGGACTCCAATCAGATTTATCGTGCACCAGTCCCGTACACACGCCGTTAATTTTTGCGGATGTTCTGGACGACTTTTCTAGTATTTTGTAGCGAAGCTGGCAACCCCCCGATCTCCCGACGTCTATTGAAGGCGTTGGGTGTCAGTTCAGGTGTTTCCTCGTCATCTGACCACGGTTCTAAAATAACGAGGTGCATGTATGAATGTGTGTATGAATGTGTGTGTGAATGGGTATGTGTTCCCGGGTCTTTCCTTCGAGATTGACCCCGAACCGTCGCTAATAGCCCACTGTGCAGCTCTAGTGCGACGTTAATTACAAAAACCAAAAACCAAAACGTACACACGCCGTTAATTTTTGCGGATGTTCTGGACGACTTTTCTAGTATTTTGTAGCGAAGCTGGCAACCCCCCGATCTCCCGACGTCTATTGAAGGCGTTGGGTGCCAGTTCAGGTGTTTCCTCGTCATCTGACCATGGTTCTAAAATAACGAGGTGCATGTATGAATGTGTGTGTGAATGTGTATGTGTTCCCGGGTCTTTCCTTCAAGATTGACCCCGTACCGTCGCCAATAGCCCACTGTGCAACTCTAGTGCGACGTTAATTAACAAACCAACCAACCAACCCTCCGATCACAAGATCACTACTTTTTTACTTTTCTTGGCAAGTCCATCGCCTAGGACCGAATCAGGAATCCTCGGATTCCCAGCTGACGCCTTTAACCGTTAGGCCACGGAGGCCTCCAAAAAATTTGGTATTTATCGTCTATACATTTAGATATTTATAAACTAAGGAATGTCTTCTGCCAGAAAGTTTTGTATGGTTACCCTAATAAATTTTTTTTCAGCTTTCCCGGGTCTTTCCTTCGAGATAGGCCCCGAACCGTCGCCAATAGCCCACTGTGCAGCTCTAGTGCGACGTTGATTAAACAAACCAAACCTTTCCTTCTGTTTTGGTGGAATGGTTGGTTGTTTAAAAAAGATTACACTAGAGCTGCACAGTGGGCTATTGGTGACGGTTCGGGGCCTATCTCGAAGGAAAGACCAGGGAACGATGCTCTCGTATTTTTTAACCATGGTCAGAGACGAGGCCAACACCTGAGCTGGCACCCGGCGCAACCTCAATTGGCATCAGGACATCGGACCCCCGATCAGATTTATCGTGTACCAGTCCCGTATACTCGCCAGTATAATTTGTTGGATGCTCTGGATGACTTTCTAGAATTTTTGTAGCGAAGCTGGCAATCCACCGATCGCAATCTCACTACTTCTTTACATTTCTTTAATTTCATCGCACGGGTTTGAATTAGCAATCGAGGCCTCCGTGGCCGAGCGGTTAAGGGCGTCAGCTAGGAATACGAAGGTTCCCGGTTCGATGTCAGGTGATGGACTTGACAAAGAAAAGTAAAAAGTAGTGATATTGTGATCGGAGAGTTGTCAGCTTCGCTACAAAATACTAGAAAAGTCGTCCAGAAGATCCGAAAAAATTAACGGCGTGTATACGGGACTGGCGCACGATAAATCTGATCGGGGTCCAAAGTCCCGACGTCTATTGAAGGCGTTGGGTGCCAGTTCAGGTGTTTCCTCGTCATCTGACCATGGTTCTAAAATAACGAGGTGCATGTATGAATGTGTGCATGAATGTGTGTGTGAGTGTGTATGTGTTCCCGGGTCTTTCTTTCGATATTGACCCCGAACTGTCGCCAATAGCCCACTGTGCAGCTCTAGTGCGACGTTAATTAACAAAACCAAACCAGACGTGAACTTGAAATCAAAACTGTCCGGAAGAAATCCGGACGTATCATGACCCTAATTTTAGTACAAAAATGATTATCTAATATTTAAAACTGAAACCTGTTGTATATGGTACACGTTAATTAACCAAACCAAACCAATATTGTACACATTATTTTGTTCCAAAACATTACAAATTGTGTGATCATTTTCACGTTTGTACGATGTTCTGTTATAATATTTTAACTATTTATAATGTATCCTATTTACTCATTACGCTTAAACATATTGTACACTAAAAACATAATTTTATTTCTTCCATAACAAATATCATAAAATTCTATTAAAACGCATTAATTAAGGACAATAAGTATTATTTTGCAAGTATTTATTATAATATATATATGAAAACAGTTCCATAATATAATAAGATATATTCACGAAGTATTCCAATTTTTTTTACTAAATACATAATTATTTTAATCAAAAATTAATTTCCGTAACTACTAATTTTCATTTAAGTAATTTTGAAAATTATTTTTCTTTAATATTGAACCAGATATAATATAATTTTTTTTTCCAAATTTACTTAAGTATTTCTATTATTTGTAATAGTTTTTTTTTAAGTCCCTTTTATTGTACCTTGTACATAGCTAAATATTAAATTTATTAACTATGTTATTTCTTCCAGATTAAAATGTATTTCTTCTCAATGCATAAAAAGAGGCATTTCACCCCACAAAATAAAATATATAAATTTTTCAAACTTAGATCATCGGCAACGCCGAGCTACATGACTAAGTTGAAAAATGATTACACCAAGTTAAATGTATTTAATATGTTAAATGCTGGTTTATATTGTTTTGTTATATACAAGAGTAACGTATTTATAATGACGGATGTTTATTTAATCGTCTGCAAATTAAATCATCTAAAAATAAACAGAATAATGAAAACTACAAAAAATAGCCTTTAGCTTGAAATCTCGATGGAAATCTGTTGGAATCGATCCCACCTAGTCATTGCATCGTGAGATCTATCCCAACCGAGACATCTTTTTGACCATGCGCACTGAAAGAAAGTGACGCACTTCCGGTCTTCATCAAACATTTGGCCAATCGTGAAAATACTTTTGTTGATATTGCGATAAGAAAAGCGCGCGAAAACGATCTCACGTTTGAAGTCACTTCGCATTGCCAAGATTTTCTGTCGGCATCTCAAAGGAAATATCACGTGACCTTTCGATTCCAAAAGAAAGTCGTGACATCTCGAGATTCCACCGAGATTATGCTAGGGCCCGTGAAGTGGCTTCGTAACGGCGAAGAACCAATAACCAAGAAAGACATTCTTGGCACTGATTTTAACACGAGAGATACACGCTTCTTTCTCTCACACTCTCATGTAACGATTATAACCTTTAAATGTAACAGTCAGTAAATTAAATATTCCTTCTTATTCTTAAAGTACTGCTCATTAACCCTTCTGATTAATTATAATTGTTACATTAAATAGGAGTCAAGTATTAATGTCGCCACACCACAATCAGGCGAAGAGCGTCGCGGCATATAAATGTGTGTGTGGGGGGGGGGGGGATAGAACATACGAATCTGGCTCAACTAAAAGAAAGTTAAATGGGAAGAAAGAACAAAACCAGAAACGTATGAAGAAACTGTTGAAGTACTGATCATTAACGTTAATTCGAACTATCAAAAGAAAAAAAACTTTAACAGTAATTTAAAAAATAAGTTTTTTGCAATATTTTACACTTGCATTGAAGCAGATTAATTATGTTATTTTGCATTGTGTGTTTATTCATAAAATTAGCAGTTTTATTTTGAGTTGCATCGAGGGGCCCCCTAATGTTTTTTTGTCTCGTGCCCCTAACCTTGTAGATAGGTCCCTGGGTGAAAGTTGTAATAAATAAACGTTCCCTTAAGAACCAAATTAGACTTAAAACTATAATTTTTGTAACATTTAATTTTATGTTTTAAACGACAAAAGACAATTTGTATTTAAATGGTAGATCGAATTTTTTAATATTCAGTATTTTCCTCGTGTACCTCGTAGATACAAATGAACTATTTGACTGTGCAGTGGGCATTTTATTGATACTGTGATTATTGATTACTTCCCATACTACATTTTTTACTATGTCTTACGAGAAAAAATTGTAGCACTGTGCAGTTGTGCACTTTTTGGTTGTCACTCGGAATCGAACCGGGAACATTCTGCTTGCTACGCCGGCACTCTACCAGTCAGGATAAAGTGATCATTCGGACCCAAGTGAGAGTATTGGATATATGAACAATATTCTCAATAAATCGATGTATGAAATTTCGGCGCAATTTATTTTGTTTTTCAAATTGATTGGTAAATTCCGCTGCTAATGTAATTTGCTCTTTCTAGCCAATATGTTGTAGCCAAATATATTAATAAGGCAACGTTCGCAACCCTGTAAGTTATTGTGATGCAAATACTGAGTAAAATATATTGTTTAACCGTGTACTTAAAATTATACTGTGATTTTTTTTTTATTTGCAGAGTTTGAGCATCTTTTTTTTATCTTTGGTAATACTTAAAGAATTTCGGTTGCATTCCAATGGAAAAAAAATGGTACGAGAATCCCAAAACGACTGTCCGAAAGGAGATGATTGCTCGGATTGAGCGACTACTTGATGAGCAGCGTAGAATTCTCTTATTTATTTTCAGAAGACAAAATCTATTCTTATGCAATCATAAAACGTACATTACGCCCAAATAAAACACCACATGGCTGTGTCTTTACATTAGCGGCATTTATCTCATTAGGGTATCAAAATATGATTTTTAGTCAGAATGTACACACACCGTTTAACGGTTATCGCTGGAATTTACATGTCAAAAGGCGGAATTTGTATATATACCCCCTCCTTTGGTTGACCCTACCTAGATCCGCCACTGATTGTAGTCTACATAGAGCTCAATTTATGAAATTTTCCTGCCATTTCCTACGGTACCTTTCCCTTTTGACCCGTTCCTTGATCCTACTGTTTTGATCTCATTGGGATTCCAAATGCATCCGATCATTGAGCATCCCTCTACTGAAACCTTGTTCTCTTAACCTCTGCTATTACTACTTCAGAAGAAAGCACTGTATAATTGGGCCATGGTTGGCTATTGAACTCAATCCTAACCTTCAGCGTCGCACTTCTTTTCACTTGAAAAGGAAGCCACTTTTTTAGAAGAAAAAAAATTATTTTCAGTCAAAAGTCGTGATAGGAAACGTCTTTTAAATTTCAGATTCAATTTCGATATGCATTACTGTACCATTTCACCTGTATATGCAATGCATCAGAGATCAATCAATTGAAAAATAATCTATTCATGTCATATCTAGATTACGCAGGTATTTTCCAAGGTCGGAATAAAAAGCAACATTCTCAATATTGTGTACTCTTCAAATATACAATAACACTTTTTGAAAATCTAGAAAAGGATTAAAACTCTTTACAATTTTTCTTTGACTAAAATTGGGACTGAGAATATATAAACTGTTGTTGATTCCTAGTACTATTAGCAACTGTTTGATTATAATATTTATGTTGTTAGTAATGTTTCTAACCTTTATAAACTATTATTTTGTTTGAGTTTAATTATTCTTACTAAAACCTTTATTTTCCAGTGACACTGAAACTGCATTCGGATCTCGGCTTGAGATGAATAACAAAGTTGAAACCCATTGGGGAAGTGATTTTCAAATTCACTTGTAAACAAAAGTCCTTTGAGCAATAGGATGAATGGTATGATTTGCACCACATCAAAATTTGTTTGACTGGGATAGAATTGACTTCAAAGTGACTTGAACGTCACTTCTGGTGAAAACACAATCTGATGTCACAATCCGTGTTCGACTGAGTTCCGATAAGGGAAGATACGTTGCTTTGTTCACGACGTGCAATGTTTCTAAAGTCAAAGGTTATCACGTAATAATATATTTATGATGACATAAATGTGTGTACGCATTTTAGTATTTCTTAATTGAAAGGATTGTACAGTTTTGCAGTGTAAAAAAATGATGCGGATGATATGAAACAAAAAACGTTAACAAAAGTTTAAAAGCTAACCTGACACTGGATTTTTCTTTGCGATAAATTAGTAAAGATTAAGTTAGCCAAATTGAAAGATTTAATTAAGTTAAAATTCATATAAATCAAATGGATACTGGTTACGTGAGTTCGAACCTTGTCGCTAACTGAACAATTTTTCAATGTAAAATTTAAAAAAATATTAATAAGTATCAATTATTAAGTACTTTTTATTATGAATAATTATCGAATTAACATCTTAATTAAGTAAGTACCAAATATCAAGTCGATATGACATTTGGAAGGGGATTAAAATTGGATTATACTGAATAAAACTATAACTATATTATCTAAAATTAATTGACCTAATAGAGTGTAATGGCACATATTAGCTATTTCTATAGAAAGATCAAACACTCAGTGAATTAACTTTATTGTTGATAAATTCCCGAGCAACACTTGTTTTTTAAATACATTTTATTTGATTAAATATCCAAATAAAATTAGAATTGAGTTTGATTTTAAATAATATATATTAAAGGCACATTTTATTATTCATAACCTAAATGTTTTTTAATAAAGGAAAACTTTTATAGATTCGTAGAAATTACATTTATAGTTAATTTTTCGGCAAAGAAAAGAAAAAAATTAAATGTATTTTAGAGAATTACAGTTTTTATGGGAAATCCTCCCAAGTAAATTTTAAAAATAAAAGAGTCTCTGAGAAATATTTCTCTTGAAATAAATCAAAATAAAACCAGGGGCGTTTGTATTACTGATATGAAGTTTTTCAGTTCTCAAAGAAGTACATTTTAGAAACTTGCTATATAAAGACAAAATTATACAAGTAAAAAAAAATTGTAACGTTTTTTTATTAATTATAATGTTGTAAATTTTTGTGATTTATATTAGTCACAGAAGATTCTGACCTAACAATCTATTTGCTATTTGATTCGTCAAAAGCATTAGTATCACAATTACATCACAGCCGAAGAACACGGATTGTGACGTCAGACCAATCACTGGCCGTCTTCGGTCACTTGCCCTTGTTTGCATTTTCAATCACATTTATTATAAAGTAAAATTAAACGTTTTTTTTAAACTATTGAGCAAATATTCGGAAACTAGAGCTTTTAATCTTTTAGAAAATTTTAAAACAACGGCATTTCGGGAACAGTGCAACTTCCTTAATAGACATTTGCAGAAATTTTGCAGCAACTCCAAAACAATGGCAATATTCTGCAATTTATTCTCAGAAACGGATGCTTTGTTTCAGTTCAACAAACACAAAAAATACCGTTTTAAATATGTTTGTTGTTAGCTATTGAAATGGATTCTCCTGGATTTCGGAAACTTTGCAATCACATTTATTATAAATCACATTTATTATAAATCACATTTATTATAAATCACATTTATTATAAATCACATTTATTATAAATCACATTTATTATAAATCACATTTATTATAAATCACATTTATTATAAATCACATTTATTATAAATCACATTTATTATAAATCACATTTATTATAAATCACATTTATTATAAATCACATTTATTATAAATCACATTTATTATAAATCACATTTATTATAAATCACATTTATTATAAATCACATTTATTATAAATCACATTTATTATAAATCACATTTATTATAAATCACATTTATTATAAATCACATTTATTATAAATCACATTTATTATAAATCACATTTATTATAAATCACATTTATTATAAATCACATTTATTATAAATCACATTTATTATAAATCACATTTATTATAAATCACATTTATTATAAATCACATTTATTATAAATCACATTTATTATAAATCACATTTATTATAAATCACATTTATTATAAATCACATTTATTATAAATCACATTTATTATAAATCACATTTATTATAAATCACATTTATTATAAATCACATTTATTATAAATCACATTTATTATAAATCACATTTATTATAAATCACATTTATTATAAATCACATTTATTATAAATCACATTTATTATAAATCACATTTATTATAAATCACATTTATTATAAATCACATTTATTATAATCAGAGGTTTTTTTTATTCGGTTTTATTGATTTTACTTCCACAAATTGCTAGGTTTGTTTCTGCTTTCTGTAACTTCACCAAATTGCCGTTCGTGCGTTCATCGAGGTAAATTCAGCAAAATAATCAGTGGCGAAGGGTCCAGTCATCGGTAGATTCGCCGATGACAACGGAAAAATATAAAAAGAGGAAAAAAAACTAATTAAATATACATATATATATATATATATATATATATATATATATATATATATATATATATATATATATATATATATATATATATATATATATATATGGGTAATTCCACGTAAAAGTGTCCTAAGAGTGAATTTTAAAATATTTTTTTACAAAGTTGAAATTTTTATATTTAATAGAAAAATAATTGAATTTATTATATTTTGCATTAATCTAATTTTAGCGCATATTATGTGACAATGGTGCTAATTCAAAATGGTTGCTATGTAATAAAATTGAACTTGCTTACATTTGCATTATTTGTACTCCTTGATTCCTAAGATAAGTTACATTTTCTGAATAATTTAAGTATGGGTTTGAGAAATACAACTAATGTACACTCAAATTCCTTAATTTATAAAAATGTATCTTGATTTAATTATTGATTTATAACCAAATGAA
The DNA here is from genome assembly GCA_963932185.1 of Troglohyphantes excavatus. Classification (NCBI taxonomy): domain Eukaryota; kingdom Metazoa; phylum Arthropoda; class Arachnida; order Araneae; family Linyphiidae; genus Troglohyphantes; species Troglohyphantes excavatus. Next base: position 68,542,620 of record OZ010676.1, on the reverse strand, counting down.
ATAAGGATTTATCAACTGTAGTGTAAGTCACAAAAATGAACAAAAGTTCTTCTAATTTTTTTTAATTGAGCCACAATTAAAAAAAATAAGTGATTTCCTCCTCTATAGCAGGCCGACCTGGCCATTCCTCAAGATAAATTTTGCACATAGGCAAGAAGAGATTTTACCCCCCCCCCTCCCCCCCGGAAGGTCGAGTTAAAGGTTAATTAAGAAATCTACTCTTGTATTTTTTTCCCGTTTGCTTAATAAGTAGGATTTTTTTAAGATGTAGACAAATTATATTTTATCTGCAAATTTTGTTAAAAAAAAAAGAAAAGCGTGTGACTTGGTGTCATTTTTATTCATTAAAATTATTATTCGTAGTATTTTAAATGTGATATGTTTGTTAATTTTATCTGTATAAAAATAGCAACGTAAATTTAACTAGCTCAGGTGGATGTGCATTTAAATAAATGAATATTTATTGTCAATACAAACAAAAATTGCACAGTCTTTTAAAATTTTCTTTTTTGCCGCATACAAATATATTTGCAAAACACTAGGCAACGAAAATATAATATTTAAAATAGTACATAACAAAAAGAGAACTTTGATATTTTTATACAGATAAAATTGAAGCATATAATTATTCCAATCTTATAATTTGGCAACATTAAACATTTAAAATTGATCAAAAAATATTGCAGCAGAACTTAACCCTTCATTTTAACAACATTAAAAAGTGCAACTAGTAAAATGCACTTGTAAAATCCAATTATTAAAAAATGAAAAATAAATAATATAATATTTCTTACCTTTCCTTGAAAGCATGAAATTGAGTCAATTATCTTATTTTGAAATCCGAATTTATTATTGCTATAACTTCAAACAAAACATCCATTTATCTTTTTTCTCTGTAATATATTTTTTCAAACTAATTTTTATTGCTAACAAACACAGCTTGATTTTTTTTAATTGACAGCATCGTCAAGGGAGCCCTATTTCTTAAAACAATAATGTCGAAAACACAAAAACATTTTTCTCCCACGCATATTAAAAGATTACTATACAACTCAAAATTAAAATTTATTAAAGGGTTAGCATAAATATTTGCAAAAATTGCAATAACAATAAGAAATTTCAAGTAAAGATTATTTTTATATAATGGCCCAGTTAAAATACAGTTGGGGTTTCTAAAACAAGAAACTTCATATACCTTATGGAAATTTCAGATTCCGCTAAAAAACGTGTTGGAAGTTTTCCTAGAGAAAAATCCATATCCGGCCTTGAGGACATTTGTTTGGATGTGAGGGGTTGTTGTTTTCAGGGGGTTGGGAAAGGTTAGAAAATATTTATGATTGGGGGATTTTCGATTGCTCATTAAAACATTTGCGAACACTGTTTATCGACCACCGGACCACAGAATATGTACGACAGGGTCGACCACAGGATGCAGGTTCTAAAAAAAAAATGGGGGGGGGGGCAGTTTGAGGAATCGTCCCATTGATCGCCCACGTGTTTTTTTAAGGTCGTTTATCTTTCTAATGTATCAGGCTCGCATTCGCCTTTAAAAAGTTTCATGTATTTTCTTTCCTAGCCAAGAGAGGTGGTACGCGGTACGGCCATTTAAAAAGATTTATAATGGTCTGGGGATAGAAGACAAGTCACGGAGGTCAACCCCTTAAGGCCCTTCTCTATAGTTTCCACTTTTGGTTACTTGTGAAAACACGATATCGGTATCAACACGGAGGGCGTATTCACAGAAAACACTCAGAGGTTGTGATTCGTCCGATGCGGTGATTGACAGTGTCAATTTCGCAGACATACAGAAGAGAAAGGGGGGTGGGGATGAACATCCGCCTTTGCGGTTCTCTGGACCCGAAAACCCCGAAAATTATATCTAAAGACCCCAAGGGATCGCCATGGGTACTGTTCTGTACTGCCTTGCACTACCAGTCACCCATGTGTATCACCCCCCCCCCCCTTCTTTAGAGATGTTTCTTCACTTGTTTTGCACAAAGAGGATTGACAATGGGTACAAAGAGGCAGTGGATAAAGGTAGCAGGTGTCGTCTATGAACTGGTTTGGTAAAGAAATGTCTTTTTAGCGAAACGAACAGTGTAGGAATTTTACATTTGGAATAGAATGGGATATTTTTTTAATTAAAGACGTAGATCGTATTCAGCGATTGTATTGTAAACGATTGTTGAACAAAAATAATATAAGATTACAAACTATTTTAAGTGAGGGCAAATCGCTATTCCACCTATGGTTACATATAAAGAGTAAAATAACCATTTAATATAAAAATATTAGTTCTTTTACTTGAAATGGATGTCCAATTGGTATCTCTAACAATAAATAAAATAGCAATCTTCGTTCAACCTAAAATAATTTGTAATACTTATTTTTTCGTAGTTCAATACTCAGTTTTCTGTTTATTTATTATATTTCTATTCAATAAATATTTGAATTATAAAAACACTCATGATTTCAATCTCTTTAAATATTTTAAATCGCATGACAACAAATATGCCCAATTTTATTGCTTTGTGATTCGATGACAAAAAAATATACCTAAACAGTTCAAGAAAGAAACATAAAAAAAATTATACCAAGTAATTTTGTAAATTAAAAAAAATCTAAATGTTGTATAACAAGTCATGTGGCTATTGTTCAACAAGTTGCCATCAACGAGAAGAAAATCAAGTAATTGTTAAATTTGCGATTAATTTAATGTGCTTTAACACATGTATTTATCTTATTAACCGACTGAATAGCGCGCCAACTAAAACTCCAAAATAAAACCGCCAGAAATTTTAAATTAAAACCGCCAAATCGCGCGCCAATTAGGAAGGTCATAAATTCGACTGATATGTATTTTTTTATGTATGTTTGCGCAGTATTTTGGTTCTAATTCAGATATTTGCACAACTTTTTTGTTGTTGGATAGGGGATGTTTCATTTTGGAGCAATTTGAAAAAAAATATCCGGTTATCCGGCATTTAACTATCCGGAATTCTCAATTAACTGGACCGTTTGAAGAAAAAATATTTTCCGATTTCGAAAATTCTTTTTTTTGTTGGATAGAGAAAAATCTACTTAAACAAAATTTGCAAAAAAATAATCGGTTATCCGGCTGTTATATATCCAGAAATGTCGATTAACCGGAGTTTTTTTTTAAATAATTTATCCTATTTAAAAATATTTTCATTGTTTAACAGAAGTTGTACAACAATGACATTTTGTTTAACCAGCATTTATTGGCATTGATAGGGAATGTTTTACAATATACATTGTTGAACACAAGTTGCTACTTGAATTTCTTGGTGAATATTAATAGAGGGCAAAGCCCTTTACTAAATTAAAAACTAAAAAAGGAAAAATAAAATAATCTTTCTAAAAAAAAGGAAAACCGACTTTAAAAATAGTGCGCTAAAAAGTAAAAATTTTTTTTTAATTTTACGAACGCATTGAAAAAATTGAATTATTTAATGTCAATTTTTAATGTCTCTGTGTATCTTTATCTAGTATTTCGAATAGAAGAGAAACGAAAAAAAGCATAATATATTATGGATTGTTTTCTGATTAACGAAATTATTGCGATTTTATCCTTTTATGCAAAACAACATTCTTTGCTAGAAAGATTCTTATTCCATCAACACTACTATTCGATTTAGTAATATAAAAAAAATTAAATGCATTTATTCACAAACAATTATCACTAAAAAATTTCAAATATGTTATTAATACTTGATTTTTCACATGAAACATCTTTAAAATCAGTTACTTGGAGTATCAGGAGGAAAACACCGTTACGTTTTTAGGATGATCGCTTTCGCAAATATCAATATTTAAATAAATTTGCTCTGGTTTGATGGAAAATTAGGGGCTGATGTGCGTGTAAATTTTGGTAAAAGCAAAAAATATACGGTTATCCGTATTTTATTTAATTCCTAATTTGGTGGTCCGTAGTCATCTAGTCATTCAAAGAAAATTTGGAACACAAATGGCATTTTGAACATTGCAAAATATCTCAAATTTCAATTATGAGAAAAAGCATTTGACTGTTAAAGTTGATTGAATTAAAAATGTAGACAATTTTTTTAATTATGTTTACTGTTATAGAGCTAACATACCATATACTATTTAGAAACAAAATGTTGGAATTTAAGAATATGTATTAGAAGTGGTCATGACAACAGTTGTAAACATTGCCCGTCACAAAAACCGCAATACCAATAAAATCAATTGTTATGGTTTGGCACTAAGGCCAAAATGAAGTGTTTGTCGTGAAGTCAATTGACTGCTTGAAAATGACCACAAAAAGACTGAAAACATAAAAATTATGTCCTTAATCAATATACAATTTACAACAATGATCAATATACAACCATTAAATTTGCAGCAATTTTTTATTAATTGCACGTTCTATTAAATTTTTAATGGATTAATTTGTATTTATTAAATCATTATTAACCGACTGCCCAGCGCGCCCACCAAAACTCAAAAAGAAAACCGCCAGAAACTTTAAATTAAAACCGCCAACGCGCGCCAAGTCGAGAGGTTATAGATTCGACTTTTATGTATTTTTTTTTTAATTTATGTATGTTCGCGCGGGATTTCGGTTCTACTCCAGATATTTGGACAATTTTTTTTTGTTGGATAGGGGATGTTTCAAAGGGGAACAATTTGAAAAAAATATCCGGTACCCGGTAATTAACTATCCGGAATTCTCAATTAACCGGACCGTTTCAAAAAAAAAATTCGTCCGATTTTGAAAATTCTTTTTTGTTGGATAGAGAAAAATCCACTTAGGCAAAATCTTCAAAATAATAATAGGTTATCCGGCTGGTATATATCCGGAAATGTCGATTAACCGGTGTTTTATTAAAACAATTTATTCGATTTCAAAATATTTTCATTGTTTAACAGAAGTTGTACAACAATTACATTTCGTTTAACATGCATTTATTGTCTTTGTTAGGGATTGTTTTAAAATATACATTGTTGAGCAAAAGTTGCTACGAGAATTTCTTGGTGATTAGGGGGCGAAGCCCCCTGCTAAATTAAAAACTAAAAAGGGAAAAATAAAATAATCTTTCTAAAAAAAGGAAATTCGACTTTAAGAAAAATGCGCTAAAAAGTAAAAAATAATTTTTAATTTTACTAATGAGCTGAAATAATTGAATTTTTGAATATCAATTTTATACTTAGTACAACTTTTTGAAGTTGGTGCCAATTTACAAAAATCATACCTAAATTTGGCGATGATTTCAAAAAGTTGTACTAAGTATAAAATTGATATTCAATAATTAAATTTTTTTTAATTTATTTAATTTAAAAATTAAATCAATTTAAAATTAAAAATTATTTTTTACTTTTTAGCGCATTTTTCTTAAAGTCGGTTTTTCTTTTTTAGAAAGATTATTTTATTAAATTATACTTTCAATATAATTTTTCTGGCTCGTAAAAAATTGTATAATTTAATTTTTCACATAAATAATTTATTAAAAACTGTCAATGTTAAAAATCTATTACTATGTATATTAAAGTCAATGTTATTAAACTATTACTATTATTTATCTTTTTCTTTACAATTACTTCAAAAATCAAAATTAGTATTGGCAGTTAGTATGGAAATAATATTCTCAGACAACACCCAATTTTGGAAAAGTAAAATGAACACATCTGTGGGTGGGAATGAACAATGACTCCCCGGACCATTTCAGACCATCTCGCGGACTACGGGTTGGGAACCACTGATCTAAACAATTGTGGAGTTTTTTTTTTTATATTAATGTATTCAATGATTACAACTTTTAAATAAGTTACGATCGGTTATAGTGAACTAGTAAAAATATCCATTTTTCGTAACTAATACACTACGCACCACAGAAATAAATAAGTCTAGGATCTAATTAAACAAAAACCTACACACACAATATCAGCGCGTTTTTGGTTTTTTTTTAAATATTTTTTTCGAATTTTTTTTTAATTTTTTGTGGAATGAGACTATCGTAGATATATCTAAGATAGAGATATCTAAAAATTGGTATACACAGTAAACTGGCACGTCCTGACTAAAATAAATAAGTGTAAAAAAAGAGAAAGTGGCTCGCCACAGAAGTAAGTTGTAATACATAATCGACACAAAATAAAATGGAAAATATTATTTGCAAAATATTCTTCAAGTTTCATAAAAAACAGACAAAAAAATGATGTAATTATCGCGAACAAATTTGACTTCCATTAAATTGGAAAAACACAAAGGGAAATATTTTATAGTTACTTATTTGAAATCTAATGTATATTAAAAAAAAGTTGTGACTTTTTAAAACAATCTTCCAAGAAGATACAAGTCTCATTAAAATAGGATTATTAGCGTCGGATATGTGAACAATCCAACACAGACCCCTTTTAATTTTTTAGTGTAAATAAAGAAAGTTAATTCAAATTAATATAAGCATTTTCCTAAAAGTATCTTTCGTAGAACCACAAATATAGCGAATACGTTTCAGCATTCAATAGTTACTTGAGGAAAAAAATCATTCAAGTAAACCCCAAAATAGTTTTCGAATGCTTTTGAAAGCTACGCTCCACCTGACCAGCGCCTCAGGCCACATGTGGCCGTGAAAGAACCCTCAATTCTTCTCCTTTTGTCGAGGTAATTATCTTCCTACCCTTGTCACTGAATACGGGTGTGATGGTGACCTTTGACATACTGAAGTCGAAAAAGGCGGGGCTAACGGGAGTCGTGTATTATCGGATATTTTCAATACATAGCTTCTACATATAGAAAAATTCAATACTTTAAATACTCCGATTTCAAATTTATGACATGCTTTGAATAGACAAATGTTTAAACTTGATTTTTTTGCAGATGGATTTTAATTATCTCTCTTTAATCCTTTTAAAATGTTCCAACAAAGTCAAAATTCTCACTTAAAAATTTTGAGAACAATTTTCGAAAAAAGTAATTGCAAGGAAATGAATGTTAAGCTAAGCTTTATCTAATAAAAAAAACGCATCAAAATATTCGAATAACTTTTCTACTTATCTTTATAGGAAAACAAGCTTTTCTCCATAGACTTAACATTAGAAGTCGAATCCAAGATGGACGGTGTCGAAGAGCCTTAAGGCCCCTCACTATCGATTCCACTTTTGAGATTTGTAAAAACACAATTTCGGTGGCATCACCGAGGGCGTATTCACAGAAAACACTCAGAGGTTGTGATTCGTCCAATGCGGTGATTGACAGTGTCAATTTCACAGACATACAGAGGAGAAAGGGGGGTGGGGGTGAACATACCCCTTTGCGGTTTTCTGGACCCGAAACCCCCGAAAATTATATCTAAAGACCCCCAGGGATCGCCATGGGTACTGTCCTTAGAGTTACTGCCTTGCACTACCAGTCACCCATGTGTATCACCCCCCCCCCCCCTTCTTGCACAAAGAGGATTGACTATGGATACAAAGGTAGCAGGTGTCTTCTATGAACTGGTTTGGTGTAGAAATGTCTTTTTAGCGAAACGAACAGTGTATGAATTTTACATTTGGGATATTTTTTTAAATAAAGACGTAGATCGTATTGTAAACGATTGTTGAACTACTATTCAGTTTAGTAATATAAAAAAAAAATGCATTTATTCTCAAACTTTTATCACTAAAAATTTTCAAATACGTTATTAATACTTGATTTTTGACATGAAACATCTTTAAAATCAGTTACTATTGGAGTATCAGGAGGAAAACACCACGTTACGTTTTTAGGATGATCGTTTTCGCAAATATCAATATTTAAATAAATTTGCTCTGGTTTGATGGAAAATTAGGGGCTGATGTGCGTGTAAAATTCGGTAAAAGCAAAGTATATACGGTTATCCGTACTTTATTTAATTCTTAATTTGGTGGTCCGTAGTCATCTAGTCATTCAAAGAAAATTTGGAACACAAATGGCATTTTTAACATTGCAAAATATCTCAAATTTCAATTATGAGAAAAAGCATTTGAATGTTAAAGTTGATTAAATTAAAAATGTAGACAATTTTTTAAATAATGTTTACTGTTATAGAGCTAACATACAATATACTATTTAGAAACACTATGTTGGAATTTAAGAATATGTATTAGAAGTGGTCATAAAAACAATTGTATACATTGCCCGTCACAAAAATCGCAACAGTAATAAAATCAATTGTTATGGTTTGGCACTAAGGCCAAAATGAAGTGTTTGTCGTGAAGTCAATCGACTGCTTAAAAATGACCACAATAAGACTGAAAACATAAAAATTATGTCCTTAATCAATATACAATTTACAACAATGATCAATATACAACCATTAAATTTGCAGCAATTTTTTATTAATTGCACGTGCTATTAAATTTTTAATGGATTAATTTGTATTTATTAAATCATTATTAACCGACTGCCCAGCGCGCCCACCAAAACTCTAAAAGAAAACAGCCAGAAACTTTAAATTAAAACCGCCAACGCGCGCCAAGTCGAGAGGTTATAGATTCGACTTTTATGTATTTTTTTTTAAATTTATGTATGTGCGTGCGAGATTTCGGTTCTACTTCAGATATTTGGACAATTTTTTTTTGTTGGATAGGGGATGTTTCAAAGGAGAGCAATTTGAAAAAATATCCCATTACCCGGTATTTAACTATCCGGAATTTTCAATTAACCGGACTTTTTCAAAAAAAAATTCGTCCGATTTCGAAAATTCTTTTTTGTTAGATAAGAGAAAAATCCACTTAGGCAAAATCTTCAAAATAATAATAGGTTAACCGGCTGTTATATATCCGGAAATGTCGATTAACCGGAGTTTTTTTAAACAATTTATTCGATTTCAAAATATTTTCATTGTTTAACAGAAGTTGTACAACAATGACATTTCGTTTAACATGCATTTATTGTCTTTGTTAGGGATTGTTTTAAAATATACATTGTTGAGCACAAGTTGCTACGAGAATTTCTTGATGAATAGGGGGCGAAGTCCCCCGCTAAATTTAAAACTAAAAATGGAAAAATAATATAATCTTTCTAAAAAAATGTAAACCGACTTTAAGAAAAATGCGCTATAAAGTAAAAAATAATTTTTAATTTTACGAATGAGTTGAAAAAATTTAATTTTTGAATATCAATTTTATACTTAGTACAACTTTTTGAAGTTGGTGCCAACTTACAAAAATCATACCTAAATTTGGCGATGATTTCAAAAAGTTGTACTAAGTATAAAATTGATATTCAATAATTCAATTTTTTCAACTCATTCGTAAAATAAAAAAATATTTTTTACTTTTTAGCGCATTTTTCTTAAAGTCGGTTTTCCTTTTTTTAGAAAGATTATTTTATTAAATTATACTTTCAACGTAATTTTTCTGACTCGTAAAAAATTGTATAATTTAATTTTTCACATAAATACTTTATTAAAAACTGTCAATGTTATAAATCTATTACTATGTATATTAAAGTCAATGTTATTAAACTATTACTATTATTTATAGTTTTCTTTACAATTACTTCAAAAATCAAAATTAGTATTGGCAATTAGTATGGAAATAATATTCTCAGACAACACCCAATTTTGGAAAAGTAAAATGAACACATCTATGGAATTGAACAATGACTCCCCGGACCATTTCAGACCATCTCGTGGACTACGGGTTGGGGACCACTGATCTAAACAAATGTGGAAAAAAATTGTTTTATATTAATGTATTCAATGATTACAACTTTTAAATAAGTTGCGATCGGTGATAGTGAACTAGTAAAAATATCAATTTTTCGTAACTAATACACTACCCACCACAGAAATAAATAAGTCTAGGATCTAATTAAACAAAAACCTACACACACAATATCAGCGCGTGTTTGGTTTGTTTGTTTTTTAAATATTTTTCTCGCAATTTTTAAAAAAAAAATTTGTGGAATGAGACTATTGTAGATATATCTAATATAGAGATATCTAAAAATTGGTATACACAGTAAACTGGCACGTCCTGACTAAAATAAATAAGTGTGAAAAAAGAAAAAGTGGCTCGCCACAGAAGTAAGTTGTAATAAATCATCGACACAAAATAAAATGGAAAATATTATTAACAAAATATTCTTCAAGTTTCATAAAAAACAGACAAAAGATGATGTAATTATCGCGAACAAATTTGACTTCCACTAATTTGGAAAAACACAAAGGGAAATATTTTATAGTTACTTATTTGAAATCTAATGTATATTAAAAAAAAATTGGATTTTTTAAAACAATCTTCCAAGAAGATACAAGTCTCATTAAAATAGGATTATTAGCGTCGGATATGTGAACAATCAAACACAGACCCCTTTTAATTATTTAGTGTAAATAAAGAAAGTTAATTCAAATTAATATAAGCATTTACTTAAAAGTATCTTTCGTAGAACCACAAATACAGCGAATACGTTTCAGTATTCAATAGTTACTTGAGGAAAAAAATCATTCAAGTAAACTCCAAAATAGTTCTCGAATCATTTTGAAAGCTATGCTTCACCTGACCAGCGCCTCGGACCACATGTGGCCGCTGAAAAGAACCACCAATTCTTCGCCTTTTGTCGAGGTAATTATCTTCCTACCCTTGTCACTGAATACGGGTGTGATTGTGACCTTTGACATACTGCTAAAGTCGAAAGAGGAGGAGCTAGGCGAGAGGCGTGTTTTATCGGATATTTTCAATACATAGCTTCTACATAGAGAAAAATTCAACACTTTAAATACTCCGATTTCAAATTTATGACATGCTTTGACTAGAGAAATGTTTAAACTTGGTTTTCTTACAGATGGATTTTAATTATCTCTCTTTAATCCTTTTAAAACGTTCCATTAAAGTTAAAATTCTCATTAAAAAATTTTGAGAACAATTTTCGAAAAAAATAATTGCAAGGAAACGAATGTTAAGCTAAGCTTTATCTAATAAAAAAAAACGCATCAAAATATTCGAATAACTTTTCTACTTATCTTCAAAGGAAAACAAACTTTTCCCCATAGACTTAACATTAGAGGTCGAATCCAAGATGGACGGTGTCGAAGAGCCTTAAGGCCCTTCTCTATCGTTTCCACTTTTGGTTACTTGTGAAAACATGATATCGGTGGCAACACGGAGGGCGTATTCACAGAAAACACTCAGAGGTTGTGATTCGTCCGATGCGGTGATTGACAGTGTCAATTTCACAGACATACAGAGGAGAAAGGGGGGGGTGGGGGTGAACATCCCCCTTTGCGGTTTTCTGGACCCGAAACCCCCGAAAATTATATCTAAAGACCCCAAGGGATCGCCATGGGTACTGTCCTTAGAGTTACTGCCTTGCACTACCGGTCACCCATGTGTATCCCCCCCCCCCTTCTTGCACAAAGAGGATTGACTATGGGTACAAAGAGGCAGTGGATAAAGGTTGCAGGTGTCTTCTATGAACTGGTTTGGTGTAGAAATATCTTTTTGGACGACGAACAGTGTAGGAATTTTACATTTGGAATAGAATGGGATTTTTTTTTAATTAAAGACGTAGATCGTATTCAATTGTAAACGATTGTTGAACAAAAAGAAAATAAGATTACAAACTATTTTAAGTGAGGGCAAATCGCTATTCCACCTATGGTTACGTATAAAGAGTAAAATAACCATTTAATATAAAAATATTAGTTCTTTTACTTGAAATGAATGTCCAATTGGTATCTTTAACAATAAATAAAATAGCAATCTTCGTTCAACTTAAAATAATTTGTTATACTTATTTTTTTCCGTAGTTCAATTCTCAGTTTCCTGTTTATTTATTATATTTCTATTCAATAAATATTTGAATTATAAAAACACTCATGATTTCATCTGTTTAAATATTTTAAATCGCATGACAACAAATATGCCCAATTTTATTGCTTTGTGATTCGATGACAAAATAATATACTTAAACAGTTCAAGAAAGTAACATAAAAAAAATTATACCAAGTAATTTTGTAAATTAAAAAAAAAAATTTAATGTTGCATAACAAGTCATGTGATTCTTGTTCAACAAGTTGCCATCAACGAGTAGAAAAATCAATTAATTGTTAAATTTCCGATTAATTTTTTTAACCTATGTGCTTTAACACATGTATTTATTTTATTAACCGACTGAACAGCGCGCCAACCAAAACTCCAAAATAAAACCGCCAGAAATTTTAAATTAAAACCGCCAAATCGAGAGGTCATAGATTCGACTGATATGTATTTTTTTTATGTATGTTTGCGCAGTATTTCGGTTCTAATTCAGATATTTGCACAGCTGTTTTGCTGTTGGATAGGGGATGTTTCATTTTGGAGCATATGAAAAAAAACCCGGTTATCCGGCATTTAACTATCCGGAATTCTCAATTAACCGGACAGTTTAAAGAAAAAAATATTGTCCGATTTCGAAAATTCTTTTTTTGTTGGATAGAGACAAATCCACTTAAACAAAATCTGAAAAAAAATAATTGGTTATCCGGCTGTTATACATCCAGAAATGTCGATTAACCGGAGTTTTTTTTAAATAATTTATCCTATTTAAAAATATTTTCATTGTTTAACAGAAGTTGTACAACAATGACATTTTTTTATCCATTATTTATTGGCATTGATAGGGAGTGTTTTACAATATACACAAGTTGCTACTTGAATTTCTTGGTGAATAATAATAGAGGGAGAAGCCCCTTGCTAAATTAAAAACTAAAAAGGGAAAAATAAAATAATCTTTCTAAAAAAAAGGAAAACCGACTTTAAGAATAGTGCGCTAAAAAGTAAAAAATAATTTTTAATTTTACGAACGCATTGAAAAAATTGAATTATTTAATGTCAATTTTTAATGTATCTGTGTATCTTTATCTAAGTATTTAGAATAGAAGAGAAACGAAAAAAAAGCTTAATATATTATGGATTGTTTTCTGAAACACGAAAATATTGCGATTTTATCCTTTTATTCAAAACAACATTCTTTGCTAGAAAGATTCTTATTCCATCAACACTACTATTCGATTTAGTAATATAAAAAAAATTAAATGCATTTATTCTCAAACATTTATCACTAAAAAGTTTCAAATAGGTTATTAATACTTGATATTTGACATGAAACATCTTTAAAATCATTTACTTGGAGTATCAGGAGGAAAACACCACGTTACGTTTTTAGGATGATCGTTTTCGCAAATATCAATATTTAAATAAATTTGCTCTGGTTTGATGGAAAATTAGGGGCTGATGTGCGTGTAAAATTCGGTAAAAGCAAAGTATATACGGTTATCGTACTTTATTTAATTCTTAATTTGGTGGTCCGTAGTCATCTAGTCATTCAAAGAAAATTTGGAACACAAATGGCATTTTGAACATTGCAAAATATCTCAAATTTCAATTATGAGAAAAAGCATTTGAATGTTAAAGTTGATTGAATTAAAAATGTAGACAATTTTTTTAATTATGTTTACTGTTACAGAGCTAACATACCATATACTATTTAGAAACACAAGGTTGGAATTTAAGAATATGTATTAGAAGTGGTCATGAAAACAATTGTATACATTGCCCTTCACAAAAACCTCAACACCAATAAAATCGATTGTTATGGTTTGGCACTAAGGCCAAAATGAAGTGTTTGTCGTGAAGTCAATCGACTGCTTAAAAATGACCACAATAAGACAAAAAACATAAAAATTATGTCCTTAATCAATATACAATTTACAACAATGATCAATATACAACCATTAAATTTGCAGCAATTTTTTATTAATTGCACGTGCTGTTAATTTTTTAATGGATTAATTTGTATTTATTAAAGTATTATTAACCGACTGTCCAGCGCGCCCACCAAAACTCAAAAAGAAAACCACCAGAAACTTTAAATTAAAACCGCCAACGCGCGCCAAGTCGAGAGGTTATAGAGTCGACTTTTATGTTTTTTGTTTTTTTTAAATTTATGTATGTTGGATTTCGGTTCTACTTCAGATATTTGGACAATTTTTTTTTGTTGGATAGGGGATGTTTCAAAGGGGAGCAATTTGAAAAAAATATCCGGTTATCCGGTATGTAACTATCCGGAATTCTCAATTAACCGGACCGTTTCAAAAAAAAAAAATTCGTCTGATTTCGAAAATTCTTTTTTGTTGGATAGAGAAAAATCCACTTAAGCAAAATCTTCAAAATAATAATAGGTTATCCGTCTGTTATATATCCGGAAATGTTGATTAACTAGAGTTTTTTTAAACAATTTATTCGATTTCAAAAATATTTTCATTGTTTAACAGAAGTTGTACAACAATTACATTTCGTTTAACATGCATATGTTGTCTTTGTTAGGGATTGTTTTAAAATATACATTGTTGAGCACAAGTTGCTACGAGAATTTCTTGGTGAATAGGGGGCGAAGCCCCCTGCTAAATTAAAAACTAAAAAGGGAAAAATAAAATAATCTTTCTAAAAAAAAAGGAAAACCGATTTTAAGAAAAATGCGCTAAAAAGTAAAAAATAATTTTTAATTTTACGAATGAGTTGAAAAAATTGAATTTTTGAATATCAATTTTATACTTAGTACACCTTTTTGAAGTTGGTGCCAAGTTACAAAAATCATACCTAAATTTGGCTATGATTTCAAAAAGTTGTACTACGTATAAAATTGATATTCAATAATTCAATTTTTTCAACTCATTCGTAAAATTAAAAATTATTTTTTACTTTTTAGCGCATTTTTCTTAAAGTCGGTTTTCCTTTTTTTTAGAAAGATTATTTTATTAAATTATACTTTTAACGTAATTTTTCTGGCTTGTAAAAAATTGTATAATTTAATTTTTCACATAAATAATTTATTAAAAACTGTCAATGTTATAAATCTATTACTATGTATATTAAAGTCAATGTTATTAAACTATTACTATTATTTATCTTTTTCTTTACAATTACTTCAAAAATCAAAATTAGTATTGGCAATTAGTATGGAAATAATATTCTCAGACAACACCCAATTTTGGAAAAATAAAATGAACACATCTGTGGGTGGGAATGAACAATGATTCCCCGGACCATTTCAGATCACCTCGCGGAATACGGGTTGGGAACCACTGATCTAAACAAATGTGGATTTTTTTTTTATATTAATGTATTCAATGATTACAACTTTTAAATAAGTTACGATCGGTTATAGTGAACTAGTAAAAATATCCATTTTTCCTAACTAATACACTACGCACCACAGAAATAAATAAGTCTAGGATCTAATTAAACAAAAACCTACACACACAATATCAGCGCGTTTTTGGTTTGTTTGTTTTTTAAATATATTTCTCACAATTTTTTTTAATTTGTTGTGGAATGAGACTATCGTAGATATATCTAATATACAGATATCTAAAAATTGGTATACACAGTAAACTGGCACGTCCCGACTAAAATAAATAAGTGTAAAAAAAAGAGAAAGTGGCTCGCCACAGAAGTAAGTTGTAATAAATCATCGACACAAAATAAAATGGAAAATATTATTCGCAAAATATTCTTCAAGTTTCATAAAAAACAGACAAAAAGGTGATGTAATTATCGCGAATAAATTTGACTTCCGCTAAATTGGAAAAACACAAAGGGAAATATTTTATAGTTACTTATTTGAAATCTAATGTATATTAAAAAAAAATTGGGACTTTTTAAAACAATCTTCCAAGAAGATACAAGTCTCATTAAAATAGGATTATTAGCGTCGGATATGTGAACAATCCAACACAGACCCCTTTTAATTTTTTAGTGTAAATAAAGGAAGTTAATTCAAATTAATATAAGCATTTTCTTAAAAGTATCTTTCGTAGAACCACAAATACAGCGAATACGTTTCAGTATTCAATAGTTACTTGAGGAAAAAAATCGTTCAAGTTAACTGCAAAATAGTTTTCGAATCCTTTTGAAAGCTACACTCCAAATGACCAGCGCCTCAGGCCACATGTGGCCGCTGAAAAGAACCCCCAATTCTTCTCTTCCCCTTTTGTCGAGGTAATTATCTTCCTACCCTTGTCACTGAATACGGGTGTGATGGTGACCTTTGACATACTGCTGAAGTCGAAAGAGGAGGAGCTAGGCGAGAGGCGTGTTTTATCGGATATTTTCAATACATAGCTTTTACATATAGAAAAATTCAATACTTTAAATTCTCCGATTTCAAATTTATGACATGCTATGAATAGAGAAATGTTTAAACTTGGTTTTCTTAGAGACGGATTTTAATTATCTCTCTTTAATCCTTTTAAAACGTTCCATTAAAGTTAAAAATCTCATTAAAAAATTTTGAGAACGATTTTCGAAAAAAGTAATTGCAAGGAAACGAATGTTAAGCTAAGCTTTATCTAATAAAAAAAACTGCATCAAAATATTCGAATAACTTTTCTACTTATCTTCAAAGGAAAACAAACTTTTCCCCATAGACTTAACATTAGAGGTCGAATCCAAGATGGACGGTGTCGAAGAGCCTTAATGTGACCACCCGTAGCTCGAAAGTGGGGTGGTGAAAGCGTGTGAGTGGTCTTCAAGCTTTTAAAAATGTTCAGTTACGAAAAAAGTTGCAGTGAACAGCAGAATTTCGCGATTTGAACTTAGTAGCTCCGCAAGTTATTTCAAAGAGCTATGGCAGGAAAAACTAACATTTTGTTCCAAATGGCATTACATATTTTTTTCTGGAATATTTTTTAATACACGTTATTTGAATGTACGTAAGGCAACTGCCATACCCGTTCCGGCGCCAATGCAATCTTTTATTATTATTTAGTTGAAGATTACATTTCCTCGAATACACCAACAGTTATTGAAGGACACGTTCCTGTACAAAATCAATTAAATAAGAAGGGGGGTGGGGGGAATGTACAAAATTATATAAGGAAAACGGTTGGTACTAAATTGTCGTTAGTATTATAAATAATCGAGTGACATTTGTATATTATTAATGTTAAAAAACAATTAAAATTATATTTTTAATGAAATGGACTACAGAAAAACAAAAATATTGGGTGTATTACAAAGCATTTAACAACTGTATTTTTTTAACGTCACAGTCACGTGATATTGAGGTGGAGGGAATGGGGAAAACGCTAACGCCACGCTAACAAAGGCGTTGCATCAAAGAAAAAAAATATATTTTAATATTTCTACGAAATAATTCTATTAAATAAGGGACTGAGTTCCTTTCCCTACTCTCTAACTCTCCTTCGGCCCCCTATATATTGTTACAACGGCAGTAGTTTTTATTTACATTAGAAAAAAATAAGAAGAGCAATCATTCAAAACGTATTTGTCACATTAAGGAGATTTGTAGGTAAACGCGCAATTCCCTTTCTCTAAATGCATTGACTCGTATACGGATTCCAATGTTTACAAAGTTAATTTAAATGGAACAGTGTTGTGGACGAGTAAAATAGTTTAGTTCGATTAAAATTCAGATGGAATTTCAGTAATATAATAATCTAATTTTTATAAATTTTGGATAAACATATTTTGAATGTTTGCTCCTCATTTTCTGATCTGAAACTTCAATTGTTACTGTTTTTTAATAAATACTATAAAATATAATTATAGGTGAGCAACTTTAATATCGATTCTACCGAGACGGCCGCCGTTTGAGTTTATGAATTAAAAATAACTTTTATCGTTATGGAAAGGATCGTTCATATATTACATCACGCACCTATAGGGAAGAAAAAGAGTCTACCCGGCTTGATTGTGCGATGTGTGAATAATGTGAGAAGGGGAGGGGTGAAACGGATCGTGATGTACCAAATTTTATTTTAAAAAACAAATGCTGAGAATATGTTTAATAAAGAGTTGGTTTGCATCGAATCCTTGGGTCTTTCTTACACAAACACACAAAGTAGGGAAGGGTAAGAGGAGTCTAACTTAGAAGTACAAAAGTCAATAAATGTTTACTCAATTTATACAATTGTCATACTATAAAACATAAAAGGAGATATTTAATGACAAAACCGCATATGTTCATTGATAATCTGCGCATAAGATCTATTCATCTATGGACCTACAATTTTACATGAACCTATATTGAGTGTAGGTGTCTACCTCGTCCAAAAAAATGTTTTATGAAAATTAGTCTGTTTAGTGTTTTTTTAAACGCAATATCTCAAGAACTGGTACAAAAACCAAATTAAATAAATATCTTCCAATTGCTGCTGTTTATACAAGCCAAATGATGTTTATTGTATAATATATGAGGGGTAAATTTTTTATTTATTTGAATATTTCTGGGTATGGGCACTTTCGTTATCTCTACCCATAGAGCTAATCACTTTACTATTCATCTGCCAAATTAATCTAGAAGTCCAAGCTTAAAATAACTAACGGATTTTCACTTTAATTAAAAAAGTTCAATCCTTTGTTTATTTTGTAATAAGCATTTTCAAAAGGATTTTAAGAGAGTGGTGCTATATCCTGCTGGTTGTTTGTGATGGGAAGCTTCTTCAAAAACAGAATGTGGGCAGGGGGAAATCATGCGAGATTTGCCGTGTTCATCGACGAGAAATATTTAAAATGGTAGTCTGTTTAGTTCGCGATTCTTGACTAGAGTAGGTTTTAAAAAACGTTCGACACTCACTAGTCAGTTACAATTTTAAATCATCCCCGAAACGTTTTTTAAATAAATTTGTTATTCATTTGTATTAATTAAAATTGATTTAATAAAAAAGAAAATTATAAAAAATTACAAAAAAAAAAAAATATATATAAAAATATTTAAAAAAAAATTAACCAAATTTAGCGCGCTTCGAGGATGGCGGCGCCCTGGGCAACTGCCCAGTTTGCCCAGCCCTTAAGCCGCCCCTGGCACCTGGCGCACATACAAAGTATTTACCAAGTACAAACCAAAATATACGGTACAGTGGGGTTGTACTTTGTTGTTATTTTATTGTAATAATATATTTTGAGATGTCATTTTGGCGTGAAGTAAATATCAAAGAAGCAAGGAATGCACTTACCTCAATTGTTAGTGTCACTCATAGGCTTTCATTAAAAAAAATCTAATTAGGCTTAGTTGTTATTTGTAGTTTAGGGGGTAAAAAAAAATTAAATAAAAAAGAGAGACTCGTAACCTATGTACCAAACTATTTATATATATTGTTAATTTATCTTTCATAAATGTTGAATGCTTTTCAGACATATTTTGTGATTTTTTTTATTGTAATAAACAATAAAAAGAATACAATAATCATTTACAATAAAATATATTGTCAAGATTCGACTTGTTTTGAACAAACTATTTATCTTTATTATCAGAATAGCTACTTTTTAATCTACAAATCGTGACAGTTTTTAATCTGTAATTTTCAGGAACTTTTTTTAAGTAAAAAACGCAGGTCTTTCTTTTGGATTTTACTAACTAAGAAGTATCTTGGACAGTGGTGGCGCCAGGAATTGCCGGACGGGGGTGCTGACTTTCCCCGATGGGGAGGCCTAGCATCGACGTAAATTGTGCGTATAAAATTGATTCATCCTAAAAAAATTCGATGTGGCTTTGTTGGAGCACTTTCAAGATTTATACGTAAAACGTCATTTCAGAAAATATTATTAAAAAAATAGGAAAGAGTCGCCAACAAAAACATATCCAGTAAAATGAAGATAAACAGACTGTTTTGCCTGGCGCAGTATCTCCCATCAAGCACATCTTCTTCCTTAGCATGTCCTGGGGAAATATTGCGATCTTCCGCCAGGCATCGTATAAGATGCAACATTATATATATATCCAGGAGTTCCCCAGGAACCGATAATGTCCGCCTAACAGGATCGTATGGAACGTCGCAGGAGCTCCTACTCACCCCACCTTCGGAGGTATTCAAGAAGTGTTTGGGAAGTTTAGTAGGAGGAATCTAGGAAACTTCAAGATAAAAGTTTCACATCGTGGCGCCACCTAGTGATGTCCTTTCTAACTACATAGGGAATATTTTATGAAGAACTTAGCCCAGCCGAGGATCGAACTATTCGATTCCAAATCGGTTACGCTGTCCATTAGGCTATGGTGCCTGCTGGAAAGAGCTATTTGTTTTGGTACTAAGAATATTTCGAGGATTTTTTTTAATTAATAAGATGAATTGTTATTTGTTATAATGAAAAATAAAGTTTATTAATATATTTTTATTTTACATTAAATAATTTGTTTTTCCTTTTTTTTATTATATAAATTTTTATCTGATGTATATATATAGTTATTTTATGAATTTTTTTATGTTGTTTTTATATTCTTGTTTATATTTAATTTATTAATTCCTATTTTATATTACTTTTTATATATTAATTCCTATTTTATATGACTTTTTATATATTAATTCCTATTTTATATTACTTTTTATATATATTATTTGATATTTTATATTGCTTTTTATATATTTAAATTTTTTTGGATAGGTTATTTATTTATTATTAAATAGGTTATTTATTTATTTTTAAATTGATTATTTTCATTTTATAATAAGTATATATTTTTATTTATATTTTATTGTAAAAGTATTCAAGAAGTTTTTGGAAGTTTACTAGGAGGAATATAGGACAATTAAACAAACTTTGTGCACAAGTGACCTTTGTGATTTATCCTTGGTACTCTCGATTAAAAGACGCGCGCTATTCGCTAGGCTACGGCGGTTATTCTACAGGTTGATTTGATATTGTATGGAAGAAAATGTGTAATATTTATTTTTAAACATTTATTTATATTAATATTTATTTTATATTTTATTCAATTAATTATTTGTAATTTAATTAAAAATATATTTTTTATTTTAACTATTTATTTTTTATTATACATTTTCTTATTTCACTTGCGTATTTTATATTATTAATTTCCCTATTTTAAATACTTGTTTTATATTATAAATTTTCTTAATTTAAATATTTATTTTATATTTTTATGTTATATATATTTTTTTTATTATTTTATAAAATATGTTTTATAATCTTGTTTTCATATATGTTTTATAATTTTGTTTTCATATATGTTTTATAATTTTGTTTTTATATATGTTTTATAATTTTTTTTTCATACAATATGTTTTATAATTTTTTTTATTATATATATATATTGTTATATTTATTTAGTATTTTTATTTTATATTGTATTAATTTTACATATATTTGTTTAATTGTTATTTTTGAAGTAAATTATTTTATTACATTTACTTTATACAAATTTTTATTGATACATGCCCCCTTTCTCGCGGTCTAACAAAATCCCCCAAGTTCTCCTCCATGGGAGGATCGGTAGAAGGGCTTCCATTTGACTTTCCTCCATAGAACATCCTGGAGAACTGACTCCCCAAGACCTCGTTAAAACCCGAGGAGCTCCGCAACAAGTCATCTTTGTTGTAGGAGGAATTTGGGAAGAATTGGTGCGCCAGTGGAGCTCTCTGGGATGTTTTGTGCTATATGGGAAATGTACAGCCACGGAAAAAAAAGTGAACCACCGGTGATTATTTCGTTGGTTTTTATAGTAGAGCTAAACTTATTATACCATTTTGTAGGGAATAAAGTCTACTATACATTGATATACAAAAAATTTGCGTAGGGGACTATCTTCATACTCGAATCCGCACCAACTTTAAAATTATCAAAAGAAACACCTACTTTTGATAGCGCAGAAATGTTCCCCGCCCTCAAAATAATCTAAATATAAATTTTCGTTAATTTCCTACATTTATATGCAGAGATATTAGACGATATGTATCTATCTTATTTGAGGGGCTACTTCCACATTGGACAAAGTATTAGTGAGACTTCGAAATGAAGTACGCTGGAAGAAAATGTTTTGGCGTTAGAAGTGGTTGTTCTTTTCCCGTGGTCATTCATTCCCCCACTCCCGTATACCCCTCGCCTTTATATAAGAATTTAGAATTTTATGCCAACGCGATCACAGCGCTTTTAATTATCAAAATTAGTAGATTTCTGTTAAGTTCTGCAGATTTTAAATTTGTGTATGACCCCTTAAATATTCATTTGATGCACATTTTAATATAGCCAAAAAACTACAAAGATGAAAATCATGAAATTTTATATATGCATATAAAACGTTTTTCTGAATCACAACAAAATGGTGTATTAAGTTTAGCTCTACTATAAAAACTAACGAAATCATCATCCGTGGTTCGTTTTTTTCTTCCGCGGCTGCATAATAGCTGCACAAAATGCGATATATCTGACACAGACTGCACTGTTTACAATATTTTCAGCCAATAGTTCTGTTATTTTTCAAAATTACCATGCTGCTTTCTATTCCTACAACAGAGAGCTTTGTATGTGCTTAAAATATCTAAAAGTGGTATTTCCATTTACTTCACAAGTGTAATAAATTTTTAAGAATCCGCTAGGGGCGGTCGTGATAACCACAAATTGTGATGTTATTATTATTCCAATTAATCTGAGTGTAAGACTATTTCAATGTCCGCGTCTGCCCAAACCATGACTGCCATGTGTAAAAGGAACTGTTTTGAAAGAAAAGTAAGTGATTTATTTAATCTTTTCACATATTATTTCATGAATTGCATTTCATAAAAATGTATTTATTCTTTGGATCAACGTTATTTTTATTTCTTATTCAAACTATCCTCTGTTTGCAAACATTAGGCCTAATATCTAGATGCCGTGCAGGTTGGACGATGGGCTTGTTTTGTAGACAAACCGGCTTCTCGGAAAATCTGGAGGCAAGCGAAACGTCGTTCGCGGGTCAGCGTTTAACATGGGTTTAGCATGTCCGCGATCGACCAATGAGTTAATATTCTATTTGAGGATTACTTGAAACTACAATAACTAATCTAATTAAACATATAATTTAACAATAAAGTTATATATCTATTACTATTTTGTTTATTTAAGGAAATTTATATTATTTTTTAGGTTTTTGAGTTTATTTTAAATGTTAATTACTTTATAGTACTTTTTATAATATGAAATAGGTAAAATTTTTTGTTTCACAAGTGATAGTTTTGCAGAAATATTTAGAACTTCTGTGCCCAAGTAGACCCCAACCGTCATAGTACCTATTTTACGGATAGTACCTTGAAAATGCTAAATTTTCAGACTTTTATTTGAATTACTAACTATACAGAAAAATTATGTGGAATAAAATGTTTGATAAGAAAATTTAAAAGCATATTTTCTGGTTATTTTGTAGACTAATGTACTAAGGCCGCCGTGGCCGAGAGGATTAAGGCGTCAACTGGGAATCCGAGGGTTCCCGGTTTGAATCTGTGCGACGGACTAGACTAAGAATAGTAAAAAAAGTAGTGATATTGCGATCGGAGGGTTGCCAACTGCGCTACCAAAATACTAGAATGTCGCCCAGAACATCAACAAAAAATTAACTGCGTGTATACGGGACTGGTGCACGATAAATCTGATCGGGGTCCAAAGTCCCGTAGTCTATTGAAGGCGTTGGATGCCAGCTCAGGTGTTGTCCTCGTCATCTGACTATGGTTTAAAAATACGAGGCATCGTTCTCGGGTCTGTCCTTCAAGATAGGCCCCGAACCGTCGCCAATATCCCACTATGCAGCTCTATTGCGACGTTAATTAACAAAATCAAACCACTAATATACTGAAGGAAAATTAAGATTGTGATTTTATCCAATTTGTCTCTCTATAAAAACTATACTTTTGTTAAAGGATACTATAAAACAAAAAGATTAACAAACTAAATGAAATGTGCACTTATTTTGTCTTTCGCCTTCGACTAAGAAAATAAATAAGATTTTTTTTTTATTTTGAAACTGCCTGGTTTTCTTTCCAAACTTGAATCATAAAACAAGAAAAAAGGATTATATTCTGATAAATCAGGGTGATCTGTCGATGCATTTTGATGTAATTATATTGTTTTAAAGAAGTTTTGAAAATATGTATAGCAACAGAGAATAGTTTTGGTTTGGTTTGTTTAATTAACGTCGCACTAGAGCTGCACAGTGAGCTATTGGGGACGGTTCGGGGCCTATCTCGAAGGAAAGACCCGGGAACGATGCCTCGTATTTTTTGAACCATGGTCAGATGACGAGGACAACACCTGAGCTGGCACCCGACGCAACCTCAATAGGCGTCAGGACATTGGACCCCGATCAGATTTATCGTGCACCAGTCCCGTATACACACCAGTATAATTTGTTTGATGTTCTGGACGACTTTCTAGTATTTTTGTATTGAAGCTGGCAACCCTCCGATCGCAAGATCACTACTTTTTTACTTTTCTTTGTCAAGTCCATCGCACGGATTCGAACCACCAATCCTCTGATTAGTAACGGAACGCCTTATCCACTGAGCAACTGGGGCTCCGCAACAGAAAATAACCAGTCAAATGCATCGACTTGCACCTTGATAATGCTGCTTGTGGAAAAACTTTTATCCATACAGGCCAATAAATTTTAGTGACAATCTATTTTGTTGCCAATCAAAGAACTCTTTTAATTTCTCCTGCACGGTTGATGAAAAAGGTAATGAGATTTGGTGAAAAATCAGAGGAACTGGTCATTGCATTTGAACATGTTATTCTCTGTTACCACTGATGTTCAGTGTTATTCTGGGAATACATGCAGAATTTCTAGCCCTATTGTCAGTCATATTGTGCAAAATAAGCATTTAGTCATAAGAAATTAATCTGTTGGGCTACTGGAGGGCTACTGCCTGAGTGATTCATACCCCCCCCCCCCAATAATGTTGTTTAAAGAAGTTTTTTAAAGTATTGCAATAGGGAATAACCGGTTCAAATTTAGCTTTTAGAACACAAACAATGGTTATAAGTTAATAAATATGAAAGAAAATTAATTCATATTTTTTTAATGAAGCGCGTTATGTAATGTTGGAATTTCTTGTATTTTTTTTTTTTAAATCTCTATGGTTTAAAAATATAAATTTTATTATAATATTCATTTATGTGAATTATCTCTTATAACACCTATGCCCAAAATAAATACCAAAAATAATATTAAATATAACTTTTCCCAATACCATAAATGTAAGTAAGGCTATCTTACCATAAGAAATTTTAAACTTGACATGCTACAAATTGGGGAAATGTGTATGCTTATTTCCTGTGAAATCTTGCCTAACAATGTTTTAAAACTCCTTATTTAATAGTTTTGATTTTTATTTCTTTATGTTTGTTTATTTCATATTATAAATTTAATAGTAGTCGAATTCTATGAGGATTGTTGGAAAGGGGCCTATAGCCACATTGGAAGTAGAGGCTAGTTACACCAGTGAATTAATGTATCTTTTTCAATTTCAGAATTCGTCATACCTCTCGTTAAAGTTTGGAACCATGATAGATGTATCTGCAAGTTAGAAAAGGCAAAAGACTTCAGAGTTACTGGAAGAAGGGGGTTTTGAATTATGATTTAAAATGGACATCATCTTATCAGCCGCAAGATCAGTCTGATTTGTCAGCATCAGATAACATTTCTTTTCCGATGGCTTCTACCCCTGTGAATTCTGCGACTGAATCCATTGCATCACCCTCGATTTCCCATAGCAGTTATTACGATTCAGGGTCAAGTGATTCTATAGGACTTTTCAATACCTTGGAACACGTTACCACTAAAGTTTATTAAAGCATGTGTAGAGAATAAAAGACCAACCAAGAGTCAAAAAGTTCTATTATTTCAGACAACTACTTCTGTTGCTGATATGCAATCGAAAATCAATACTTCTTCAGTTGTTGCGATCAAAATTGTCAAATCAAAGTAGTAAAAACACTGTCGTAATAAAAGACCAACTTAGGCTTAGTATGGCAGATAATCTTGTTTTCTATGATGGTTTCTACAAACTGTTAATTAATTTAGTAAAATATCATAAATGTTTTTCATTATATCAGGTGCAGATTTTAACAATGCCACTTTAAAAAAATTCAATTAAACCACAGTTTAAAAAATTATTAAAAAATCCATAAAATAATAAATTGAAATTACGTGCTGTTTGATAAATTTGAATAGTACAAATTGCTT
This sequence comes from Troglohyphantes excavatus, assembly GCA_963932185.1. Lineage (NCBI taxonomy): Eukaryota > Metazoa > Arthropoda > Arachnida > Araneae > Linyphiidae > Troglohyphantes > Troglohyphantes excavatus. Next base: position 68,516,660 of record OZ010676.1, on the reverse strand, counting down.
TGTTGAAAATTGACTGCAAAACAACATGTAATGTATCATAATTTCTTTTGAAGTCATTATAATTTCTAAAATGTCTCTTTTATATAAAATTGTTGAATTTAACCAAACATTTTTTGTTTCCCCCCCCCCCCCCCCCCAAACCTTGTTTCTTAGGGGGGGGGGGGGAAGGATCTGAAACCATGAAAATGACTTTACTTTTTCGCAAATGATGGTTTCTCTACTGTGTACTTGAGAAGGATGCTTACTCAGAGCTGATGGAATAGCTTATTTTATGTAAAATCCCCAAACTAGTAATAATGCACTAAGTGTTCCAAGAGTATGTATATGTACAAATTAAAATTTTAAAAATATGTAGAATTGAGAATAAGGTACAATTTAGCTATTTTATATACAGTTATAAAAAAAATAAGAATTTTGTTATTTTTTTTTAAATATCCATCTAGATTTTCATAAAAGTGTTGGTGTTGAAATTTGGTATATGTAACTGAGTACTTTTTCTTTGACATGTTATTATTCAATACATAATTGCCAGGCCTAAATAAAGTATTTATGAAAAAATATCTGGTATTTTTCATTTGGTATAAAAATAATTTTTGTACCGTTCTTATTTGGCCACCAAATATAGTTGTTATCAGGAGTGATTGTGATTCTGAATTTTAATTGTTTTAATAACATGGTTTTAATATAGTTTTAAGTGAATATCTGCAGTTTTCATGAATTTTTGAATCAGTTTGAGATCACCATGGCAGTCCTTTTAGGGTATATTAACCAAGTTAATTCATGCAAAGTCGTCTGCCAACTTATAACAGCTGCTGGTGTAAGTAATATATATATATATATATTAAAAAATCGTGAAATATTAGATTGCCTATCTTTTCAATTACAAGAAAAATTTCACGACCAAACTTCACACCCAGAATTTGGCAGTCGAATAACAAGTACCCAAGGTAAAGGTTTAGGACGTAAAATTATCATGTGTAGTATAGTATTTGTTTTGACTATAAAATGGTTAAACTATACACTGTGTAGGGTGTTCAATCCTGATACTCCAAGTACTAGGTGATTTTAAATGTGTTTCACGTCAAAAAAATTATTATTAATCCAAATTATAAATTGTTCAGTGAATGTTTGAGAATAAATGCCTATAATATTTAGTGTTATTTATATGCATTGCGTGATAAATACTAATACTTTGTATAGGAATTATACACACAGCTAGTATTTCAGGTTGTATTTTTTTTAAATTATTCTGGTCCAAAATCAATAAGTATGATTTTTATATGTTTTGATATTTTAGTACTATCGCAACTACTTACAACATAAACCTAAAGCATTTGGAAAGAAGAAAGTTACTAAAACTGTACAAATCGTATTACAGTCAGCAGAGATTATACATCGCTATTTTTTGCGTGTAAAAAACTAGGTTCTTTCTTTTTTATTTTTTTGGAATGCCGATAGTTAAATGAATCGTGGTGTTCTCAGCTGAAGTTTGAAAATGTGTCTTTGCTCAGGTCCGATTTTACAAGTATTTGACTGAAGTATAGGCAGTACATTTTACAGCTGAAAATCAATAAAATCGCCTTCCTTTTTATAAAATACAATAATACGTTAATTATATTTCATAAATCAAAGGTTACTGTTCCCAAGTGTACTTAATTAAATAACGAACGTAATATACGATCTAATATAGTTTTAAAAATATAATTTTTAAACTTAAAACAACAGCTGTGAATAGTACCCTGCAGCAATCTTACAAAATTTTAGAAATTGTTTCCCTTAATTTAAATTATTCGAAAGTAAAAGTATGTTTTAAAGTCAAAATATTAATATTTATTCATTTCATACTTGAGTTTCTTTGACGCCGAACTAAGCGACACTATTCTGAAGTCTTCTGAGCCTCTGTGAATTTCATTCTTAAATTATTTTAACTGTGATATTGTATATTAATAATGGCGTGTTAACTGAAATTGCTGAGTAAATAATTAGTAGTGCAATGGAAGGAATGCAACAGCAGTGGAGACGTCGAAATCGAAATACATCATAATTCACATTTTTATATAATAAGGTGTACTTCTCATTTAGCTGCGTGTTATTTTAGGAACATTGGTATACTTATATTTTATAATAAACTTACCATATAATTATAAGCATTTAATTATAAAAATTTAAATTATAAACTGACCATAGGCAGAAATCTCGACAAGCCAAATTGAAAATATCACTATTAATAAAAATGTCTTTGAAATTAGTATTGATAACCGACTTAAAAAAAAAAAGGGGGGGGGGGGGGGTAAAAATATCACCATAACGCAGTGTTAATAATATTTTTTTAATAAATTGAAATCAAATTATTAATACATAAAAATATATTTAAAAATATAAACACTTATCATATTCATTCAAACATTCCACTACATTCTTCCTTTTTAATTGCAATTGCTTTCTTTAGCAATGTATCAATAATATGCGTGATCCGAATATCGTATGTTTCAATTATTTAACCATATGTTTCCTTAGTTTATGATTTAGTATAATTTTTAAATTTTAATGTTAATACTTTCAAACATGAATTTAGGTGTGAAAATTTTGGGCGAATTTATTGTAAAATATACAGCAAATAATGTAATTAAAGTTATGATAAAAATATTTCTAGTATTCGTGGAGTGGAACACTATATAAGTGTACTAAATCTTGTGTAAAAAAACTATAAAATGAATACTGAAAATTTTAGCTAAAAATGTACTATTTACATTTTGGTTGGTTGAATTGACGACGAACTAGAGCTGCATATTGAGATATTGGTGATCTATCTCGAATGAAAGACCCATAAACATTGCTTCGGATATTTGAACTATGGTCATATGACGAGTTTAGCACTCAATAGGCATCCGGATTTTGGACCAGGACCAGATTTAACGTGCACCAGCCCTTATATACGAGGGAGACATTTTGATCGTCAAAGGAACGAATTTGACAACCCACCAACTACCAACTACAATAGACACATACCTTCCAAATACGTTACTCACATATTAGGAATCGAATCAGAGCCCATCGCATGCTTGTCCGAGTTCCTAACTATTCGACCACTACAAGTCTTTGATTTGCCGGTAATGGTCGGTCTAGATAATGGCTTTGTCGGGATTATGACCCAGATTCATGTCATTAAAAAAGTAAATTTGATGTTTCACTAAAATTTGGTTTTAACAATTAAAATTACTGTTTTGCCCCGACGAACTTGATAGTTTTCCCCGACGAGGGGGGGGGGGGGGGCTAAAGCCGCCCCCCTGCACCCCCTCTGGGTCTCTGATCTTGGACCTTTTTAACATAATAATAGAATAACATATTAATAGAATAATAGAATATTTAACATACACTGTAAAAAATTACTGTAAAAATACAGCATTTTCGTAGCATAAATTCAGCGCACGTTGATGTATTTTTTTACAGAACGTTCTGTAAACACAATTTACAGCACATTGTTATGTAATTTGTTTCCGAACATTTCTCAGAGCCCGTCTGGTGCGTACCATGTGATATTATTAACGAATCAGCTTCGACACCAGTATTTTCAAAGTTTTTGATTTGGTTTTGTTAATTAACGTCGCACTAGAGCTGCACAGTGAGCTATTGGCGACGGTTCGGGGTCAATCTCGTAGGAAAGACCCGGGAACACATACACATTCACACACACATTCATACATGCACCTCGTTATTTTAGAACCATGGTCAGATGACGAGGAAACCCCTGAACTGGCACCCAACGCCTGCAATAGACGTCGGGACTTTGGACCCCGATCGCTCTCTCACCTACTTGATTTGTTTAATAAATTAACGTCGCACTAGAGCTGCACAGTGGGCTATTGGCGACGGTTCGGGGCCTATCGCGAAGGAAAGACCCGGGAACGATGCCTCATATTTTTGAACCATGGTCAGATGACAAGGACAAAACACCTGAGCAGGCAACCGACGCAACATCAATAGGTGTCAGGACATTGGAGCCCGATCAGATTTATCGTGCACCAGTCCCGTATACATGCCAGTATAATGTGTTGGATATTTAAAAAAAATTCCTAGTATAGTAGCGAAGATATCAACCTTCCGATCGAAGATCACTATAATTTTACTTTTCTTTGTCAAGTCTATCATCCAATCTACGGGACTGGTGCACGATAAATCCAATTGGGGTCCCATGTCCTGAAGGTTATTGAGGTTGCGTCGGGTGCCATTTCAGGTGTTGTCCTTGTCATATGACCAAGGTTCAAAAATACGAAGCATTGTTCCCGGATATTTCCTTCGAGATATGCCTCGAACCGTCCCCAATAGCCCAATTTGCAGATCTAGTGCGACGTTAATTAAAAAAAATCCTCGAATTCTCTAATTACTAGCCTAACGCAGAGCCCCAGTTGCTCAGTGGATAATGCGTTCAGCTACTAATCAGAGGATTGGTGGTTCGAATCCGTGCGATGGACTTGACACAGAAAAGTAAAAAAGTAGTGATCTTGCGATCGGAGGGCTGCCAGCTTCGCTACAAAAATACTAGAAAGTCGTCCAGAACATCCAACTAATTATACTGGCGTGTATACGGGACTGGTGCACGATAAATCTGATAGGGGTCCAATGACCTGACGCCTATTGAGGTTGCGTCGGGTGAAGCTCAGGTGTTGTCCTCGTCATCTGACAATGGTTCAAAAATGGGTCCCGGGTCTTTCCTTTAAGACAGGCCCCGAACCGTCGCCAATAGCCCACTGTGCAGCTCTAGTGCGACGTTAATTAAACAAACCAAACCTAGCCTAACGCATTTATCCACTGGGCAATTTGTGGCCGCTCTCTCACTTATTTGTAATCGCAAAGATTTAGACATGTGTAGATAGCATTTTTTTTTTTGGCGCTTGAAATTAAACGTTTCGTCGTCAAGAAAGGTTTGCTATTTTGTGATGTGTTGACAGTCAAGATCATTGATGATTTCACTATGACATTACATTTCCTGATATTTAGGGTAAGTCGCAAGCAATTTATTAATAATATAGCCAATTTAAAGCGCACATATACTTCTGAATGTTGTTTTCTGAAAAAACTTTGTCTCAAACGGCAATAATACGACTGCTTTAGGCTTTCCAAATAATTGGGGGGTTCGAGTAATCTAAGTACTAGAATTTGAAGCTCTTTGTAGTTTTTATTATATGTATGTCAACGGAAAATACGATTACATAAGCCCCTCAGGGGGTTTACTTTCTTTAAGTAAACACGGGCTTCACAACCCCGAGGTACCCTAGTGATCTTTTCTACTTTCTGTTTCTTCTCCTCTTTCTCGTGCTTTTCCCTTTTTTCTTCCTCCCACGTTGTGACTACCTCTCGTAGGTGAGGGCTCCCCATCAGAAGCTGTTGCCGCTCTGTTGCATATAGCTTCTGTTGGCGATTAAGTCGTCCACATGTTTGCCGTACGTGGACACCCGTAATCTTGGAAATGAGGAGCCTGGTAATTCAGAGGAAAACGTCTTGGGGGAATTTTAGTACGTTTTACCCCAACACATTACTTCGGCCTTTGCTTCAGGCAAAAGGGAGGTACAGCTGCGGAAAAAAAAAAAAACGAACCACCAATGATTATTTTGTTAATTTTTATAGTAGAGCTAAACTTAATATATCATTTTGTAAGGAATAAAGTCTACTATACATTGATATACAAAAAAATTGCATAGGAGACTATCTTCATATTAAAATCCGCACCAACTTTAAAATTTCCAATAGCAACACCCAATTTTGATTCAATATTTAGAATCTACGACAAAATTCATCGCTGAAAATCAATTTGAAAGTCATTTGGTTAAGTAGTTTTTTAATTATGAATTTCGAAAGTTTAGAACTCGTAATGTTAAATGAATTTCTTAAACTTTTAATCATATCTTTCGAAATAATAATTTTATTAAGCTTAAATTTTTATCCGTGTTACTTCTAAACGACCCAAATAAAATATACTAACTTTCATTACTTATATGTAAATTTTTTAATTTTATTTAAATTAGGATATTAACATTCATAAAATTTATGAATAGCAACCATGCTATATTTTGATAGTAATGGATAAGGAAAACGCTTTATATCCATATCTAAAATTTCGTGATTTTCCTCTTTGTAGTTTTTTTGCTATATTAAAGTGTGTAAAAAATGATCATTTCAGGGGTCATACACAAATTTAAAATTAGCAGAACTTAACAGAAATCTTCACTAATTTTGAGAATAAAAAGCGCTGTGATCGCGTCGGCATAAAATTCTAAATTCTTATATAAAGGCGAGGGGTGTACGGTGTACGGGAGTGGTGCACGTTAAATATGATCCAAGTCCAATATCCTATCGCCTACTGAAGTTGCGTTGGGTGTCAAATCATACGTTGTTCTCGTCATCTGAGCATGGTAAAAAAATATGAACTTGGTTAATTAACGTTGCACTAGACCTGCACAGTGGGCTGTTGGCGACAGTTCGGGGCCTATCTCGAAGTAAAGATCCGAGAACGATGCCTCATATTTTTGACCATTGAAAAATTGAGAATCATTGATTTAAGTTGATAATACTACATGTAAATATTTAAAGAATATGAATATCTTAGTTCATTATACTTAAACTTTTTTATATAATAATTATGTCCGTTGTCCCATGTCTTTTAAAGAAAACCACACCACTATATAAGCCGCCACTACATTTTGTAAATAAAAAAAATAGGTAGTAATTAATAAATGTATTATGGATAATTCTTAACTATTTTAAATAAATGCATTAAAAATAACTAGAGATGTATTTTTTTAGAGGAAGGGCTTTTTTAGAGGAAGTTAACAATATAATTCGTGAAAGTGAAAATCAGATTCCTAGAGTGAAAATCAAATTTTGAATGAAAAGGACAACAAAACGATTCTTAACAACCGCTACATAATAACAAGGTTTCTCTCTACTAAGGTTTACTTTACTATTATAAGGTTTACTTAAATTAACTGTTGGAGTAAAGTAACCCCGAATGTTGGACTGGAATGAGGTTAGTGAACCAAAAGATTTGTAACCTGAACTAGAAGAAGAAAATAGATTGTATACTTTTAAATTCTTTTATAACAGAATTGGACCCTAACCTTATACAGGGTACACGTGGTTATGTAAAAAATACAACTTTTTCCACTGGAAGAAAACCCGTGTTATACCAACACCGGTGTGTTGGTAATACCTACAAAACACTTTTAGCTGTAACGTTCCCTAAAGAAAGAGAGGGGAAAAAAGGCCAACTGTTGGGCAGCAGAATTTCTAATCCTCACGTGAAAAATATATTACTGACTTCTTTCGCTGAATGCCCTGCCTTTTTTCAAATATGAAACTTTTTTTTAAGAGGTGGAGTAAAGTTACCCTGCAAGGTGTAAAGTAACCCCAGAGTTTAAAACACAATCAGTGTCACTGACTAATTGAAAAACCGAATTGAATTACAGCGGCAATTGAAATTACAAATTTTCCAATATTTCACATAGCCGGATTGGACACACCATATGTGATTATATTATTAAACTTTTTTTTTAAAGATGCAAAAAATTTGTGTGCACATTAAAGTGGTCTAAATGCTGTTTAAGAAACTTCAATGCTTTCTTTATTAAATACAAAAAACCTTATGTGCATATTTTTTTTAAAGGATTTTTAAAAGCATTAAAATAATTTTGGACCACCCTGCATAACTTAAGACAAGCACAATATTACGGAAAATGAGGAATTACATAACCTCAATTCAAACTGAGTTTGTAATATAACATTTGCAATATTTCATTTAATTACAGAATTTAAAAAAAATAAATTATGTGAATTTTAAAAGTAAATCATTGGTATATGTATTTTAAACTTTGAATAAATAATTTTTTAAAGATATATTCTAAAATTTAAAATTTTTCTTACAATATTAATTTTATCATTTGCCTATATAATTTCAGAACATCTTAAGAATACAAATGATGAAATTTTTCGTCATCAAAAATACTGTATACAATTACATTGAAGTAGTAACATATCTGTAAGAATAATACATACTGTATCATATTATTTGAACAATTTATATGCTAGCCTTATCTTATCTCTGATCTGACCACGAAAAGAAGAACCACGGCTAACGCCAAAACATTTTCTACCCGCTTCATTCATTTCTTAGTTCAGCTTTGTTCAATGTGGAGGTAGCCCCTCAAATAAGATCGATACATATTGTATAATATCTCTGCATATAATGATAGGAAATTAATGAAAACTTATATTTATATTATTTTGAGGGCGGGGAACATTTCTGCACTATCAAAAGTAGGTGTTGCTATTGAAAATTTTAAAGTTGTTACGGATTCGAGTATGAAGATAGTCCCCTATGAATTTTTTTTGTATATCGTTGTATAGTAGACTTTATTCCCTACAAAATGGTATATTAAGTTTAGCTCTACTATAAAAACTAACGAAATAATCATTGGTGGTTCGTTTTTTTTTTCCGCAGCTGTACATTGTGGTTCTCAGTGTATCAATCGGCTCCTGGTTAGGGCCTTCAGGTCTGGCTGGGTGGAATCAAGCAAACGTTATGTCTCTTGGGACCCTCCCCCTGGATGACTGAACATTCAGGAACGGAGGCGTGTTCAGGCCCATAGTGCGCGCGTATAGATCCTAGTAAACCTAGTAGTGCATTACCGAGCGCACCCATTTTTTGTTGCTTTTTTCGTTCTGTTTATTTTGGCTGCTTGCCGGTGTGTACTATCCCTTGACTTATAAGGACTCCATGGTGTGTGGGAATCTAGCGTCTGAATCTTCCTTTCCTTTTTTATGGAAAACCAAAACCCATCTCCTTCAGTGGAGCAACCAAAGTTAAACATTTGTTCTAGTACTGCTCGATTTTTTGTAATAAACGATGCGAAGGATCTTTTCAAACAGCTCTCCCTTTCTCATCTAGAAAGGCATCTCCGGTTTGGTTGGAGAAGCGAAATCTATCAGCAAAATGCGTTCTGGAGATCTGTTAATAGAAGTATCTAATGATAAACAAGCTGCTTTACTCTCAAAATTAACTACCCTTGCCCATCTTAACGTGTCTGTGTCTCCGCATCATACTTTCAATACTTCCCGAGGTATTATCTCTGCACCTGACTTGTGGCATGTTCCGGAAGACGAAATCCTGGAAAATCTAAAAGATCAAAATGTCTGCGCCGTTAAAAGAATATCCATCAAGCGAAACGGTAAAATTTTGGAAACCAAACACATCATCTTAACCTTTCAGTTACCATCACTCCCTCAATATGTGAAAGCTGCTTATCTGCGCTGTTCGGTCCGACCATATATCCCTAATACCTTACGATGTTTCTCTTGCCAACAATATGGGCATTCTAAGGCTACATGCCGAGGAACACAAACTTGTGCTTGCTGTGCACAGCCAGGGCACGAAAACGAAAACTGTAGGTAAAAGGAAAAGTGTGTGAACTGCCAGGGTGACCACCCTTCTTACTTCCGAACTTGTCCAATTTGGACCCAAGAAAAAGAGATAACAACCGTAAAATTTAAAGAGAATATTTCGTACCCGGAGGCCAGACGCAAAGTTATAGCATGCACACATGTAACAGGGAAGAGTTACGCTTCTGCTACTCAAAAGGTTATGAAAAGCAGCAGCACACAAACAGACACAACAACCATACCTTTAACCAGATCACCTTCAACACCTGTAGCTAGATCATCCCCAACACCTTTATCTAGATCTTCTTCAACAAGTACCCCTAAGCATATAGATCCTAAACCTTCTTTTTCCAAACCAAAAACAGCAGCAAAATCTAAAGCTCTTCAAGCTTTAAAACTAAAAACTGCGAGAGAAAGTTTCTCTCGCAATAAATCAGTTACTTCTTTCAGGTTTCCTCATTTGGAAAAAGAAACAGATGTGGTGCTCCTGCACCCATCTGACGATGAGGAAACGTTAATGAACGAGGGTGATGTAGATGACCTTTTGAACTCATCCTCTATAACGTAACATTCTTTATCTCTTGGAATTGCCGTGGTCTTCGACCCAAAACTGACGATTTAAAAACTCTCATTTCCACCTACAGTCCAGCATGTGTTGCACTTCAAGAAACTTTCTTGCGATCTACTCAATCTGCTAAGATTCGTGGGTTTAATTGTATTCGTAAAGACTTTGATTCTGATACTACAGTGTCTGGAGGAGTTTGCATTTTCACTTCTCATAATTATCCCAGCACTGTAATCCCACTAAATACAACTTTACAGGCTGTTGCAGTTAAACTGCATTTTCAATATCTTCTTACAGTCTGCTGTCTTTACCTACCACCCACTGCAACCATAAGTCAGCAGCAATTGAACGGCCTTGTAGATCAGCTACCAGCCCCCTTTTTTATACTGGGTGACTTTAATGGCCACAGCACTCTGTGGGGAAGTGATAGTACAAATTAAAGAGGGCAACAGGTCGTACAGCTGATTGCCGATTACTCTCTTTGTTTGCTCAACAACAACGAGAAAACTTACTTTCACGAACCCACAAGAACGTTCCATTCTCTCGATTTAGCTATTTGTTCTCCAACACTTTTGCCATTTTTGAATTTTGCAGTTGTCAATGATCTTTATAACAGCGATCATTTCCCCATCTTTGTCTCTCAGAATAGTCGTGGCAGAGGGATTGTACGACCCCCTGCCTACGTGTATCCCCGAGCTGATTGGGCTGCTTTTTCTCAATTGGCATTAATTACTGAGACAATGGTTAACGACGATGATATCGATATATCGGCGGAAAACGTCACCGAGGCAATTATTAAGGCTGCTGATGCAACAATTCCTAAAAGTTCGATGCGGCTGCGCAAAATCTGCAAGCCGTGGTGGAACGCTAAATGTCAGTCGGCATACAAGAGACAAAAGAAGTTATGGAACATTTTTCGGAGATACCCAACTACAGCAAACCTCGTCGCTTTTAAACAGGCCAAAAAAGCGTTCGCTTGAAGGGTTAGACGCCAGAGTCAAAGAGAATCTTGGGTCAGTTACGTCTCTTCAATCACTTCAATCCCGGACAATAGAAACACGCACCTCCATCCCGTCAACCGGACTCTCAATATGCCAGCGTAGTCACCGCATCTACGTGACCGCACGTCCAACCCCACACCAACGCGTCTCCGGCGACCCACTGCCGAGACTGCACACCACTACAACCCCACATCAACACGTCTCTGGCGATTCACTGCCGAGACAGCGCACTCAACACACACAGCATCCTGGATTACCCCCTTCAACCCGCACCCTGGCAACAACAACAGTCCGGAGCACTTCAACCACCACTGGGAATCCCGTCCGACCCATGGGCGCAACTGTCGGCACGGTATATCAATACACCTTCTTCTGCCCCCTTCACTGGCTGCCGGCGCGGTCAGCAACCCCCGCTGCTTGAATCCCGCAATTTCACACTGCATCGGATTCCCCGACCGCCATCCGTCAACATCCCCCCTTCTCCGTCAGCCAGACGCATCTCCACCAACGCCTAGACGCATCCTTTCCTCCCAAGCACCACAACAGCGCACTCCCGATCCCTTTTTCCAAGCACCTCTTCAAACATTACACGAACATGTTTCTTTGGTCCAATGTGAAGAGTTCGTCGTGACCTACATTCTGCCAGCAACACTTACTGAGCGACAGGTCTTCCCCTCTTCTCATAAATCAAGACCGACTTCCAAGCTTCTAAACCCCCAACAGCATTTAGGGCCACACCCATTTTCAGCTCCCCAGCTAAGTGTAACCGACACCTCACAGCGTTTTCTTCGCTTCACCGGACCCACTCGGTGAAGAGCAGCTGTGTTTTGTAAACAAGTGTGGTCTTCAATGATGCTTCTTTGAGTGCCTGCTTTTAAAATTGATTTTTTTTCATTCCATGCTGCGATGTGTCCTTGTTTTTTTTTACTTGTGCAGATGTTCTACAGAAGTGCAATTTTATTATTAATGGCATTCATATCTTAATTTTAATGGCATACTTTAAATTTTAAAACAGTGTATGTAATGCCTATATTTTTGTATATACTTCCATAACACATGCTTAATTTCACACATACGCCATTTCTTTGCACTTCTGTCATTTCATTTACCTGCAACTCCAGTCACCTGCAATTTTTGTTCATTTTTTTTTCGTGATTGTACATGACAATCACTGGATAGGGGGCTACTGCAGCGTACTGGAGATCATCAACCTTTCTTTCGGTTCCAAGAAATAGAGAAAGGCATGCAACAAAACAACCAGTGTTTACATCTCAAACCAATCAGAGATCGACAGCGAAAGAGGCCCCACGCAGGGGAGCGGCCGCTTTCGACAACACTGACTGAACAAAGACATTCCTAGCTAGACAGCCATAGTAACAACCAGCAATCTCTCATGCTGCTCATCTTAACTGTAATTCCATAGATAACCATTAAATGTAAATTAATAACTTTTATAATTACATCATTAAATCTTCTTTGTTATCTAACTACTATGGCTATCATCAATTTATCCATCATCAATAAATTCAACCTTCTGAAAAGGAGTCCACCATCGCGTGGCCTCACCCAACAAAACTAGGCCGCCGCAAATTCATTAATAGCAATGTCATAATAACATGATAACCAAATACTCCCGTGTAAGAGTACCCGCTATTTTGAACACAATCCTGGTACCTCACCAATTAGTTAATTACCAAGATTAATTAATTAATTGATGACGTCATCAAATACATATTCATCAAACATCAACGCCAAAAAATAACTCAACTCCACACGTAACCTCCTCTAAGACCACAAAGTTTCCAAAAATACCGTCTAGTCCAATTAGCAAAGCATGAAAAAAGGGCCAATTCGGAAAAAAATCCCGGTAAGCTGGAAACAATTTTAATCTTTTCTAAAAAGTGTTCTATACGATATATTAATTTTGCACCCTCGCACCACCTCGGCGTTGGCCGCCATCTTGGAAAAATGGCGTCGAAAATCAGTTTTTTGTAATTATCTGTCTAAGTATTAATTATAGAGAAAGAATTTTAATTACAAAATTATTTGTCAAGTCATTTCCAACAAAAATGTTATTTACACTTTTTTTCTGTGACTCTCCGTTCAGACGCTAGACGAGAATTAAGTTGGTATAAAACCACTACGTAGCATGAAAATTCAAGAAATCGTCCAAATATGACAGTTGTTTGCTCTTACTTTTGTTTCAAATATCTATTTTTTTCTTATGCACATATATTTTAATAAGAAAATTATATTTGCAACGAAAAATTAAGCATTGCAATTCATGATTTCGTTATTTATAGAAATTAAAAACCTCTCTCAGTTTAAGTAATATATCTAATATTTTTCTACGTATTTATTGTTTGCTGATAGTTCTAAATGTCTTAATTTACACTTCCAAAATTCTTCCCTACAAGTCAGACTGTATACAACACCTATTTCTTAAGTATATACATCTGTGTTCAGTATAACAAAGTAAGCCGCTTCTATTCACCGCAGCTCAGCAGGAGTACTGTGGCCGCATGGTTGAGTGATCAACTCTTGTGTGGTTGGTTACCTTGCGATTCCCCAGTATCCTTCACGCTTTAAAAAGTAAAGTGTTAGTCTAAAATAATTAACGGGGCACACAATATTAAAAGACATATGTTTACAATGTGCAACAACAAGGTTTTATTATCGATTTGTAAATGTGGCACAGGTTAATTCAGAAATAATGTCTTGTTTGCCGCGCAAACTGTTCTTTGTGGACATGTAGTGTATTTACTAAAGGAATCAATAGTCACCTGAGTTACATTAACAAGCCCTTTTTAGATAATAATTTTAAATGGGCAAATGTTCTTTATTGTCCTTCCATTCTACGGAGATAAACACTGGACATGAATACGTACAAATAAACATGTTTTCACACGTGTCGTCACGTAAAAGGAGTGAGAAAAAGTTCTTTAGTATTACTGTAAAATTAAAATGTGTGTAGACGCTAAAATTAAGCGTGTCCTGCCTTTTAAAATAGATTTGTGTAATGTTAACGAATTGGATTAAACGGATTGATCAGTTACGTCGTTATCAGAAAAGTGTTTTATTTGCGAGAAATTGCTATCTGCTTGTAAAGCTCGAGAAGTAAAAGAAAATGGACTAAAAACTTCAATCGAATATAGTTTGAAATGGAATGATAGGAAGCATACTCAATTAAGGGTACTTGAAAAGGTTACTGTACATGAAAAATGCCGAAAATTCTACACACAAAAAAAGGATATCAGTACATTTTAACTCAAAAGAACAAGTCTTCAGCAACTTTGAAAATATCTCGTAGAGCAGAGGTAGTAGGTTTCAATTTTCAACAATCATGTTTATTTTGTGGACAAGATGCATCTGTGAATATTTTTTAAAGCGCAAAGAAAAAAGCCTTTTAATGAACGCGAGGCTGCACACCATGTCATTCGGTTATTTCTGCCTGTAGATCTAAATCCTTTCTATAACCTTTGCAAATCGGCTTGGCGGTTCATCTTCATCAAAAATATGGGTCTAAACATCTTCTTAATATTTTGTCTTCGCTGGGAGTTAGTGCATCGTATACTGAGTCGACACTGTTTCAGCTTTTTAATATCCACAGCAAAGTTCTCTAACAGATTCATTTATGCAATTTGTGTTTGACAATGCCGATGTAAATATTCGCACTTTGAATGGTTTCAACACTTTTAATGATTCTACTACATTGAAACCTATTTTGACACTGAAGAAGATTCCCCCAGCATCTTTAATAAGACTTAGGAATAGGAAATGTCTTAGAGGCTGCAAAAAAGGCTGTAGCTGCAGAAAAGCTGGACTAAAATGCTCAGTAATTTGCGAACACTGCTGTGAATTGTCATGTTTAAATTCGGAAACTATTATTGAGCAAGAAGAATACAATGATCCAATCTATTTGCAATTGGAAGCATTTTTTGTCATAATTTAACTCTAACCGTATATAAAGGAATTATTTAACATTATTTGAAGAGCTATTTACACAGGACTTCTTTCTTTTAAAAAATATATTATATTTTCTTATGTTATTGATAAAATATAGTAGAATATCGATTATGTCTCAATACTATTAATTCTAAAATAAATTCATTATTAAAGGCAGAAAATAAATCATGAACTTTTGAAAGAATATTTTAGGCAGGCAGAGTTATATTTATTGATAACGTACTTAACGTAACCATTGAATGACAAGAACGTGAGTGCGATTGTTTATGAAATATAGATTAATAATTGAGATAAAAATCGACATTCTTACAAATTAATATGCAAATTATTCAAATTTATATATTTTGCTTAAATACTAGTTACAATGTATATTACACAATAGTAAGAGCAAAAAAAGGCCATATTTAAGCGATTTCTTGAATTTTCTTGCTACATAGTGGTTTGATATCAACTTCATTCTCGTCTAGCGTCTAAACGAAGTGTCACAGAAAAAAAGTGTAAATAACATTTTTGTTGAAAATAACTTGAAAAATAATTTTGTAATTGAAAGTTTTTCTCTATAATTAATACCTAGCGAGATAATTACAAAAAACTGATTTTCGCCGCCATTTTTCCAAGATGGCGGCCAACGCCGAGGTGGTGCGAGGGTGCAAAATTAATGTATCGTACAGAACACTTTTTAGAACAGATTAAAATTGTTTCCAGCTTACCCGGATTTTTTTCCGAATTGAATCCTTTGCTGACTGGACTAGTCGTAGAAGGTCCAAAACACCGACTTGTAACAAGATAACAACCGGTTTAAAAAGTAGCCACACTCACGGCGGCGGCATCCTTTGATCTTGACGCACCCCTTAAACTCCATTCCGAATCGTTGCCATCCCCCCAAAACTAACCCTCGTGTTCGTATACGACCATCCATCACGTTTGACAGGTGCCCACGCCCCTTTCTGAAAAACAATTCTTCAAAAACAAACCACACAATCCACCACTTCTACTCCGTTATCCGATAAAAATGATGTCACTGCCAGCCAATCACAGAACGGGACTTCCCCCTGCAAATGTATATCCATACCAGCAGGTGAAAAATACCTCAACTCTTAACATATTCCCCTCTAAGATAACAAAGTTTGCAAAATTCCGACGGCAACACTTCACTCCCTATCGCTTTAAGACCACACAGTTTCCTAGAATCCGGTGGATCCATGGCTCCAGGTGGTGGAGAACTGTCATATTTTGTCTACTCCTATTTTATCCTATTCTATGCAAAATTTACGACTGCCTAATTCCTAAAAAAAATTACGACTACTGAATTCGAAAAAAATACCGACTGCCTCAGATAATTTACAACTACTCCTATTTTATCCTATTCTATGCAAAATTTACGACTGCCTAATTCCTAAAAAAAATTACGACTACTGAATTCGAAAAAAATACCGACTGCCTCAGATAATTTACAACTGCTCGATCACAAATTTCAAAGTCAGCAAACGAGAAGTGTCTTTCTACAAACTTTACACTCCATACAATTCTACATTGGCAACAATCCACTTAAAGAAATTTAGAAAATAACAGATTTAGATTTCTCTAGTAAATTGAATTATTTTTAATATTTTTTTTTTTTTACAATTTGTTAAATTTTACGTTTGCCAATTTTAAATTTACGATTGCCCATTTCTGCCACGACAGCCCATTAGAATAGCCCTGCAACTCGCAGCATCTACCCTCTTCACGAAATATCCCATTTAAAAGCTGGACACTACTCAAGAGCCCAGATATTTCACTATTTAATTGAATATGTCTACAACATTTACATATTCAAATTCCTCAATCATCTAACCTAAAATGTCTCATCAATGAATGGTTCTTTGTTCTCAAAGACCAGACAACTCATAAAACTTCACTTTCAATTTAGGTTCTCTAACGCTAGAGATTGATGGATTCTTAAGCAATGCTCAAGGCCATTGGATGTAGAGTACGGAAGTAAGTTCGAACAAAAGATTTTTGAGAGACATCGGCATTTCTGTTGTTCATTCTTCCATCCTTGACCAGCACCTCTTCAATCTGGCAGACAAATTGAGGTCGTAACACTCTGCTCTCATTGGAGTAAAAAAAGTACCTCTTATAGGTACGTCTCATTTCGGTTACGTTCAGATTGCTTTTGAAAGGAACTTAACCTATATTTATAAAATTTCGTAAGGTAGGGTTTGGTTTGAAGCATTGTAGGAGGACTATTAACGTTTGACTGTTGATGATAAGTCTTTGGAAATGACTTCCTGACTGCTCGACACGCACGTAATATATATACAGTGCTCGATTTCTAGGAATAGAGGTACCGGAAATGTAACCTTCCGCCGCGGACTGTGGGAGTGCAATGCACCAGCCATCAAACCCAAGTCTGGAATCGTAATTTTATTTTTTCATAAAGAGAGGTACCGGAATGAATATATGTATATATATATATATATATATATATATATATATATATATATATATATATATATATATATATATATATATATATATATATATATATATATATATATATATATATGTGTGTGTATATTAATTGTGATATTTTTAATAAATTGTAGTCAATATTGAAATTTTTAAATCCATATATCTCAGTTTGCTGTTCTTATGAACATACACCTACTTAAAATTCTAAATCTCAAACAAATATTTATGAATCAGCATGAATTTTTTTGTACATGTACGCAAGTGTATATGGAATAAAATTAGGGATATAATTAGAAAATATTAATAACAATTCATTTTAAAAATTAAAATGGTTAAAAATTAGGGGTTTTTGGAAAAATAAATGACTGTTTTGAACTTTCCTTTTCTCATAAACTAAAACACTTATACAAAATCCGCCGATACATGCCAAAGTGTTCCCCTCTCAAGGAGACCGAGAAGAACAACAAAGGCTAGCAGGCGTTTCTGATGGCTAAGCGTAAAATATATCCGAAACTTAGCCAGACCTCCGACGCCTGCTGAAGCAGAAAAGCAACAAACCAAATGAAAAGCAAAAATGAACTACGAAATCAGACAACAAACAAAAATGCAAACGCCCCACAAGAGAAGACACACGTTGCCAAAATGCAAAATAAAAGACAGCAAACATAAAAATTGTAATAAGAATAAACAATTCAACATGACGTAAAACCAAAGTTTAACAAGACATAAAACAAAAATTTAACAAGACATAAAACAAAAATTTAACACACCAAGGCCTTTGCTTCCGCTACACAAGGATCAAGGATCGAAAGCATAAAATGATCAAGGATTGAAATTACAAAACCACTAGGAAAACCATTTAATTTAAATTTATTTTTAAGAATTTCGATCTCTGAAATCAAACCTTGTTTGGAATTGCATATTTTATGAATTCGATTTAAATAAGAAATAATAATATTTCTATGTACCCTATTACTTATGTTTGAGGACCAATCCGTCAAAGATATAACATTAAAGCAAAATTCTTTTCTTTTGTCAAATAATCCAATAATAATTTTGTCATTTTTAACAATTGATATATCAAGATCTAGGTATTACTGTTTGTATTAGTTTTAATTAATTTCAATTCTTCAGGATATATATCTTTCCAAATATCGTTGAACCTATTTTCATCAAATACACACAAATCGTCTATATATCGTACTGCTTTAACATTGTACTTTTCTATAGCTTTTATTTCATAAAAATATAAAAATATGCTTGCAAAAGAACTGAAGAAACTGCTACCCATGGGGATACCCTTCCTCTGCAAGAAATATGTTTGCCCATTATATAATACATTGTTAAAAACACAAAACTTAATTAAACCAATCCATTTATCTTTACTGCATTTTAATATATTTCTAAATTTTTCATAAATATAATCAAAAACCTCCAAAATATTCTGATGTGGTATATTTGTGAATAAACTTTCAAAATCATAAGTGTCAATTTTTTTAATGTCAATGTGACTTTTAAGGATATTTATAACTTTATGATTGTTCAACAAAACAAAATTATCTTCCTGGATAACCAAAATAGTCTATTATAACTTTTAGATTTTATTGAAGTATTTCGGAAGCCTTCTGGCTGTATGAATTAGTTATATATATATATATATATATATATATATATATATATATATATATATATATATATATATTTCTTTTTCTAAACATCTATTAACTTTGGTGAGTTTAGGTATTTTGGGTACCAAAACTTTTTACTTAATATGCACTCTTTTAACCATTATCTGTGAGTTAAGCATTATGTTATTTGTCATTATCTTTAAAATTGTATATTTTAAATTCAATATTTAAAAAAAAAATCGATATATTTAAAAACCCATATAGTGAACATTTTGTATGGAATGGTTTGCAAAAGTCACATTAGCGAGAAAAGCAGCACACTTTAAAAAGTTACGCCAAAGAAATAGAAAATATTAATAGCTTGATTTTAAAACAAGAGTTCTGTTAAGTTTTTCTTATATAAGTCCCATTCAAACTTTGTAACTTATGAATGACTTAATTGAGTGTTCAGTAAACGCTCCCTTTTAAAGATAATTTGACAGAATTCGTTTGATGTTGATAAATTAAAGCG
Source organism: Troglohyphantes excavatus (assembly GCA_963932185.1). NCBI lineage: Eukaryota > Metazoa > Arthropoda > Arachnida > Araneae > Linyphiidae > Troglohyphantes > Troglohyphantes excavatus. The sequence goes on along the minus strand of OZ010676.1, from coordinate 68,497,100 downwards.
ATTCGAAAGAATATTGCGTAAATAGTTTGCCATTGAGAAAAATAAAATACATGTCCTTGAACTTAATAGTCTTTTCACAGAGTTCCCATGAGGAGAGGAATTTTCGCAAAATTTGCTGTGACCTTCTGAGGGCCATGTAAATGCAAGGGAAAAAAAATAACTGTTAATTCGAAAATTCACGCACAGGCACGCTAATATTATGTAATTCAACAGTATGAAACTAGCAATATTTTCATAACGATACAGCTCCGATAGATTGTCACTAAATCAAAGAGCGCATTTATGTTTTTTGATAGGCATTATTTAGGTATTTGCAGTACAGATAGTTGGTTTGGTTTGTTAATTAACGTCGCACTAGAGCTGCACAGTGGGCTATTGGCGACGGTTCGGGCCAATCTCGAAGGAAAGACCCGGGAACACATACACATTCACACACACCTTCATACACACATTCATACATGCACCTCGTTATTTTAGAACCATGGTCAGATGACGAGGAAACACCTGAACTGGCACCCAACGCCTTCAATAGACGTCGGGACTTTGGACTCCGATCAGATTTATCGTGCACCAGTCCCGTATACACGCCAGTATAATTTGTTGGATATTCTGGACGACTTTCTAGTATTTTTGTAGCGAAGCTGGCAACCCTCCGATCACAAGATCACTACTTTTTTACTTTTCTATGTCAAGTCCATTTCACGGATTCGAAGCACCAATCATCTGATTAGTAGCTGAATGCCTTACCAACTGAGCAACTGGGGCTCGCAGTACAGATAGAGTCACCCTCGAAATTGAATTGAATTGGGAACTGGCAGTTAAATTCATATTAGGTTTGGTTTGGTTAATTAATCTCGCATTATAGCTGCACAGTGGACTATTGGCGACGGTTCGAGACATATCTCGAAGGATTGGTTTTGTTTTGTTAAATAACGTCGCACTAGAGCTGCACAGTGGGCTATTGGCGACGGTTCGGGGTCTATCTCGAAAGAAAGACCCGGGAACACATACACATTCATACATGCACCTCGTTATTTTAGAACCATGGTTAGATGACGATTTGGTTTGGTTAATTAACGTCGCACTAGAGCTGCACAGTGGGCTATTGGCGACGGTCCGGGGTCAATCTCGAAGGAAAGACCCGGGAACACATACACATTCACACACACCTTCATACATGCACCTCGTTATTTTAGAACCATGGTCAGATGACGAGGAAACACCTGAACTGGCACCCAACGCCTTCAATAGACGTCGGGACTTTGGACTCCGATCAGATTTATCGTGCACCAGTCCCGTATACACGCCGTTAATTTTTGCGGAGGTTCTGGATTTTGTAGCGAAGCAGGCAACCCTCCGATCGCAAGATCACTACTTTTTTTTTACTTTCTTTGTCAAGTCCATCGCGCGGGCTCGAACTAGCAATCCGTTCATTACCAGCTGAACGCCTTTATCCACTGGGCAATTGGAGGCCCCAAATTCACATTAGGAAAAATGTCTGTGGTCAAAATTATTTTTGAGAAAAAAGAATTTTAATCATTTGAACATTTAAATTAAAACTACTGCAATTTGAATTTCCGAAAGTAAATATGACTGCACGTTTTAAATATCATTTAAAAGTAAAAAAATATATAAACAAATTGAAAATTAATGAAATTTGCTCAGAGATCGGTACGGAAGTTTAATGTTAATAAAACAAAACATTTATCTCTAAAATGCATAATGTGTGTATAGTTGAATGTTTCCTTCGAAATATAAGTAATTAAAATCATTATTACTATATTTTGTAATAACTGTCATACAACTCACGGAAAAAAATAATAATAAAAATACAGTTGAAAGAAAAATATAAGGAAAAGTCACGTTTCATTTTATCAAAGTAAAGGAAAATATAAACAATTAAAATTACTGTTTGATTGTTTGCATAAGTCATGATATCATAGATTGATTTTGTTCAGTTATTGCTTCTTTGCCAAGCGAGGTGTCTGTTTTAATTCGACCGATCGGTATATGTTTGTTACGCAGTTACGACCACACGCGTTGTGCGATTTTCTTCAAGTTGGGCATGAATGTTCCTTGAAGGAATTAAAATCGACGTATATGTTTTTTATTTTGGTCGCGAGGTCTACTGTTCCCAGAATTACTAATCATGTATTTTAGTTTCAAAGCAAATAATCGAAATAACTTCATCACTTAATTTTGCGCATTTTGTCCAAATAATAATTTCGATTTAATAGTTTGGTTTAAAGAAAAATAACTTTATCCTTCCTACTACGTTCAATTACATTTGAAACAAGGAAAGTACTTCTTTTTGGAAGCAATATTTCATTACTCGTAATCAATCCCTCTTGTACATCAAATCGACGTTTTCATTGTATGAAAATATTTCACAAAAAGAATTGCATTTTCAAAGTATTAGCAACTATATTTAAATAACGAATATCAATAATTATCAGCATTAACTATGATTTTCTTTTTCATACTATTAAAATTAAAACAACAAATTACAAAAGTGCTATTAGCAACCCTTTTGTATTGTCGTTTTTTGAAGTGCTAATATAAAGGTAAGTTAAACAAAGCATTAGATAATGAAATTGTAATTATTTATGAATAATTTAATAATTTTTTTACTCTATACTTGTTCATAGATGTACATTGCTCTGTTTACAATTGCTCTACTAATTGTTTTTCACTGGGATAAATGGAAACAAAATTTACTCATTCTTATCACTTCTTATTTATGTAGAAAATCTTTCTTAATATCTATTTTTAAAGATGGCATCTTTAGAAGTTAGACTCAAGCGTTTTCTGTCAATTTCAGCTTGAAATGCCCCGAAAATATCTTAGTAAACGTTTCAGGTCTTCATACAACATTAAAGACCATTTCAGTACTGATTTGATGTTTTAATATAATTATGATCTACAAAGAGGCTGAACAGCAATACTTATGGTCCGGTCAGTCCGGTGCCACATTAATCTTTTGTGGTGCCGGACTTCAATGGAATTCGGTATTGAAGGGTTAGTGCTGCAGTTAGGAGTGCCCTGTCACTTGCTCCCTCGCCTTCGTAGAAGTCGGACGTATTTTCAAACTGCTCCTGAGCCGAAATATTTTTAGAAACTTACGTTAGTATTTCATCCAGCTATTGCTTTTCCTAAAGCTCATCTGACATTGCAAATGGCATTGGCATAAGTAATAGAAAATAATATTCCACAGTTACCTCTACATCATTTTACCCTGCCGCACTCATCGAACCAAATGGTAAGCATTGCCTGCGTTGAGTTTACACCATAAACGTAAGACCAAGGAGTCCGTCTTCTCTCTAAGATTGTGGTTTTGATCACAAATACCTAGGAGAAGCGGTATTTCAGCTGAGCTTTTCCATTAGGATAGCAATGCTTTCTGTTTGCCCTGGCAGTAAAATCCCACCTACTGCTACTTTTCTTTTCTACGATGGCACCTACCTCTACCGCAAATCTTCAATCGGTCGAAGACCAGTTAATGCAAGTAAATTTTGACTATTCAGCCTTGGTAGCTAAACGTAAAGAAAATAAACTATCTAAATCCGAGAAAGTTAAACTTGGAAACCTAACAAAACTCAAAACTACTCTTTGACAAGAGCTGCACGAATTAAACTCCCCAGCCTCCCAGGTCCCAACCCCGGTTGAACCTATTAGCGAAACTTCGCAGGCTGCAGTTGTTGAGGCAAAGTTTAACAACGACGATCCATCAAATCACATACAAAATTACGTCTTCACAGATATTGACAGTGAAGAGGACAATAAACGTATTGCGGAAATCAATGACAAAATCAATGCTGGCAACTTAATAAAGGAAGATATTCATAAGCAATCTTACCTTTATAATAAGATTACAGAAAGAGATATACACATCGATATCTCGATATTCTCACAGGGTGAATTATATGACCCTATTAAACTCGCTGAGCTAAAGGGAAAAGCCAAAACAAGCCAAATTGTAATTCAACAATTCTTGCATGCTTACCCGCAATTTGCCGGATTTAATAAAACCTTAAGTCTATCAAAAGAAAAATCGAACCAGACAGCCCACATCCGGTCACGATCCCAGCAAATTTATTGCCTTGGAGGAAATCGAAGAGGAAAAGGCCGATGAAATGGACGTAGAAACGGTAGCTAAACCTAAAAAAAACCTCCTATAATTATTTTAGACCCTACTCTTTGGAATGAAATAAGGCAGATAATAAGCGATACCGGAATAACCAAATTATCGTGCAAAGCAAGTCCCGAAACCTTAAACATAAGGTTCGAAGTATCAGACAAATACCATGCCATTAACGGTCATATTCACAATCGCAGATAATCCACGGTTTCGTGAGGTAAACCTAAGATTATTGATGAAACCTATTCACAAGATCGGTTTTCGCCAAATCGGCGGAATATCTACAGGAAACTAAACCTCAGTTTATACTACCAATATTGGCAGTTTAAACCATGGTTTTAGTTCTAAACAAAATGGCCGCCTATTCGATCGCTCTGTTAGGCTTAAAATTTTTTGTTAAAAATCTATTTAAAGACAAATATTTCCCAAATAAGTACTTAAGTCGGAACTTTTTATGCGTTGAACACTAAAATTTGCCCATACGAACTAATTCAGTGCACTTTTCATTAAAATCGATGCGACATAAATGTTGTCGCTACGAGATACCCGGATGGACAGATCTGTTCTTCGAGTACCTATTTATCGCGGGTTTTGCGGTTCTCTCTCTCTCTCTCGTTTGTTAATTAATATGTCGAAGAAACCGAATCACAAACATTTCTCCGGTATGAGACTGGAAAGAAGGAGGGATAATAGGAACATTAAAATAATAACATTAAAATTGGTGCAACAAACAATTACATTTTAGTTTCGAATTCTACTTTTTGTCTTGCTTGCAACAAAATAAATACCTAGATTTATCAGTTAAAATGTGTAATAGAAGGACCAAAAGGTAGTAATGAGGTGCTAAAACCACAAATTTACCTATTTTTAAAGCCAATTATCTAGAATTTTAGCAAGGTGGGGCAGTTTTCAGTTTTGGTGCAACAAGCGATTCGTCAGTTTTCGAATTCTAATTTTTGTCTTGCTTGCAAATTTCTAGATTTATCAATTAAAATCAGTTTCAGAAGGACCAGAAGGAAGTATTGAGCGGCCAAAACCACAGGTTACAAGTTAAAGCTAGGATTTTAGCAAGGGGGCAGTTTTCGGTTTTGGTGCGCAACAATCAATATTACATCGTCAGTTTTCGAATTCTAATTTTTTCCCTGCATCAACCCAATTACATTGGTTTATCAATTAAAATCAGTTTTATAAGAACCAACAGGTAGTTATGAGGTGCTAAAATCATAAGTTTACTTATTTTTAAAGCCAATTATCTAGGATTTTAGCAAGAGCAGTTTTCGGTTTCGGTGCGCAACAAGCAATATTACATCGTCAGTTTTCGAATTCTAATTTTTTCCCTGCATCAACCCAATTACATTGATTTATCAATTAAAATCAGTTTTAGAATGACCAAAAGGTCAGGTACTAAAATCATAAGTTTACTTATTTTTAAGGCCAATTATGTAGGATTTTAGCAAGGTGGAGCAGTTTTCGGATTTGGTGCAACAAGCAATATTACATCGTCAGTTTTCGAATTCCAATCTTTTCCCTGCATCAACCCAATTACATTGATTTATCAATTAAAATCAGTCAGACGGATGAAAAGGCAGTCATTATAGAGGCTAGACAATAAAGAAGTTTATCTATTTTTAAAGCCATCGAGATGGTAAAAAGCCACCAATAATACTATGATTTTAGCAAAGAATTTTATTTTAGAATGGGACATTAATTCTGAACTTTCATTAGTAATTCATGTGCTTGTATTTAAATGTATATGTGCTTGTATTCATGTATTATTTATGTAAATATTTTTTCATAAATTCGTCGATTCACATTTTTCGTTCGCTTTCCAAAACAGAAATCTCTGAAGGTAAACAATTGACACGTGTGCATTGTCGACCAATGAAAGAAGTCGTTATATTTTTCGAAGGCACAACCTCGGAGTAACCACGGTGTACATATTCCCCAGTCGAGCGGAGGCTGTGAATAAGGTTCCGACGAAATCCCCCGATTTCCTGCAATCCTCGGTTTTCGTAATCCACGGTTAATCGCTGGATTTTTCAGAACTTGTGAATAAGAGGGTAAGCAGGTTTTCAAAGATAAAAACTACGCATTTCATACTTTCAGTACAAAAGTTGAAACACGGATCAAAGCAGTGATCAAAAATATACCAGCAGACTTTATAATATTCCTATAGCAGACATGCCGGTTGACGAGGTCAATAATAAACCAAAATTATTTATTTCATTCGTTTTATCAATGTTCATGAACTGAGAAACAATGAAAATCAATTTAATTCTTGAGTGAGTGGACTGTTTATTTAGCTAATAAACATGTCCTTTTTTTTTGGTCAAAATAATATAAAAAAAACGATATTTTTTATTACATAAGTTCACTAATTTAAGTAAATAAAAAACTAAATTTTTATTTCTCAGTATAAACTTTTGTTATGAACTTTATATTCGCTTGCTTTTAGTTAAAAATGAACCTTCAAAAAACATGTGCAAATAAAGAATACTTTTTAAAAAAATTTTTTTATACATTTTATAATAGTTTACTTGGTATAATATCAATAAAATTATCCGATATAAGTGGCTGAATGGGCTGTTTACTTAAAATATAACAAACAATACTATTTTTGGTAGAATTGAATAAACTGGATTTTTTTGCATTAATTTCTTATTTATTTAAATAATTTTACTTAGATTTTATTACTCAATTCAAACTTTTATTGTGAACTTTACAATTGCTAAAAATGAGCCTCAAAAAAACATGTGCAAATGAAAAATACTTTATAAATTTATACGTTTTATAAAAGTTTACTTGGTACAATATCAATTAAAACTATCTGAAATAAGTAGCTGAATGGGCTTTTTACTTAAATTATAATAAACAAGTCACTTTTTCGTAAAATTGAATAAACTGGATCTTTTTGTATTAATTTTTTTATTTATTTAAATAATTTTACTTGAGTTTTATTACTCAATTCAAACTTTTTTGAACTTTACATTCGCTTGCTTTTAGTTACAAGTGAACCTTCAAAATAAATGCGCAAATACATTTTTTTATAAATTTATACATTTTATAAAAGTTTACTTGGTATAATATAAATTATATGAAATAAGTGGCTGAATGGACTGTTTACTTAAATTATAGACAAGTCACTTTTGGGGAAAATTGAATTAACTGGATGATCTTGCCCTAATTTTTATTTAATTAAATATTTTTTTAATTATATTTAATTGATTAATTAAATATTTTTAAAGATAACAAAATAATTTTTTAACCTTTCAAACTTTTTAAAGAAATCAATAAAATTGATCGTTATGGCTTGGCACTAAAGCCAAAATGACGTATTTGTCGTGAAGTCAATCGACTGCTTAAAAATGACCACATTAAGATTAAAAACATAAAAATTATGCAATTAATCAATATAAAAAAGACAAATGCAATTAATGAAGAATATGGCAAAAAAGGTGCATGTGAGTGTAGTGATTCTAATATTTTATAAGGCGGGTCAGTTCCTGTAGTTAAGTGCCATAACAGGCCAACCCGAGACGAGCAGAATAAATTCTAGCCCAAGCCTTTTTCTGTATGTGTAGAGAGCCATATGAAAATGCAAATAAAAGAAAAATACTTTACAAGATCTAATAGATAACACGTTCAACAGCAAGTAAATAATCGTACAGGTACAGAGACTTTGTCTTCTGTGAAAGTAAGCAGGTGGATACAAGTTGAGCAGCAAGTAAATAACGTACAGGTAGACAGTTCGTCTTATATGTGGAAATATGCAGGTGGATACACGATGAGGAACAGATAAATTGTAAAAGACGACACGTTGATCAGCAAGTAAATAACATATAGGTAGAGACAGTTCGCCTTGGAAGTAAGCAGGTGGGTACACGATGAGGGGCAGATACATTATAAAAGATGAACTTAGGTACATTTCCAACTGCCTATAAATAAAATAACTATTTACTTTTTTAAAGTTTCCAGTTTACGCTTTTTAGAAGCAGTTTTACTAGTGTTTACATGTGCCCAGTTGCTCAGTTTCCAAAAAGACTTTCAGCTCCAGAGTTTCGAGAACAACAACCGATACATCAATCACAGGCGCATCGCAATTGCGAAGGTGAGTAAAGAGGATTTTGTGGGGTTGTTCTATTACAGTCCAATTATCAGGAACTTGAATGTTTTTCAAGCAGCGCTGGATAAGATGAGAATTTGGTCTTTTGGTCATCAGTCTCTTTGGCTTCTTTACTAAGTTTAATTGCTTGCTGCAATTGCTCATTCTCCATCCGAATTTTCTTTTCGTCTGGTGATTCTCTGTTTAGTTCTGCTACTGACAAATACATTGGACATTCAGGAAACAAAGAAGGCACTGCATCTTTCTTCAAATGAGGATAACGTAGAGATGCAGTAATTTTCTGGCCAGTCTTGCTGTCATAAATCCAGGTCTCTTTTTCAATGTCGTCTTCTTTGAAGTGTACTTCACAAACCTTTAAAAAAATAAATTAAAGCTTGTTACAAATAAGAAAAATATAATTGAAATAAAATACATATTTAAAACTTTTTAATGGTTCAGTTTTCAAAATTGGGATGCCCTTGTCGATTTATTCAAGGGCATGTTTCGTCTAAGGTGGTTTTGAATAAGGTTCGAAAGATCACTAGCAACTATAATACTGTACATACGATTTCCTTTCTTTTATAATAATGGACGAGTCACTTCTGAGATAAAGGGCAGAATAGAAACAATTTCTTCTAGAAAAGGGTCATTATCAACCTCTTTTTTATTATATGACCTGGAAAGAAGATCTGCAACAAACATGTAATTACCTGGCAAATACTGTACATCTAAATCATACCTTAACAATTTTAGTTTTTTTCTCTGTAATCTATGTGAAATTACATTTACTACAGTTTTATTCATAATAGACACTAATGGTTTGTGACCAGTGTGTATAATTACATTTCTACCATATATACAGTAATGAAACTTTTTTGTTGCAAACACTATACTAAGAAATTCTTTTTCAACTTGTGCATAGTTCTTTTCTGCATCATTTAAACCTCTTGAGGCAAAAGCAATTAGCTGCCAATTTTCCAATAAGCAACAACCCAACTCTTTAGAACTATCACATTGCAAGATTATTTCATTATTGCCATCAAAAGTAGCCAAAACAGGAGCATTAATTATTTTACATTTCAATTCATTTAAAGCATTAGTGTGTATAGGCATCCACTGAAATTCAACATTACCCTCAAGCAGCTCTCTCAAAGGAGCAGTACTTGTACTCATATTAGGAACAAATTTTCTTAAATAATTAATAATTCCCAAAATACTCTGTAATTGTTTTTTATTAGTGGGTATTTCAATGCTTAAGATAGCTTTCACTTGTTCTGGGTTAGGTTTCATACCAAATTTATTAAACACATGTCCAAGATATTTAACCTCAAGAACACAATACTGCAACTTATTGGGGTTAAATTTTATGTTTACATCCCTAGCTCTCTGAATTACCTGATTTAATATTTTATCATGCTGCTCTTTATTTACACCTACAATTAACAAATCATCAAAATAAACCAATACACCAGGAATGTCACCAAAGTTTCTTTCATTAAACTTTTGAAAGTATTCAGGAGCATTTCTAATACCAAATGGAAGTCTTAAAAATTTATAGCAACCAAAAGGTGTACTAAACCTACACAATTCACTAGAATTTTCTTCTAATTCTACATGATAAAACCCATCTTTTACATCAAGAACAGTAAAAACAGATTTATTACTCAATTTTGGAATTAATTCTTCAACAGTTGGTATTAAAACATGCTCACGTTTTATGTCTTTATTTATATCTTGTGGATCCAAGCACAATCTTATAGACCCATCTGTTTTTTCTACTAACACAATATTACTGACCCATCCTTCAGAACAGTCTACTTTAGCCATTATATCAGTTTGAAACAGTTGATCTAACATATCTTTAATTTAAGTTTTAACCCTTTGCACTTCGATGTCGTCTCTCAGGCGACTTCATAACGACCAGTTCTTTTGTTTCCCTGTTCTTTAAAATAAACGAGAACAGCATGATCTTGTGTTTGGAACATCAATCTTTTTTTCAACTTGTTCTCTTGCAAATACAAAACAGATTAGGATTTTTTTCCTTTTATGAATATTAAAAAAAAATCTATGAAAAAAACTGCTCCATAGAAAGAACACAAATCGCAAAGGGTTCAAGTTTCTGGCACTCTTCTTGGGGGTTTAACAATTGGGGCCCTAGCATGATCTCGTTGGAATCATTCCACGTTGGAATCGTTCTCACAGGAAGTGACGTTTTAAGATATCAATCCCAAGAGTAAGTTCTTACGCGGCTCGTGGTTGGTTGGTAGTATTGTGGAATCGTTTTGTAGTGATTTTGTCGTATTACAGCTGCACATTGGGCTATTGTGACTGTTCTAGGTCTATCTCAACGGAAAGACCCGGGAACACTGCCTCGTATTTCTGAACTATGGTCAGATAATGGATGTGCAGTGGTTTGGTTTTGGTTAATTAACGTCGCACTAGAGCTGCACAGTGGGCTATTGGGGACGGTTCGGGGCCTATCTCGAAGGAAAAAAAACCGAGAACGATGCCTCGTATTTTTGAACCATGGTCAGATGACGAGGATGTGCAGTGGCAGTTCTGCTGAATAAAAACATTCTTTATAATTTGCGAGTGAAAAAATATACAATATTACACATTAGATAGTAAAATATAGTTTTTTATAAATATATAATGCAATTATAGTTTTTTATAAATATCTATAAAAAAATTGGTATTTATCGTCTATATATTTAGATATTAATAAACTAAGGAATGTTTTCTGCCATACAGTTTTGTATGGTTACCCTAGTAAAAAAAAAATTTCAGTTTTCCTGGGTCTTTCCTTCGGTTTTGTCGGAATGGTTGGTTGTTTAAATAACATTGCACAAGAGCTGAACAGTGGGCTATTGGTGACGGTTCGGGCCTATCTCAAAGGAAAGACCGGGCCTTCGTGGCCGAGCGGTTAAAGGCGTCAGCTAGGAATACGAAGGTTCCTAGTTCGATGCCAGGCGATGGACTTCACAAAGAAAAGTAAATAGTAGTGATCTTGCCATCGGAGGGTTGCCAGCTTCGCTACAAAATACTAGAAAAGTTGTCCAGAACATCCCCAAAAACTAACGGCGTGTATACGGGACTGGTGCACGATAAATCTGATCGGAGTCCAAAGTCCCGACGTCTATTGAAGGCGTTGGGTGCCAGTTTAGGTATTTCCTCGTCATCTGACCATGGTTCTAAAATAACGAGATGCATGTATGAATCACTGAACTCTAATAGGGTTGCTGGAAGGCTGAAAGCCGGTTTCGACAATAAAGGAAATGAACAGGGGCGGCTTAAGGGCTGGGTAAACTGGGCAGTTGCCCAGGGCGCCGCCCTCCAAGGAGGGCGCTAAATTTAATTTCAATATTTTTTATTTCATGTTTTTATATATTTTTTAAAAATTATTTTATTTTGTAACTTTAATTCCAATTAACGTCACTGAAAAACAAATTTATTGCAAAAACATTTTAGGGATGACTTCAAATTGCAACTCGCAAGTCAGGGTCTAACGATTTTTAAAACTTACTTCGAAGTAAATGAGCAAATGAGCGTGTCACCTTCAACTTATGTTGCAAGAACTAAACCTACTAACGTTATTTTATTTTATATTTTTTTTGTCAATCTTCGCGGCAGTTACCTCCTGATTTACCTTTTCCCACATTCAATGTTTGCAGATGTGTTTTCATCACAAACAACCAGAAGAATTGCACCTCTCTTAAAATCCTTTTGAAAACGCCCAGTAGAAAATAAAAAAAAGATTGATTATTTTAAAATAAATTAGAACATTTAAATGATTTTTTCTATGGATATGATAAAGTAAACAAGAATGCTTATACTCAGAAGCATTCACCGGAATTTATTTTAAATTAGTTACAAACTTTCTTTATGAGAAACTACTTTTCTTTATGAGAAACTACTTTTCTTTATGAGAAACTACTTTTTTTTATTGGTTATGTTTCATAAAGACATATATAGAGGGTGTTCCATCAAGACAGCATAAAACTGTACAGAGCGAGAATATTCGCTTTGAATACATAAAAATAATCCAGATCCATACCATACCATATGGTTTTCTATTTTTTTTATTTTTATAAAACGTATGATGAAATATTTTGTGCATGCGGGAAAAAAGCATTTATGCAAATATATAAGTCAATGTTAAAAATTATTACCAATAAATAAAAATGTTACCCCTCATATGAAATGCAATAAATATATGCAATTAAAATGAGTCAATTAGAAGATCATTACATTTTGAGAACTTTTCTACTATGTACTAATGTAATGTACAAATGTATGAATTTTATGTTAAATGTTTAATTATGTACAAATGTACGTATGTAACATTGTTTAGAGTTTTACTATTAGCTAATAACATTTTTATACAGACTTACAGGTTACAGGGGTTTTATCATATTTATAAACATTTGCTATTTTTAACATCATAAAAGATTCGTCAAAAGAAAAAACTTTCAAACAAAGTTTTTGAATCATGATGTTTTTGTTAAATGTTTTTTTTTTTTTTTAAACTTTTAGTTAAAGAGTCATGTGTATATTTCGTATAAAATCTCTAAAACATATTTCTTAAAAAAAATTAAAAATTATAGTAGTAATTTTTTTTTTGTAATGTTTTGCTGAATTTATATAAAACAAAATATTTTTTTATCTAGTATTTGCATTAATAAGGCAATTTGGGATCGATTTGTCATGTCAAATATAACTAATTTCATGTAACAAATTTAGTAATTGAACTATTGTAAAACTTTTTTTTAATTTTTTTAATAGTCATTTTTTATATTTGACACAAATTAACTCATTTTTTTTAATATTTAACAGAATGTATAAGAGTGACCATGCAAAACGAAACATGTCAAAAAATATTGTTAAAAATGAGATAAGCATTGAAATTTATATATAAAAAAAATGATATCTCTATCCAGTTTTGCAAAAAATTTAAGATTTCCAAAATATCCCTTTTGTTTTAAAACTTGAAAAATCAAAGGTTCATATAGAAATGTATCTACCAAAATTTTTTTATATTTTCCTCGATTTACGAATTTATATTTTTTTTTACATGCACGCTCCTCTTATGTAAATTTATCATGAAAAACATTGTAAGGATTAACTTCTTGAAATGTCGGTAGTAAGCTGTTTCTTAAAATATTGATCGATTGTATCTTTAAATCCTTGGAAATTTTTTTTCCTAATTTAACTTTACTGAATCGGCGATCACTGTATCGTTATCATTGTATTCACATATTGTTTAATCATTGTCTCGAGAAGACAGCATTTGTTCAGAATACGAAATAAAAGTTAATTATTCAATTTGGTCGTATATTTTTTAATTTAGCATAATATATTTCCAATACGTCTTTATAGCCCTTAGGAAATTCGTATAAACAGCACCTTACTTTTCGGTTTGTAAAAATATTGAAAACCTGGTATAAAAATATCTATTTATAGAACCACGAACCCTTGTTGTGTTACGAATACTACGATGCACGGAGATAGGGAATAGGGGCTGGTATGGAGTGGGTGGGACACCGGAAATATAAATCTTTACTTTTTACGCAGAAGAAAGACGTTAAGACAGTTAAAGGTCATTTCACGGTCACTTCCCTTCTTCTGAATGGACAGTCGGTGGGGTTGGCCGTACTAAGGCACTGCCTTCTATATTAGCTGCCTGTCAGATGGGTTTGGAGGGTAGTTTGGTGTAGGGACAGTTTTGTCCGCAAGAGGCGCTGGTCAACACCAACTCCCGTCTCGAAATTTCGTGTAAGTCAGTGTGTTTTGGTCGCTGTGAAATAACGTATAAATCAATTCTACAGTGGGCATTTAGCTTAGGAATTTATGGGGAAGAGAGGGGAGGGTCTTTTCCCCTTCGGGCAGTGAATACAAGTCGTAAAATTGTCAAAGAGGCGGAAGTTTTTGATGAATTAACTGCATGCCCCCCTCCCTCCCTTCACACCCATCTGTTGATTGTCAAAGGACAAACGTATTCTCATTCTTGAATCTTATCTGATGTTTGAACACTTTGAATGGAAAATACACTAAAAGCTAAAATACCCATTCAATTCCCTGTTGAAAAGTAAATTTCCCATCGTTAAAACTTCTGGTGTTTGCTTGTACAATGAGAGTAGATTTTCAGAATGGATGTATTTTACTGTAATTGGATGGGTTTGGAACCACTTAAAAACGGTGATTGAACAAAGAGTCTAAACTTGCATTTTACAGGAAGGTTGACCATGGTCAGAATACATCAAGTCCACATGGTTTATAAACGATCTCCCCTTCAAAGGTGGTCGACTTAAATTGTTAGAGGGTTGTTATGCTAAAATCTGATAACTCGCAATTTTTTTAAAAATTAAAGATAATAAGATAATGGTGTAACGTATGTAGCGTTTTAAAGTTTTATTAAGAAACACACTTTTATTGTTCCTATCTGAATAACAAATTTCTACAATAAAAAGTAAGTAAATTATTTTTATATTGATTTATATATTTTGGTATAAAGTTTTTTGCAAGTTGTTTGAAATTTTAAAAAGTATTGCAGTTAATGGTCTAAAAATGCGGGAAATACATATACTATTTTGTATTGTTTTTAAGAAAATGATTTTATATATATAAAAATTCCATCAAAGAATATATTCATTTTTGGAATTTCGACTTATATAAAAAAACTAAAAAAGAAATGCATGTAGGCATGACATCTAGTGAAATCTGCAGTTTTGAAGGAAAATACCTAAACTTTGCCGATAGACTTAGTTTGAGAATATGGTGGTTGCAGAGATCTAAGATGTGTTTCTCTTTGCTGAGGACTAAGGAAAGTATATAAATGAATTAATAAGTACAAAATTTCAGACCTTTTAATGCCAAGTTGTGAATTTCTATGGAGGTCAAGTGTACTATAACTCAATTTTTTAAATGGAGATAGCGATTTATATGCTTCATCGGTTCCATCAATGCGAGCCACACAATACACAACTAATATTCCATATATATGTAGCAAAGAGACAAAGATGTCACACATCTGCTACTTGGAAACTTTTAAATGTTTTCTAATTTCAGTGTTCACGCTGTGCGTTTTTTTAAGGGGATGTACGCCTTGTCCGCTCTTTTTCTTGAAAATTGCGCCCTCCTGCCCTTTTATGCTCGAATCACTCTTTCCGAAATCCCACTATCCACCGGATCATGTTACGAATATATTCGTTCTCATCCTTTTCACTTCAGTATAATTTTTTTGTATTTCTTTCTTTGAGAATGGGATCAGCGCTAATTAAAAATTGGACAGATGAGATAGCCGACTTAAATTATTCGCGAATTGTATTATGCTAATATTGTATTATACAAAATTTTTTTCTTCGGCTTTATTTCGGTTCTGCAGTTATTTATAAAAAAAATATTATAGCTCTTAATAGACCATAAAATAATGGCAATTAAAAAAAAACTGCAATTAGACACCGATTTTTTAAAAATCAATTTTGCGACTTAAAAAGCTTCAGCTGTGGTATTTATTATGTTAAGGGTAAACATTAATTTTGCATTCATATTTTAATATTTTTAATGTACCATAAGTATCATAAAACTTCCAAAAATATTTAAAAAATGCAGTTGTTTTATTTAAATTCTAAATAAAAATAAATATAATATTCACACTAAAACTACTTTAAAATTCTAACATTTCTCCACCGAAAAAAAAAATTTAAGTTGAAAATTGTAATTCCCTGAATCAAAAAACCACAAATTTCATTACCAGACCAATGCTAAAAATGTGTTAGTAGCGAGCGCCTCTAGCGGGAACGGAGGGAACTTCTCGCGAAACCGGAAGTTCGGTGACTAATCGGAAGTTCGGTGACGCTTCTTCGTATACTTCCGGTTAGAGTGTTTGTAATCATAACCAACGCTAAACGATCTCGCATAATCATTTTCTTTTATAAGAATTTATAGCATAATGCAAAAATTGTACTCGGCAAGAAAGAGAGGCGAAGTTGTTGTTCCGTTCCACAATGTTCTTTACGTGCTGGACCAAATGCCATATCGGCTGTACACGCAAAAAAGTGCGCAACAAACAATTTAAGAAAAATAACCTTTTTTAAGCACTTCATTTTACCCCCATTGTTTTTAAAAAGCAATCCCACTAAATTTTGGAAATATCTTGTTTTAGTATTTGAATTCGAAATTTCACACTGGAGAAAAACATCATAGGTACCAGTACACATACAAAGTGAAGTGTGCAACAAGCAATTTACGGAAAAGAACTGTTATGTACTGCGGAGACGAGAGACGATCGGGAATTGGCATCTTTTCTCTCGCGCGTTGGCGCACTTGGCGCTCTTTCTCCTCACGGCATACTGGCAAACACTCATTCGGAAGACTGCGTTCCTACGATTAGGGCGTTTTTTAGCATGGGTCTAGGATGACCAAACTCACCGTCTCTCCGTTTCCCGGCTCAGAATGACCGGTTGCTTGCATAATCTCTTTATAATAAAATTCGTTTGTTACCAAAAAGCTATACAGTCCATTATAATTATCCAGCGCCGGTACTCTAGAAGTAGTACGTAACATGGTCCGATCTCCCGGAGTGTTTTGATTTTGAGGAAACGAAACAGTAGCAAAAAGCAAGCTTTAGAATTTAAAACTAAAACGTCATTATTAAAGTAAGGACCTTGGACTTTTTCGCACGAGCTTTGAACTTTTTAGTGTAAACGTTGGACTTTTGGTTTCGATTATGGATATATCAGCACTAAACCGAAAGCGCGGCCTGCTCAAAGGCCAAATAACGAAGCTCTCAACGTTTATAAAGCAAGAAGCCAGTTCAACGAGTGAAATCGGCTTAAATGTCAAGATAGAAAAAGTTAAAAAGATCAGCTCTCAACTGGAAGAATTGCATTTGGAGTATCACCAGCTGATAAAAGATGATAAAGATCTCACAGAGCATGAAGATATACTATGCAGTTTGGAAGACGATACTGAAAACATTGAGGTAAGCCTGAAAGAACTTTTATACTCCTTGAATATTAATGCTTTGGGCTCGCCTAACACTCAAAAGAGAATAGGTGATGAGTCACCGAGTAGGGTAACAGTAAAGTTACCGGATATACCACTTCCAAAATACGCCGGATCTTAAGCCGGCGCCACATATGCGGTATTCGCCGAATCCCGAGCAACGAAACCTTCGATATTCGCCTAAAGACGCATGTGTGGATGGGTCGCTCGCTATTCGGCAAGTGCCGCGTCGCTCGCGTTTCGACGATTTTCAGCACCACACTACAAAGTGCTCGCCTTATCTCGAGCAACTTCGCTCGGGTTAAAGCGAGCAAATTGAATAATTGCGTTTCCCACTCATTTCGGGAAAATGGAACACATGTCGAAGCGAGCTCAATGGTGATTGGCTATCGATATTTTATTCTATATTTTGATAGCCAATTACAGTTTACTATCAATATAGTACTATTTTCTTTTTTTTTTATTTAAAGAGGGAATATTGTCTTTTCGTATCAATTTGACTTTAAATATATCGTGGTGTTTGTTGTGCTATTATTTTAGAATTTTTATTTAGTTTATTCATTTATTTTTATGAAGTTGTCTGTTTTACTTAAATATTTGTGTTCTATTTACTTATTTCATTTATTTATCAATAAAATTATTTCATTTATTTATCAATAAAATTATTTCATTTATTTATCAATAAAATTATTTCATTTATTTATCAATTAAATTATTTCATTTTATTACTTATTTGAAGCATTTAACTATTTTTATGCAGATACGTAAAAATGAAGATATTATTTTAACATTTCTATTCGAGTTTTCAATGTGTTTAAACGATTTGAAGTCTCACGACCTAAATAAAATGGAGTTTTGTCATGAAACGTCTTTAAAACCATCTATAAAGGGTGTGTGTAGGGACATAGTAGTCATGATAGAAACACAATTTTACGCTTTTAGGATAACCGATTCCGACACTATAACTTTCTAAAAAATAGCACGTTTGACATAAATTTGGTCCAGCCGATGATTTAAAGTTTCATATTTAAAAAACTTTTGGTGTTTTGAGCTTTTTTTATCGTATCTTTACTTGTTTAGTTCGTCTACTTAAAACAATTTCTTCGTTTATTAAGTTGTGAATTTTACTAAATTATTTGTTCAGATTATTTTTTTATTTATTAATTAAATTCATTTATTTGTTTTTTCATTTAGATTTCTTGCATTGAACTGTTTTGATGAAGAATATGAAAATATTTAAATAGTATTTTAAAACCTCGAAATGAAATGTCATTGATTTAAACGTTTTGAAGAATCTTGAGTTGAAAAATAAAATGTGGTTTTGATGTGAAACAGTTTTAAAACCAGCTATTCTTTAAGGTGATAAATTCTGATACTGTAACATAGTAAAATGAAGCACGATTGTTATAAAAGGAAATTTGGAGAGGATTCGTGTAAAATCTTGAACTAAAGCAAAGCACGTACGGAGAGCGGACGTGGAACATACGCGGAATCAGGCGTAGCAGTTTGCATATCTTCCTCTGTTAGCGAGGTTTCCGTTGATAAACGAACTTTATTTAGATATTAGTTATCGGTATTACTTAATATGTCAATTTTAAATCTATATAAGATATATTTGGTTGAATTGACGTCGCACTAAAGTTACAGAATAAACTACGAGCGACGGTTCGGGTTTTATCCCCATAGAAAAATTCGGGAACACTGTTTTTGTCATTGTGAGCCGTGGTCAAATGACTTCGACAACACCTGAGCTGGCACCCCACTGGTTAATTTTTATACAAAAAATTTCAAACGTTTAAAAATATATAAGTTTTCAACACCATTGATATTGAAGCAATAATGACAAGTATTTTACTTTTATTGTTGCTGAATACTTCATTTTTATCGACATGATATTACAAGGCTATATTCGTAAAGGCTTTTTTAATCCTTAAATTTTAGGAATTTTAATAAAACAAATTTTTTTCTTACAAAAACATCACTTTAAATATCAATTGCAATAGCATGTAAAGTCATGAACGTAAAAATTAAAAAAAAAGTACTAGGTTTAGGTATTTTGAAAACTACTCAAAATAATTGAATAAATCTAGATTTTGATAAAGTTTATTTTACACAGTGCACAGAGTGATATGCGGTGGCTACGCTAACAAATACAAAAACCGCGCAGCTTTTACTACGAGTAACGCCGGGCCATATTGCTAAAATACCAATAAAACAGTAATTAACGATAGAAATTTTTCCGAAAATGGATAAGCAAAAGCAAAGTGGCAATCTTCATACATTTAATCTCGACATCAAATTGTGAATAGTATTCACTGTCGAATATTAATATATTTTTTAATGAACTCTATGTTGACCTGGTGTCGATATTATATCTTGTAAACAAATAACCGTTAGTACATTGGCTAAGAAAAAAGCAAACGATAATTTCAATATGTTAAAAGATACGGAATAAAAACCAGATCCCCAAGACAACGTCAACGTGCATAAAGTCCATTATTTATACTTAGTTAAAAAATGGATTGACACTAAAGAAATTTTTATATGTAGCATGCAAATTCAATTGTCAAAATGCGAAATATTCGGTGAAAAATTTTGCCAGAACTCTTAAAGTTTTTCGAACTGATTATCGTTTGTATTTTATTATCGTTATCGCTAAAGCAAATATATTGAGAGGGAAAATATATATTCCAGAAATGAAAATTAAATCATTTTTAAGTGTACCAACAAAATTAGGATACACTGTTTTTTGTAATTTTTCATTATTCTATTCTACAAAATTTTAACGGTTTCAAGGAATCTCCATGTGCATGGCATTCTGGAATCTATGAAAATAATAATAAAATATTACACACGAAAATGGCTATAAGCAAAATAAAAATGTAAAACAAAAAAAAATGATTTCCAATTTTAAAAAAATTTCATTGTAATTATCACAAATTAAAAATATGTTTTTAAAGAACATAAAAGTATTAGAATATATTTATATTGTACAAATCTGTTAATAAAATAGAATATTTTTCCATCATAAAAATATTGTAGTATACTATTTTTATCAAAATTTATATTTATATTAAATCCGACCATGCTTCCTACTGCGAATAAATGTTCTGAAATCGGCAAGTATACTCGCAAGAAGCCGAGTTGCTCAGGTTTTTGTAATCCGAGCAAGTAATAGTAAATCGCTCGGGTTATGGCGAGTTGCTCGGGTTAAGGCGAGTCGCTCGGTATTCGGCGAATACCGCATATGTGGCGCCGGCTTTACGCTGATTGGAATAATTTTAAAAAGCAATTCACATCGTTAATTGAAGAGAATGAACAACTAACCCCCCAACAAAAACTGTATTATTTGCAATCGGCCTTGGAGGGTAACGCAAAGGACATTCAAACAACTGAAGATTCGTATGACTCTTTTTAAAGCGCTTGAAGAGCGATACAACAACAAACGCATGATTGTGAATTGCCACATTAATGAAATTATAAATGTGCAAAAATTAACAAGCGAATCTTCGAAAGAACTTAGATCGTTGCTGGATAAAGTGCTCAAAAACGTCAGAGCATTAGAGTCGATCGATTTTAAGCAAAATGATTTAAGTAGAGCTATTTAAATTAATATATTGTTGAGTAGAGTTGATCAAGAAACGCGTAAGCAATACGAAATGTCATTAAACTCTAATAATCCGCCCCAGTGGGATGAATTTATTGAATTTCTAAAAATCAGATGTCAGTTATTAGAGAATGTGCAGCCAGAGAAAACATTTCCGTTTAGGCCCAAAATAATAAATAAATCAAACAATTTCATGCTTAGCAGCAATGGTTTAAAACCATGCGTTTTTTGTAAAAACATGCACTCTCTCTTCAAATGTGTGGAATTTCAAAAACTAAATATCAATGAAAGATTTGACTTTATCAAACAGCAGAAGCTTTGCTTTAATTGTTTTGGAGCTCATAGAGTGTCAGCTTGCAAATCTAAGTTTAAATGCAAACATTGTCAGAAGATGCATAATTCGCTTTTACATAATCCCGCACCTTCGCACGATCCGAGTACATCAAAAGAGGTTACTCGTGCTCAAGAGGCTTCAACTGAAACCGAGGAAATAAATCAACAGTCTGTTTGTACAACAGCTGCTTCTTCTGATGGTTCAGGATTGCGCAGCAAAACAGCGTTATTGCCCACTGCCATCATTAAGATTAGAAATTCGCAGGGAATAAAAATACCAGTTCGATGTCTATTGGATTCGGGCTCCGAAACCAATTTTTTGACAAGGGATTGTGCCATCATGTTAGGACTACCTCAAGTAAAATTCCAATCTTCAATATACGGATTAAATGGACTAACAACTGAAATAAAGTCTAAAACTAATTCTTTAGTATCTAATAAAAAAGAGGACTTTAAACAAAAAATGGAATTTCTAATTGTCCCAAGAATTGTGGCCAAAACACATTCATCTCTTATTGATTTTCCAACACATTCCTTGCCTTCAAATATAGAGTTGGCTGATCCTGAATTTTCCATCCCTCGGAAAATTGATGTACTGTTGGGTGCCAATGTATTTTTTGAGATATTGAAATAAAATCAAATCAGACCTCCTAATAGCAACCTTATTTTACAAGAAACCAAGTTTGGATACGTTGTTAGCGGAGAAGGTTCTTTCAAGTCCAATGAAGCATTGCATTGCGGACTTTCCGTTACAAATGACAATCTTGATGAAATATTAAAGAAATTTTGGGAAATCGAATCCCTAGAGGAACCTGTAATGAAAGGACAAGAAGAAGAGTTTTGCGAAACACATTTTCTGCAAACACACAAAAGAGAGCAGGATGGGCACTACACCGTTAAAATGCCCTTTAAAGAAAATCCAACTAGTTTGGGAAATTCAAAAGATATTGCCCTTAAAAGATTAAATTCGTTATGGAACCGTTTGGGAAGAGATGCTCAGTACCTATCTTTGTATAAAGATTTTTAAAAGAATATGAGGATCTCGGTCACATGATAGAAGTTAAGGACAATAGCGAAAAAAGTGGTGAGTACTACATTCCACATTTAGGCGTCCATAGACCTGACAAGAGCTCCACAAAATTAAGAGTAGTTTTTAACGCATCAAGCCCTAGTTCTAATGGAAACTCACTGAATTCCTTGCAGTATAATGGTGGAATCATACAAGACGACTTATTCTCAATTATTCTACGTTTTAGAAAGCACCTAATTGCATTCACTGCAGATGTTCGAATGATGTATCGAATGATTTGGGTGCATCCTAAGCAAAGATGTCTTCAGCGAATCCTTTGGAAAGAAGGTGTTGACAAGCCCGTTAAGACGTTCGAGTTGGCTACAGTAACATACGGCTTGGTCAGCGCTGCGTATCTAGCAACCAGAGTACTAAAGCAACTGGCTTGCGACGAAAGGATCGATTTTCCTCAGGCAGCCAGCGTTGTTGAAAACGACTTTTACATGGATGATGTTCTCTCTGGTGGTTCTAATCTCGAGGAAACCAAGGAATTGCAGCGACAATTAATTCAAATAATGCAAAGAGGTGGCATGGAGCTGCATAAATGGTCTGCAAACCATCCTGAACTCGTTAGCCAGGGTTCAGCAATTTCTGAAGGCTATACTTTTGCGAAAGAAACAAAAGTTCTAGGACTCTTGTGGTGCCCAGATAAAATTCTTTTCTCTTATAAAGTGACTGTGGAGCCTTCACCAGTGCTAACAAAACGATCAGTCTTGTCAACCATTGCTAAGCTTTTCGACCCCCTAGGCCTCCTAGGCCCTATTATCACAAAAGCTAAAATCTTCATGCAACAGCTTTGGTCATTACCACTGGACTGGAACGACTCCCTTCCTAAAGAAAAGGCTCAATAGTAAGAACAGTTTTTGTGTTCTTTACCTTCAGTGCATAATATTAAAGTGCCAAGATGTGTTTTAGGTGAAAATTTGAATGTCTATGAAGTGCACGGTTTTGCAGACGCATCTGCAAAAGCATACGGAGCAGCTATTTTCATTAAGTCTTCATCTTCGAGTGGTGAAATTCAAGTCAGTTTACTGTGCAGTAAAAGTAGAGTTGCGCCCATCAAGCCCGTCACTATTCCAAGGCTAGAGCTCTCTGCAGCAGTATTACTAGCGCAGCTTTATAACAAAGTTGCAAGATCCATCAAGCTTGAGGTATCAGAGAGCTACTTTTGGTCAGACTCTACAATCGTGCTTGCCTGGCTAAGAGGTGATCCAATGCGCCTCAAGACCTTTGTCGCCAATCGAGTTGCTACAATTAAGCAGCTCACAGAGGTCCAGCAATGGCGTCATGTGCCGTCTGAACAGAACCCTGCAGATCTCATCTCAAGAGGTCTAGATCCAAAACAGCTAGTGAACAATAGTTTGTGGTTCACTGGTCCTCTATTTCTACGAGAACCTCATGTGCCAAATGATGCAGTAGGTCCACCTTCATGTGAGTATTTCAACGAGCTCAAAAATCCCAAGAATAGTGATGAGGGACATTTGGCTCTTACTGTAAGCACCAGTGGTTCACCTGCAACAACTTCATCTTCAGTGTTGTCAGATAATTCTTTAAGTGATTATTTAATGAGTATCTCTAATAGTTATGTTAAAATTGTTCGTATTTTAAGTTTTATCTTTAGGTTTTTTAATAATGTGAAATATCCTATGCAAAAGAAAAAGGGACCTCTTGGATCTGAAGAGCTTAAAAGAGCGGAGATCGTACTAGTCAAATGGGCACAAGAAAAGGAGTTTCATGATGAGTTAATTGATTTAAATAAGGGTAAACAAGTAAAACCCCAAAGTAAAGTGAAATCTCTTAATCCCTTTCTTGATGATGACAAAATTATGAGAGTGGGTGGTAGGTTAAATCATTCAAATTTAACTTATCAACAAAAACATCCAGCTCTCTTACCAAAGGGTCACAAATTTACCAAAATAGTTGTGGAATACTTCCATAAAAAGTTTCTTCACATTGGCCCACAATCCTTACTACATTGTGTTAGGCAACAATACTGGCCACTTAATGGCAAAAATCTATGTAGAAAAATAGTTTACGATTGTGTTACTTGTACTAGAAGCAATCCTGTTGTAGGTAATCAATTAATGGGAGACCTTCCAACTAAAAGAGTTACCCCTGCTCCCCCATTTTCCAATACTGGTGTCGATTTTTGCGGACCTTTTCTTATTAAGTACAAGGGTCAAAGAAAAGGATCTTTGAGCAAAATCTATGTGTCTGTTTTTGTTTGCCTGGCAACTAGAGCTATACATCTTGAAGTAGTCTCGGATTTAACTTCTAACGCCTTCATTGCAACTTTGAAGAGATTCTTTGCTAGGAGGGGTTTATGCTCCTCGCTACTATCAGATAACGGGACAAATTTTGTGGGAGCCAGTGCTGAAATTAAACATTTGCATAATCTTGTTGGGAATCCCGACGAAGTTTTGGCTGGCTATTTGTCATCCGAAGGCATAGAATGGAAATTTAATCCTCCTAGAGCTGCACATTTTGGAGGAATTTACGAAGCGGGTGTCCGTTCCTTTAAATTTCACTTGAAAAGAGTTATGGGTAGTGCTAGTTACACTTATGAAGAATTTCTAACAGTAGTTGTGCAAATAGAGGGAATTCTAAATTCAAGGCCAATAACTCCCTTGTCTACTGACCCAAATGAGTTGGAAGCCTTGACTCCTGGTCATTTCTTAGTGGGTCGACCTTTAAATGCATTGTTAGAACCAGATCTTTCAGAAACCCCAGACAATAGATTGACACATTGGCAACGTTCAACTAAAGTTACACAGTATGTGTGGAAACGTTGGCATCGCGATTATTTAAATCATTTGCAGCAAAGAAATAAATGGCAATTCACCAAGGAAAATGTTAAATTGAACACTGTGGTGATACTAAAGGACGAAAACTTGCCTACATGTAAATGGTTATTAGGTAGAATAGTACAGTTATTTCCAGGTGTAGATGGGAAAACTAGAGTTGTGTTAGTGCGTACCAAAACTGGTACTCTAAAAAGACCTATAACCAAACTGTGTATTTTACCAACTATGTAATGTTAAATGTAACTTTATAATATTATTTGTAACTTTGTATATATCTTATGTCTTGTAAGTTTATGTATAACCTCTTTATGAATGTTTCACATTGCAACGCCGGGCGGAATGTTATGTACTGCGGAGACGAGAGACGATCGGGAATTGGCATCTTTTCTCTCGCGCGTTGGCGCACTTGGCGCTCTTTCTCCTCACGGCATACTGGCAAACCCTCATTCGGAAGACTGCGTTCCTACGATTAGGGCGTTTTTTAGCATGGGTCTAGGATGACCAAACTCACCGTCTCTCCGTTTCCCGGCTCAGAATGACCGGTTGCTTGCATAATCTCTTTATAATAAAATTCGTTTGTTACCAAAAAGCTATACAGTCCATTATAATTATCCAGCGCCGGTACTCTAGAAGTAGTACGTAACAAGAACCTTTTTACGCACTTACCTTATTTCCATTGTTTTTAAAAAGAAATCCTGCTAAATTTCGCGAATCCACATTGCTTTTAAGAAAATCCCCCTACATTTCGGAAATATCTTGTTTTATTAGTGTTTGAATTCGAAACTCACACTGGAAAAAAACCTCATACTATGCAAAAAGTGCACAACAACAAACAATTTAAGAAAAGTAACCTTTTTTTAAGCACTTCCTTTTATCCCCATTGTTTTAAAAAAGCAATCCTACTAAATTTCGGAAATATCTTATTTTAGTATTTGAATTCGAAATTTCTCACTGGAGAAAAACATACATATAAAGTGTGCAATAAACAATTTCCGGAAAAGAACATTTTTACGTACTTCTTAATTTCCATTATTTTAAAAAGCAATCCTGATAAATTTCGGGAATCCACATTGCTTCTAAAAAATCCCCCTACATTTCGGAAATATCTTCTTTTATTAGTATTTGAATTCGAAACTCACACTTGTGCGCAACAAACAATTTACTGAAAAAATCTTTTTATATAGGCACTTTCCTCATATTGCTTTTATAAAGCAATCCTACTTAATAACGTATTTTAATAACTTTCGCCCGATTACTATCTAATCCTATTTCTGAAAGTTTTACATATCAATTTATGCAATATTACAGAAAATGTATGTAAATTTGTCAATACTTTTTTTTTATAGATTTGGTGTTTGAAATTTTAATATATATGTAAATTTAAATTCTTTTCACATTTTAGTCTAATGTTAGATAGCAAAGCTGAAAGCACATATGTCTGCTTTATTTTCAATTAAATTGACTTTTTGTTTAACCAATAAATTAATGAAATATATTCATTATTCAATACAAAAATGAATCAATTTTTAATAAGAATCTGAATATTGATTTAAATAGTTTATCTTTAAAAAACACATTATTGCTTATTGACGCAATTTTCAGAAAATGAATTTTCTCATTTACTTCAATCAATCGGCTAGTTTCACCTTTTAAAACATACTAGGTGTCGAAAATGAAAATACCAAAAAGTTTTTAATCATATTTGAACATTATATCATTCTTAATCTCTGAATATCTTGCATATACTTGAATTACAGAACACCTTTTAAAAAAAAATTGAGCTCTTCACAAGTTTTTAATGATCCTGGATGTTGGTTTAATTATGGTTCGAATTACTTTAAAAAATATCAAGATGATTTGTATGCGAGTGTGTACAAATACTGCCGATGAACTACAGACTGTCGTATCCTAAAAATTTCCCAATGTCTATCTGGTTGTCTTTTAAAACCAGCTACTCATCACAAATTAACCACATTCTGGCAAACTATTACATCTAGCATCTTATAACTTTTGAATTGTTCCTTGGTATACCAGCAAACCCTCTCAACGAGGTACATATAAATGTCGCCGAAATTGAGATCCGGCCATTTGCTTGTGTCATCCGCAAACACACTTTCTCGCAAATCCATGTCCAGAGGATCTGGAATTTCAATTTCCCCGCATACTCGAAGTTTTTCCTCATATCGCATTTGAGCTAAAAGCTATAATTTTTTTTAAATATAAACTAGTCATCTTATTCTGCAAGCGAAAACAACAACGTAAATAATCATTGGAAACGCTAAGCCGGAAGTGTTTGAAGAAGCGAAATTTTTGACCAATCACAGGCGAGTTGTGTTTGTTTCCAAACATCAACCCATGAATACCCATATATCCTGGTGCATCCCGTTATCTTTTAATACACCCTTTGGACATCTCCACCCCCTATCTCCTGTTACTTATCCAAAACAACACCGTTGTTGGCTGGGTTCAGGGACTGAAAGGACCTTGATCTTTCAGAGGTCACGGAGAGATCCTGGGATCATATCAAGTAACACTCAACCCCCTCAAACCAATTGCACAAGTGTATAGAAACTTCCGACTCGACGCAAGCTTACTCAAGTTAAACTTGAAAAGAAAATGAGCAAAAAACGTATACAACATTTATTCATCTGAAAAAAGGTAAAGTACATAAAAACTATTTTATTTCCCACTATTTTGTTTCCCATTATGGTCATTCTCTTCGCAAAAGTGAACATTTCGAGAGAGAAAACATTAACAAATAAAAAATTTATATTTAAAAATGTGTTGATATTTCCTAACAGTTACAGTTCCCACTATTACAAACCCAATAAGCACAAAATACAATTGATAATAAGGTACGGTTTGAAATTTTAATTGTGTACAGTTAAAAGATATAATCTCTTTTTTTTGTTTGATAGTTTTCGGGCGAGGAAAACTAGAGACGTTTAAAGATTTTTTTTTTTTACAACAAGCAAGAATAATTTTTACTCATAAAGGAAGTCAAGGAAGACATAGTCATAAAGGAATCCGATTGGCTTATATCAATACTTAAAAAAATACTGATTGTAAAATTACAAATTGTAATAATTAAAATTCGTGTCTCGTATCATTGTAGATAATATCCGGAGGGGTGCAAATGGGTACATAAATAGCAAAATAGTAATATATTAAGGCTCCGTAACCTAAAATTTTGTCACTTGATATGTTACGTACATTCGATTTTTTTTAAAAAAATAGGGGGGGGGGGCGAGCCAACAAAAGTTTGCCCACGTACAAAAATTACCTTGAGCCGCCCCTGGAAATGAAGGTATGGCGGCTTTCCCCAACTCAACTCAAAAAAGTGACGGGAGATAAGAGTTTCCATACTAAAATCGCATTATTTAAAAATTTATTGCGCTCTAAATACAACTCTTTTGATAATGCTGATTATTGAAAAAATCACGGAAATATTGTAGATTGTGAGAAAAAATGTTGTTTGTGTTGCTTTTATGGGGAAATATTATGTTTTATACGTCCACATGAGTGGCCATATTTATTAACATTTAACGGTAATTTTAGTTATTTTATGGCTCAATGCCTAAAATATTGCCATAATTAATTTAAGGTATTTAATATTAATTAATATCTTAATTAATCAAAAATAATTACCATTAAAATAATTAATAATCAACAACATAATTTTTTTTTAATTGAAATAAAATGTTAAAAACTATATTTTAATCGGTACTAATTAGCATGTGTATTACTACTTAGCCAATGGCGTAGCAATATGGGAAGACGGGGAGGGGGGTCAACGAGTTCCATTCCTAGAATATTTACCATTATAAAAGAAAAAACGCTAATTAGCAGTAAGTAATTAGACGTTACTTTGTAATTGTTAAGTTTCATTGATTTGTTAATTGAGAGGAAATAGCTGTAAGTTTAACAATTTTTGATAAAAAATGCGGATAATGAGGGGGGAAGGGAGGGGTAGAAATAATAGATGCTTTCTAATTTTATGATAATATATATTATTTGTAACATTGTTGTAAGTAATTTATTCTGTATATTACTTTGTTTGCAAGGTTTTTGTTTTAACTCGACCTTTCGGCATTTCATCTGTTTGTAAATTTGTTTGTTACGCAGGTACAATCAATCGCGTTGTTCTATTTTCTTTAAATTTCACATGAATGTTCCTTGAAGTCATTAAAAACGATGTATTTTTTTATTTGGTCACGACGTTTATACTGTTCCAAGAACTACTAGTTATAGTATTTTAAATATTTTAATACTATTTGGTACTGGAATGAAATTAAACAAAGTAAATAAAATAAACCGAGTTTTAATTATGATTTATTACACAAGCAACAAATAATAAACTAACAATTTTTAAAATTTTGTGATTAAATTTTTAATTTGAAGAAAATATATGCAAAAATTATTATGCAATAATACTCTTTACTAATTAGACTAACTATACTTTATTAATTAGGCTTTTAATTAGATTATACTTTATTAATTAAACTATTAATTATATTATATAATTTATTAATTAAACTATTAATTATATTATATACTTTATTAATTAGACTACACTTTATTAATTAGACTACACTTTATTAATTAGACTACACTTTATTAATTATACTATTAATTAGATTATACTTTATTTATTAGATTATACTTTATTTATTAGATTATACTTTATTAATTAGACTACACTTTAGATTATACTTTATTAATTATACTATTAATTACATTAAACTGTGTTAATAAAACTATATTTTATTAATTAGATTCATTTGTAAATTAGAGTAAGAATAATTAAATAATTATCAATAAGCGAATTTACAAATAATTACGATAACTTCGGCCTTATAAGTCGGTCTTATAGTTATAATCAATAAATATACTTTTGTAATACAATGCAAAAAGTAATCCCTATTGCAATTGTCATATTGTTTGTGGTAGATACCACTTGGCACAAGATCGTACGTTGGGGGTACAAGTTAAAAGGCGTTACGTTAGCGTGTGAGTTGGATGGCCCGAAAATGATAAATTACACAGTCAAATAATAACAATAGCATAACTTTTATTATTTATTAACATAAATACGCCAGATAAGCTTTCGGAACAATTGGTACACACAAATCAATCCAACACGGAAGCAATATCCAACTAGAGTTCGAGCTGGTTGCAGAGGTTCGATAATTACAATCACTTACGTGAAGACTGCTGGGAACAGCAGAGGACTGTGGACAGACGGAGGCGCACCCGGACAAATGACGGCGCCGAAAGATCTTCAACATTCGGGATACCACAACTCCATAAGAAACGCCGTATTCTTTCTATTCTCAACATACAACCACTAACCATGCACAATTGATACGCTCTACCTCAAATATTATGACAAGACTGGTAGGGTGAAACTCTTCGTACATTATTTTACTACTGAATACGTGACCGCCTGCATAAATAATGGCCCCTCTTTCAAAACCACTCAAGCGTTTTATAGCTAACCTGCACCGCGGCACCGCCGCCAGGTGCGCAAATCACGTCGCGCGCAATCACCTGGCGCGCAAATCAGGGACAACGTCACAGCAATGTTACCGGAATAAAACAAATTTACTCCCTATTTTTTTAGTTCAAATATAGTGTTTTTATGGAACTCTTAATTTAACAAAATCCGTATCTAACGTCTAAACTCGTTAAATACTATAATCCAATTACCTATCTTTAGGATCAGTTATATTATGCACTACATTTCTGTTTACCAAACCTAGGTCTATACATCCAGATAAACGTAACAGAGGCTTATCACAAATTGTTGGTTCTACAACCACAACATTTAAAATTTTAGAAACATTATTTGCTTTACACATTACACATTTGCTTTACATTACCTAAAGGCTTAATTTTGTACCACCAAACGCTTCTAATATTATGTTACTAGCACTTAATTTAACATCATTAAGATCCAACATATTTTTTGAACAGGTATTTACCAGAGAGTTGTAATATTAAATAGAGGGCGCCTGCAATACCAGACTCTCGTAAGGCCGCGGTGTCAACATTGAAAAGAAAAACCCACATCACGTGGTTATAGCGCTGCCACATTTGGCATGCAGACATTTGCAGGAGTTTCAAATTTGGCGCACTTTCTTCTTTTTTGGTGATAAGGAGTTCTGTCCGTATTCAACTTTTTAACATATATGTAGGTATTTACTTATTTTCAAACAATATGCGCTAAATATTTCCTCTTCATTCACGAAACGAAAATATTTTATTTGTGTTCAATACTCGAAGAAGCGAAACTCTTTATATTTCTCAGATTTTATTGTTTATATTTTCTTATTGAAGTATACAAAATAACAATTGAAAGAACTTCGCTTATGGTAAAGTTTTTACATAAAAAAAGTAATGCAATTATTTCAAAACTACAAAGTAAGAAAAATCTCCTTAATATATCTGTTAAACTCCCTTAAATTGTGCCACTCGTTCAAAAAAAAAAAACAGTTCTGCTTCCTTGTAGAGCTTCAGCTTGAGATTTACTTAATTCTGCTGCATGAGCTATTTCACAGGCCTTAGATAAATTTAATTCTTTTTCACGTAGCATCCGCTGTTGAAGCGATTTATCCTGAACACCCAAGACAATTCTGTCTCGTAATACGCTGTCAGTCTGCTCACCAAACTTACAGTTCCGAAATAGTTTTTTCAGTTCCGTGAAAAACGAATCAAAGCTTTCAGCTTCATCTTGACATTTACTGTTAAATAAGTATCTTTCAATCACAACGTTCCGTCGGGGAGCTGCATATTCTTCGAATGCTGCAAGCACTTTGTCGTAGTCATTCCGATCGTTTTCAGATAACTCAAACGTATTAAAAAGTTCAACAGCTTCCTCACCAATCACATTCAGTAGAATGGCTAGCTGTACTTTAGTTTTTCTCCATGTCCGGCGGCCTTCATAAAGATGAGAAAGTTTTGTTTCCATCGGCGCCATTCCTCACTTAGGTTTCCGTCTAGTCTCAGCACTTCGGTGTTTCGCAACCACTACTGAATTCCATTTCTTCGTAGACGAAACAGCGTCAATCAATTCGATTCCCGTCCTTGACTTAAGTTAGCAAGACGATTATTTTAAACGATTTCGTTCATTTTAAACAAGTTCGTTACCACGTTTCACGTGCGACTGTGCCATGTTTTATTATCTATTTTCTATTTCAGCAATGGCGAACCATTATGGTTGCGGGTAACCTTCTGAAGTTACAGACACAGTTAACTTTGTTGAGATACAGTTTCAATTACATATACAACAAATACACTTGGCACAGTTTTTGCAGAAGTTTCATCAGAGTCTTTATATCATCAAGATTTTATTACTTTTTAAACGTAAAGAAGAACTAAAGACTTTGAATTCGAGCAGTCTACACCCGGAATTTATCACACTGATTTTAAAATCCATGAACTTCATAAAACCGTACATAAATCTCATCCCACTGCTCTTGGTTTGGATAACATTCATTACTATATGCTAATACATTTGGACGATGAATAACTTCATATCATTTTGTTTTTATTTAATAGAATATGGAATGAACATTTTTTTCCAACTGCATGGACAAAGGCTGTTGTGGTTCTTATTCCTAAACCAGGGGAAAACCCTCAACATCCTACTAATTATCGCCCTATTGCTCTGACAAGCTGTCTGTGTAAGCTCATGGAGCAAATTGTCAATTCAAGGCTACTATCCGTTTTAGAAAACAAGGGTTGGCTTGGCTTTCTCCCTTTCTGAGTGGCTTTAGACATGGGCGATCCACTTTGGATAATCTTTGAAAACTTGAAACGGCAATCCGCGAAGCTTTCGTTAGTAAAAAAACATTTGATTTCCATATTTTTCGATATGGAGAAAGCTTACGATCGCGTGGAGGTATGGTGGAGGTATGGTATTGGAGGTATGGTATTATGAAAGACATTTATGAGATTGGTTTGAGGGGGAACCTTCCACTATTTTTAGCAAATTTTTTAAGGAGTTTTCAAGTTCGCGTTGGCAACATTTTATCACACATTTTTAGACAAGACGAAGGCGTTCCGCAGGGAAGCGTCCTTAGTGTTATTTTATTTATCATTCAAATCAATGGCATTATTCACCAACTCCCTCCAAATGTTCACAGTTCATTGTTTGTGGACGATTTTCAAATTCATTGTGCATCGGAAGACATGGGCTTCATCAAGAGACTATCCCTTAAGTACTATTTTAAAATTAAAAGCATAAAAAATCACCCATTGATAAATAGAGTCGTCAATCCCATTTATAGAACCTTGTTTTCATTCAGACCATCTTACATACTCACATTTGGTTTTAGAGCTGAGCGGGTCTTACAATCTTATTGTGTTAACGACTTTCGTGTTCTCTACCGAGGTGACGAACCTCCACCTTGGAGGAGTTATACTACTATATCTTTCATAAATGAATTCACCCATTTTCATAAGCCATCAACATCTCAAGTTGTTTTTACCCAACTTTTTTATCAGCATAGACAATAATACAGAAACTATCGCTCAATTTTTACTGACGGTTCAAAATACAATGATCATGTTGGATCGGCTACAGTTTTAAATCAAATAACTATTTCTAGGAAATTGCATGAGTTTTGTTCAGTTTTTACGTCAGAAATATATGCGATTCTTTTGGCCTGAACCAAGTTGTCCGACTCTTCTTATAAAAAGTATATTTGTACACTGATTCGAAGAGCTGTATCGAAGCACTACAGAATATTTCATCGCAAAATCATCCTTTGCTCATGCAAACGGCAGATATCTGGCATAGTCTCGAATTGCGGTTTTTTGATATACATTTTTGCTGGATACCAAGTGACGTTGGAATTGTCGGAAATGCAGACGCAGCCGCCAAAAATGCTCGACTAATATCTTTGCATGATGTTTCCTCTTCACTTTTACAAATACAGAACAAAATTTGGAAATCGAGATGGAATGGTCAAATAAGTAACAAATTACTTGTTTTAAAACCAAATGTAGAGCCTTTTAAGACTACCTTTTACAATCGACAAAAAGATGTTATTTTAACTAGTATTGTTAATCGCATTGGGCACTCACGATTAACTCGGATATCTTTTAGTTTTGGAACCAGCACCAACATGCTCACGGTGTGGCTGTGTGTTTTCAGTAAAGCATTTTATGTGTAGTTGTCCCAAGTATACAGGGTGCGTTCCATAAGTAATGCGACCAAATTCATAAAAACACATTTATTAGACATATTCGTACAATTAGTTAAAAATCTTCAAAATAGCATCCTCCTGCGTCGATACACTTATGGAGGAGGTTTTTCCAGGCCTGGAAGGCATCCTGGAAAGCCTTCTCCGGGAGGTCCTTTAGAGCCGATGTAACATGAGCATGGATGTTTTTAATCGTGTCCCAATGTTTCCCTTTCAGGGCTAATTTTAAGCGGGGAAACGAAAACAAAGTCTGGGGGAGCCAGGTCAGGCTTGTAGGAGGCTGACGAACCAGTGGGATATGCGTCCTGGCCAGGAAATAGTTGACAACGAAGGAGCTGTGGCTTGGCGCGTTATCGTGATGAAGTTTCCATGCGTCCTTGATGTCACTTCGGCTGCGCCCGACCCTCCTTTCTAGCCAGGACCCAAACCCCACTGGTTTCCCACCACCTGCAGCTAGAATAGTAGGAAGTAAATGGGTTTATACTATCAAATGTGATGAGAGTAATCGAGTGAAACATTATAAAGCTAAGCTCGTTGCACAGGGGTTAAACAAGAATATGGTATGGATTATTTGGATATATTTTCATCTGTGAAAAAAATTTCTGTATTGAAATTTTTGTTTATAATTCTTGTTTGCATGGGCTCGTCATCTGACCATGGTTCTAAAATAACGAGGTGCATGTATGAATGTGTGTGTGAATGTGTATGTGTTCCCGGGTCTTTCCTTCGAGATTGACCCCGAACCGTCGCCAATAGCCCACTGTGCAGCTCTAGTGCGACGTTAATTAACAAAACAAAACCAAACCTTGTTTGCATGTTAAAGTGGCAACATTTTCATCTGGACGTGAAGTCTGCATATTTGTATAGTAAGTTGGACAAAGTGATTTACGAAACAACGAACAGGTTTTTTGAAAAAAGGTGAAGAAAATAAAGTGTGTAAGTTATCAAGAGCCTTTTATGGACTTAAACAATCTGGTAGACAGTGATACAATGTTTTTGATTCCATAATTAGAAACCTAGGATTTAAAAGCATGAAATGGGTTAATTGTGTTTATAAATTTAATAATGTTATTTTGTTGGTATATGTAGATGATTTAATTTTATTTGGTAAATAATCAAACGAAATTCAAAATGTTATTGGCGAACTTAAGTCAAAATTAGATATAAAAGAGTTGAGAAAAGTTAAATTCTTACTCGGTGTCAATTTTGAAACTAATGAAAGTGGAATTTTTCTGTATTAACAAACTTGCATTAAAAGGTTAATGAAACGATTTGAAGGATTGCCTAAATCCAATGTAAATTTACCATTTAAAGTTGGTCCGAAAGAAATCGAAAAAATTTCGTACCCCAGCCCCCTCCTAATATTTTCTGTTAATTATATTACATTTACGATCGATTTTATTTTCTCGTATTATCTTTTATCTTCTGCTAACACACAGACGTCCAGCAGTTATTAAGGCGCCACAGCGCCTTAGCTCCTGTTTCTGTCATTACAAAATACTCATCGTTTGACTGCAAATAAAATTTTAAAAAAAATTAAAAAGGTCTCGATTTTAGAGAGCAGGAAATATATTGGCGCCGATATAAGTCTACGTTGAATATTTAATACGTTAATATTTAATTAAACTGAAATATTTTGTTGTTCAATAGTAAAAAATATATCGAATTTTTTGGTTTAGAATTTTTTGTTTCAAAAAATTTCTCGCTGGCATCATATAAAATATAGACGTCTTTAAGTCTTATAGAAAAAAAGTAGAAGACGAACTATAATAGCCAAGTAAACTAAAATACTCTTTAGTGTGTTCTTTTTATGTTTAGGGTGGGAAATTATAAAAATAAAAGGTAAAATGAAAAGGTGTTTTGAACAGTTCCTACTTTTTATACTCCTGAAAATTGAACTTTAGTTTTTGAGGGCTTTTTGTTTAGTATTTCTGAAAGTTGTGGTGATTTGTTTTGCCTTTTAAAGCCAAAAATGAAATGTGTATCAGAAAAACTTTTTTTATTAAAAAAATCTACCCGAACCTTTTAAAATTGTTTTTAACAATCCCAGTATTAAGTGGTTCAGCAGAAAGATCTTTTAGTGTTCTCAGAAGAGTGATTCTACAAGACAAGATCGTCACATTTACGCTGACAGCTTTAGAAAAAGCGAAGTGAAATCTCGATGATTGCGTTGAAGTATTTTCTAAGGCATGTATCGCTATTTTAACGAAAAAAGAAAGCTTGTCTCAAATCTGCTTTATTGTATGCAACCTTATAATTTCTTAAAATTATTTTATTAAAAACTAATTTATTGTGTATTTTAAGTTGGTATATTTCTACTAACACAAAATAGCGAGTAAATACAAACAATAACTCAAAAGTGTGTTCCTTCCCTCCCCCTTGTGGGACTTTTCCCTTTCTGGCATTTCCACCTACTTTCAGCACCCACTGAGAGTAGGTGGTTTTATTAGATTTGGATTTCGTGTCTTTTTTGGCGTCGAAAGAGTTTGAATAATTTCAATGGTGTTACAATAAAAAGCCGGATAATATATTTGAAGGACGATTGGTTTTTGACGTTCAGTATTTTGCATGAATTTCGTTTCTATTTTTGTGTTTACCTGTCTCTTTTGTTGGGGTTTAATATATGTTTTTTTATAAAACGTTCACAAGTTTATGCATTACTTATAATCTGTACTTTATTTCATGTTGATATCTTTACTTTTCCGTAAATATTTCTATTTGACCATATATACAGCTGTGTTTTATATATAACAGTTTTGTTTATACCATTAGGTAAGAGAAAGCATACTTAACCAGTAAAAAACAGATCTTCAAGGTCCATTCTACACGGACGTTATTTACCCCGCGTTGCATTTTGCAGAAGCATCTATGATTGGTGCATTCAAACCACGTGGTTTGCATATATAATAATAATTATATAAGATAGACCCGATAATTGCGAACATTCTAAAAACTGTATTTACCTTCACATATATAATTATAGAAATTGTAGACCCTATAAAAAGGAATATATTGTTGAAAAAAATTATTGAGCTATTTTATTGTTTTTATTTTAATATTTCCATTTATATATCCTTATAACATAAAAAATTTCGCGTTAAAAAAATCATTATTATAAAAGCTTATTAATTAATAAACAAGTGAGTATTTAAACACAATACCAAATATAAATGTTGTATTTACATTTCTTGTAGAATCTGGCACTTGAGACAAATCTTTGGATTCTTCATCGTTGTTTCCTGATAAAGAATCTTCTGAAGTTGGATCAATCATTTTATCTACTAATTTTAATCTATATTAATAGTAAATGACACGTTATTATCAGAGGCGATTGAATGAGATGGAACATTTTCCGTTTGCAATTATCGGATGATGGTGCAAATATTATAATATTCACAAAAAATTTAAATAGATGTTTCTTGCATGAAATATGCAAATGAATATGCATATCACAAAAAAATTATTCGCACCTGTTTTGAACGCTAAATCCAGCTACTTGCTTAAGGGAAATGCATCCTTTTGTGGGTGGACCACCCCCTACCGCTCATACCACCTGTCTTTCATAGAGCAGGAAGAAAATAAATGTATATATTAATTTACTTATATGCCACGTGTTTGAAATATCTACTCTCTTTCAATATCAAGTATCTATACTTGAGGTGGGGCCACAAAAACTTCTGCTAAATCGTTTTGGAAAAGTATGTGAAAGCTTTTATGTGACCATGTAAATAATAATAAATTCAATTACTTTATATTCTGTGCATTATATGATTCACTATCGTATAAAGTTTTTGAAATAAGGACATAACCAGAAATAACTGTTTAATATTGGCAGTGATTCAGTGATTATCACTGCTGTGCTCAATCAATTTTATTTCAACAATATGCTCAGTAGCGTAAAAGTTCAACTTTGATAAAAACTAAAGTAGAAACATTTCTCAGGATTATTTTCCTGGCGTAATTTAAAAACCTATCGCAATATTTTTTTAAATAGGTAACACAGTTATCAATTTGTTTTTAAGATATTCGAAAAGCTTATTTCTTTTAATTACTCCGTTTTTATTTATTTTAGGACGTAAGTAAATAATTAAACATGGTCATATTTTTATTAAAATACTTAACTTCGTAGATACATAATTGTTGATTTTCAATTAATAGGGTGGAGTGGAGTTAATGCAACCGAGTATTTTTTTTTTTCATTTTCAAAATGTTTTACTGTTGGATGAGAATGTTCAAAATGTTGGATTCAAAATGTTTTTTAAAAAATATAAACAAAACTCAGCACACACTATTTGAAGGATATTTATCTATAAAAAATTACAATTAGTTTATTTATATCATCCAAGTGCCCAACCAGTGATTTTCTACAATTCATTTCCTTGCAGTCCGTTGGTTGCAATTGCACCGAAAACACGGGGCAAGTGCAACCACGGCCGTCAAACCTCCATAGATGTCACATAAATAAAAATAATCTTATAACTTGAATTGAACTGATTCTGCCAGTATTTGTTTTGTATATTTTTTTTATCTCAAACCGTTTGGGATATAAGAAATATTTCGTGAGTAAAATCGGGGAAACCAGGAAGCACTGTGAATACAGACCAAAATATTCACGTCTTATTTTTTTGGATTGCGGATTCTGAACGCACTTTTTTTGCACTAAAATTTGGTACCAATAACAAAAATAGTGCGCTTCTGGGTGGGCCAGCGTTGCCTCGGCTTTTACCAGGAAGAACTAGGAATACAGACCAAAATATTAACCTACTATTTTTTTGATAGTGGATTCTGAAAGCACATTTCTTTGCCCTAAAATTTTATACCAATAACAAAAATAGTGCGCGTTTAGGCGGGGCCAACGACCTAAGGCGCTGGCCTTGCACCTAAAAAACTGTGAATATCGGTCAAACTGTGAATACCGGCCAAAAACATGACGCACTATTTTTTTAGATTGCGGATTCTGGGCGCTCCTTTTCTGCACTAAACTTTGGTACTAGTAAGAAAAATGGGGCGTGTCTGGGCGGGGCCAACGAAATGCAGGTACAAACCGTCGCCATATTTGGAGTTAAAAAAAACTATGTTTTTTGCACTTCGACAAAATGAGACGTACTGAAAACTAAAGCCTTATGATGAAGGTGATTAGGTTATAGTCCGATGCGATTTAATATTAGTAAAGCCCTCTCTTGTAAATCCTTTAAAACTTACTTTTACCCCCAATAGTAAAGCATATACTATATTAGGGTTAAATGTTCTGACTGAACAAACAGTTTTACTATAATATATTAATATTTAAAAGAGCAAATAAAACAATTCTCAAACAACTATGTCCAAAAGATATATCAAATATAAGGCTAGATTGTTGCATTATAATAAGAATTCTAATATGCTGATATTAAATATTTAACCTGTCATATCAAACGACCCGGTCGGGTTTCCAACGCTAAGCCCAAAAAGAAAAAATAACGTCACCTCGCCAAAGCAGCCAACAAGAAACGAACGCCCGACCGGACTAGAACTTAATATACTTTGCACAACTCCTTATGTTAAGCATCATCCGTAAAACATATTCCCGAACTATGTTTTGTAAAAAAAAACTAGTATTGGTAGAACCGTATCAGTGCAACCATTAATTTAATACCAGAATATTTTTTTTAATTGAAAATCAACGAAGATACAGGGTTTTTTATTTGCGTATTTGTTAAACAAGCTAGACACTACATTATGCAACCGATTTTTTTATTAATAGCTTACATGGTAGCTTTATGACATAACTAGGCCGTTTTGTTTATTTTATTTTTTAATATTAATTATTTATATGTTTAATTAGCTAAATCAGTAATTAAATCCTAAAAGCCAAAATTCTCGCCATCATACAATTAATTCCCAAATATGAAATTCTTCCACTGTCCGGTCGTCAAAGCAAATTATATTTTAGAGCGGCTTAATATAAGTTAAAATTATCGGTAAATAATACGCTCTACAAAATAAAAAGTGTAACGTCTGAAAAATAAAAATTCCCTTTATTCGATGCAAATTTTTTTATTTCACTGACAATTACTAATGAAGATAGAAGCATTTCAAATAATTAACATTATTGAATATTTCCCCCCTTGCTTCTTCGCGGGAAAAAGGTAAAACAACAACCAAATACCTAACAACCATTCTTTCCTTATTGCTTGCTAAGTTAGATAAAGTGAGGACGTCAAAACTCCAACAAGGTAAAAGAAGGGGGATATTTCATAGTAGTTGGCAGCGAACGTATTAATTTAATCCTAATTTTTATTACAACGCGTGTGATTAATTACCTTGAACTATCGGCTTAAACTAATGACATGGGAAAACAAATAGTAATTTTTAAAAAGTTAAATGACATTCTCCAAAAGATAGGTTGAAAAAAGAACTGATATCCCCAACCAAAAAAAAATTAGAAAAGTAGAAGACCCTAAGCCCCCTCCTAAAATAAACCTTTGAAATTATGGCTAAAAAGTTTGATAAACAAAACAATAAGCCAATTGCACTAGGGGGATCAACCCTGCACACCTTCTCGATAGCCTTCTCCCGGAAAACAGCGGCGATTTCTTTTCTTAGCTCGGTTAAAAATTTATGTGTGTATAATATTTTAACCGAACTAAGAAAAGAAAGCACAGATGTTTTCCGAGAGAAGGCTAGCGAGAGGGTGTGCATGGTTGATCCCCTGGTGCAATTGGCTTATTGTTTTTTTTATCGCAACTTTTTTAGCCATAACTTCAAAGGTTCTTTGGGAGGGGGGGAGCTTAGCGTTTTCTACTTTTCTAAAAAAAAATGGGGGGGGGGGATTTATTTTACAGGAAATATTTCGGGTACTTAAACTTGACCCTTTCCACTCTAATTTGATTTACGATAATTCAATTTCCATTGTTATTTAAAAAAATATTTGTTATCAAATGTTATATTTTATGTCTGTGATACGATATATATGTTTTATGACTGTGATACGATACATATATATTAATTTTAATGCGCAAGTTATGCAAGGAAAACCTTATAAACGTTAGACTGTGTTTATAGGGCTTAAATACTAAAAAAAAAATTAACTTTTTAATGTATTGTTTCTGATTAAATTTGTCAAAACATTTGATGTTAGAATTTTTTTTTAAGAAATATCTCAATGCAACATCCGTCTACTTTACGCAGAATCTCAAACGTTTAAGAAATATGTAATCGATATGACAAGCTTCAAGTACAAACACCACAGCGTGTTGTACTTAAGCCAGTTGTTACAATGACATTTTATTTCACAAAACTAGACAACCTATCTCGAAATTTCACAACAAAGCCATTTTGCTCATCAAGATCATCCCGATGTAGCAACTCGCGATAGTTGTAGTTGTGCCATAGCGATGAAGCATAAATTAGCATTCTGCAAAGAACTTGACTTCCGATAACGTCAACAAGCTTTTGAAATTTTATCCTGGATGATTCAGCTTCCTATTTACTGTCTCCGAAACGTGACTTTCACAAAGCTTGTTCAAAGGTCACAAAAAAAAAGTATTTGATAAATAAAGGGCGTCGGCCTCTTTGACGTATAATTGGAGTGGATGTAACGTACGAAAATCACAACTTTCACAAAAAGACTTTCTCATCTTCTTTTATGAACGTATTTTATTTGGGGGATAAAACTCGATCTCATTTCCGATATTTTATCTTTAATATCAATGGTATTTATTTATATTGTAACATTTTATTTCTCAATCAGTCATAATGCTTGAAGTTTTAAAAAGCGTTTTTTTTTTTTTTTTTTTTCCCCAGGATTCATACTCATTCAGGATCACTTAATTAGAGATCAGAAGTATTTCAATTGGTCATCTGTTATAAAAAAAACATATAAAACATTTAAATATAGTATATTTATTGTTTTAATTAAAATTTATATATATAATATATTTTTTTATAAATTACCATATTTAAAATTTCCTTAATCTACGAGCCTTTTATTTTTTAAAAAATTTAGTTGCGTCGTAATAATCTTTCCTCGTGTTTAAACAACTCTTTTTACCATCCCACATAATTTCTCTATCAGATTCGTGTTTCTTTCTTTAATACAATAGAGTTCCCATCAATATTTCCCTCACGACTTTAATTTACAGCATAAGTTAGTCATAACAACTTCGCGCATACTTGGTATAAGGTTCATACAAGGGCAATTTAGAGGATTTTTGTGTCACTAAAAAGAAAAGGTACTAGGTCAGTAGTCAATTCATTTCTGACAAATTAACTGATAGCCCTGATTCAATCTGATTGATAATGAGACATAAAGGTCCCTGTCTATATAAATAACCTTACTTTTAAATAAAATATCCCGGTTTGAACCTAACTTTATCGGACCTTATTTATATACTTTTTCAATTGACCACCTCTAAAAATCATGACGACTGCTTCATAACTATAGAAGCACTGCAGTATATTCATTGTTTAAATTTACATATCTTTTGAAATCCGTACCATGTTTACAGTAATAATGTTTATTTAGAATATGTGAGGGTCACTTCATATACCCGATACTCCCACTATGGCTTCACTTTAGCCCGACTGGTAGAGTATCAACATAACAAGCAGAAGTTCCTCGGTTCGATTCCGAGTGACAGCCAAAACGTGCAAAGCGCTACTATTATATAATATATATATATATGAACGTAAAATAAATTTTAAATTACCATATTTGACAAAAAAAAAAAACTTTCTGAGCTGCCAACTCTTTCTATAATTTAATTACGTCGTAATAATCTTACCTCATGTCTATAATTCTTTACACCATCCTACATATGTAACTTATCTATCAGATTCATGTTTCTTTTTAAACTTGTGGCGCTTATGCAATTTTTGAGATATTTTAACTGTCTGGACATTTGAATAATCTTATGAGAGACAATCTAGAAATTATTGGATTTTTATCGGTGTATTAGCAACTAAGTAGTATAGAGATATTTTTACTGTTTCAACTTCTAATTTATTAAAATTAAAGACATTTTAAATTTTAATCTATAAAAAAAACATTTTTTAAGGAGGAATTCTAAACTGGTATATGCGATTTTCCCTGGGACGAGAGGAAATGTATATATTTTTTGTCATTTTTCTGTCTTTATTTTATTTATTCCCGTGCGAAGACCAGGTACTTTTGCTAGTATATATATACCCCCCCAAAAAAACTTTAGAAAAGTAAAAAACGCTAAGCGCCCCCCCCCCTAAAAAAATCTTCGCAACTATGGCTAAAAAAGTTGTGATATAAGAAAACAAACAAGCCAATTGCACTAGGGGACTCAATCATGCACACCCACTCACAAGCCTTCTCCCGGAAAAAAGCTGCGCTTTCTTTTCTTAGCTCGATTGAAATGTTATACACATACATTTTAATAGAGCTAAGAAAAGAAAGCGCAGCTTTTTTCCGGGAGAAGGCTTGTGAGTGGGTGTGCATGGTTGAGTCCCCTAGTGCAATTGGCTTGTTTGTTTTTTTATATCAACTTTTTTAGCCATAGTTTCGAAGATTTTTTTAGGGGGGGGGGACGCTTTGCGTTTTTTACTTTTCTAAAGTTTTTTTGGGGGGATATCAGTCCTTTTTTTCAACCCACCTTTTGGAGAATGCCAGACCAATCACCATTTAAACTTTTTAAAAATTACTATATTTTTTCCATGTCATTAGTTAAATTCGATAATTCAAGGAAAAAATAATCACACGTGCCTTAAAGACTCGAGTGAAAATGAAAAAAATAGCACCTCGCTTCCCCCCCCCCCCCCCCCCCCACACACACACTACTTCTTTCACTGTTGATATGGTTGCCAGTTGAGGTCCCGAGACGGAACGTTTACTCCCGCGGAAGAACCGATAGGGGAAAATTCTCAACGATCTTAATTATTTCAAATGCTTCTATCTTCATTAATAATTGTCCAAGTTAAATGAAAATTGATCCATCGATTAAAAGG
Source organism: Troglohyphantes excavatus (assembly GCA_963932185.1). Taxonomy (NCBI): domain Eukaryota; kingdom Metazoa; phylum Arthropoda; class Arachnida; order Araneae; family Linyphiidae; genus Troglohyphantes; species Troglohyphantes excavatus. Next base: position 68,452,881 of record OZ010676.1, on the reverse strand, counting down.
ATTTTTCATCTCTCGGGTGGTATAATTTTTATTTTGTAGAGTGTTTTACTTACCGATAATTTTAACTTTTATTAAACCGTTCTGAAACACAATTTCCTTTGGCGACCAGACAGTGGGAGGACTTCATATTTGGATATTAATTGCCTTGAGGCATAGAGTTTTGACTCTTAGGATTTAATTACTTTTTTAGCTAATTAAACTTATAAATAATTAATATTATAAAATAAAAGTAACAAAAAGGCACTTGTGATGCCATAATCAACAAAGCTATTAATCAACAAAATCAGTTGAATATTGTAGTGTCTAGCTCGATTTAAAAATTTGGGCTTCATAATTTGAAAAAGTGACAATTCGACTAACTTTACGCAAATTACAAAACTCCGTATCTCCGTTAATTTTCAATTAAAAAAATATTCTTGTATTAAATTAAAGGTTTCACAAGTACGGTTCCACCAATACTGTTTTTATTTTTTTACGAAATGTAGTTCAGCTTCTGGACTCTGCTTTACGAACGCGGTTTAACATTACAAGTTAATCAGAGTATATAAGCTTAAGTCCTGTCGGGCGTTCGTTTCTTGTTGGCTGCTTTGACGAGTTGGCGTTATTTCTTCTTTTTTGGCTTAGCGTTGCGAGCCCGACCGAGTCGCTTGATATATGAAATGAACCACAGGGTGGTCATCCCATTAGGTTAGTTTGCAGTCGAAAAAATTAAGACATGGTCAAGCCGAGTAGCACGTAACACAAAGCAAGTTTATTCATAGACAACAACATATTTACACGACGAGATCAAAGCACGAAAGGACATTACATAGGGATTTTACATGATATGAAGAGGGAAAATGGGGAATTAGTATCGTATCGGAAACACAGTCGTTGATTGGGTGGGGGGATATCCCCTAGGGAAAAAGGATGCATTTGAACTTGGAAGTCTCGGAATGATGGGGAATGAGAGAAATATGCGCGTGGGTAGTGGGTTATTGGGTACTTAGTGATACGCGTGGGTAATTAGTTATTTTAAGGGACACATAATGCGGAATTTTATGAGAGGTTTTACAAAGGGGTTCGGGATTTGAAAAGAGGGTGGTTACAGGAATTTTCTTTCATATCCCTCCCGCAAAATCGTACACATCTCCTGCGATGAGTACCAATGCGAGAAAAGACACGCAAAGAAATGAAGAGGAGGTTAACCAAATGGGTGATCAGACCATCGGATCAATATGAAGAATCTGAAAGTGGAAAAGGTGAAAGAAATATTATTGACAGAGGTACAATGACAATTTTGAAAACTTATGGACTTACGGTGTGCAAACGATTGGGCCCCGATTCGATCGAAATAAGAAAATGATTACATAAAAATTGCTATAAAAAACGAACACTGTAGGTCGGAGATATAAAACACAGAAGAATATATCATAAAACATTTCAAAATATCAAAATTATTCACATACAAAATTTTGAAAGAAATGCGTGCGCAGCATATAAACACACGATGCTGTAAAACTATAAACACAATGATATGTTGACAAAACTTAAAATCTAAAAAGACTGTTTTGTGATGTTTCACACATAATGAGAAGAAAAAAATAAAATTTACTGTTCACAGACAGACTAGTGGGCAATGTTGTCTATGTCGTAGAAGACTATAATTAAAATTAATTTGTCCTCTCAGACGCAGATGAGAGAATGGTAGGCCTCAACAAACAACTTCATGCATAGCGTTAGTAGTAGTGTAAAAAGGCCGATACTGCGCCTAGGAGTAATGAGGAATTCGGGGAGTAATGTGGATCTCGGCTGTCAAGCTGAGGAGTACCGGTTCTAAGGATTGGGGGGAGTGGCCTAATGGAGATATCACGTTAACAGAAGGGGGACCATGGATGACGTCATCGAGGAGTAAGCAGGTGACGTCATGCAAAATGAGCCGGGGAACATGTGTCGATGACTCATCCTCGCATACAGGCCGAGACAAGGTTTTACTAGGAGCCTATTGGAGAGATGTCACGTGACCAGAAGGGGGACTTATTCAAAAATGGGTGACGTATATAAATAAATATTAAAATATAAATAAATATTAAAATATAAATAAATATTAAAATATAAATAAATATTAAAATATAAATAAATATTAAAATATAAATAAATATTAAAATATAAATAAAAATTAAAATATAAATAAATATTAAAATATAAATAAATATTAAAATATAAATAAATATTAAAATATAAATGAAATATAAGTAAATATTAAAATATAAATGAAATATTAAAATATAAATGAAATATAAGTAAATATTAAAATATAAATAAATATTAAAATATAAATGAAATATAAGTAAATATTAAAATATAAATAAAATATAAATAAATATTAAAATATAAATAAAATATAAATAAATATTAAAATATAAATAAATATTAAAATATAAATATATATTAAAATATATATTAAAATATAAATAAATATTAAAATATAAATAAATATTAAAATATAAATAAATATTAAAATAAAATAAATATTAAAATATAAATAAATATTAAAATATAAATAAATATTAAAATATAAATAAATATTAAAATATAAATAAATATTAAAATATAAATAAATATTAAAATATAAATAAATATTAAAATATAAATAAATATTAAAATATAAATAAATATTAAAATATAAATAAATATTAAAATATAAATAAATATTAAAATATAAATAAATATTAAAATATAAATAAATATTAAAATAAAAATAAATATTAAAATATAAATAAATATTAAAATATAAATGAAATATAAGTAAATACTAAAATATAAATGAAATATTAAAATATAAATGAAATATTAAAATATAAATGAAATATTAAAATATAAATGAAATATTAAAATATAAATGAAATATTAAAATATAAATGAAATATTAAAATATAAATGAAATATTAAAATATAAATGAAATATAAATAAATATTCAAATATAAATAAATATTAAAATATAAATAAATATTAAATAAAAATAAATATTAAAATATAAATAAATATTAAAATATAAATGAAATATAAGTAAATATTAAAATATAAATGAAATATTAAAATATAAATGAAATATTAAAATATAAATGAAATATTAAAATATAAATGAAATATTAAAATATAAATGAAATATTAAAATATAAATGAAATATTAAAATATAAATGAAATATTAAAATATAAATGAAATATTAAAATATAAATGAAATATTAAAATATAAATGAAATATTAAAATATAAATGAAATATTAAAATATAAATGAAATATTAAAATATAAATGAAATATTAAAATATAAATGAAATATTAAAATATAAATGAAATATAAATAAATATTCAAATATAAATAAATATTAAAATATAAATGAAATATAAATAAATATTAAAATATAAATGAAATATAAATAAATATTAAAATATAAATGAAATATAAATAAATATTAAAATATAAATGAAATATAAATAAATATTAAAATATAAATAAATATTAAAATATAAATAAATATTAAAATATAAATAAATATTAATATATAAATAAATATTAAAATATAAATGAAATAAAAAATAAATATAAAAATATAAATGAAATATAAATAAATATCAAAATATAAATATAAAAATATAAATGAAATATAAATAAATATCAAAATATAAATAAATATCAAAATATAAATAAATATTAAAATATAAATAAATATTAAAATATAAATAAATATTAAAATATAAATAAATATTAAAATATAAATAAATATTAAAATATAAATAAATATTAAAATATAAATAAATATTAAAATATAAATAAATATTAAAATATAAATAAATATTAAAAAAATAAATATTAAAATATAAATGAAATATAAGTAAATATTAAAATATAAATGAAATATTAAAATATAAATGAAATATTAAAATATAAATGAAATATTAAAATATAAATGAAATATTAAAATATAAATGAAATATTAAAATATAAATGAAATATTAAAATATAAATGAAATATAAGTAAATATTAAAATATAAATGAAATATTAAAATATAAATGAAATATTAAAATATAAATGAAATATTAAAATATAAATGAAATATTAAAATATAAATGAAATATTAAAATATAAATGAAATATTAAAATATAAATGAAATATTAAAATATAAATGAAATATTAAAATATAAATGAAATATTAAAATATAAATGAAATATTAAAATATAAATGAAATATAAATAAATATTCAAATATAAATGAAATATAAATAAATATTCAAATATAAATAAATATAAATAAATATTAAAATATAAATGAAATATAAATAAATATTAAAATATAAATAAATATTAAAATATAAATAAATATTAAAATATAAATAAATATTAAAATATAAATAAATATTAAAATATAAATAAATATTAATATATAAATAAATAATAAAATATAAATGAAATAAAAATAAATATCAAAATATAAATGAAATATAAATAAATATCAAAATATAAATATATATCAAAATATAAATAAGTATTAAAATATGAATAAAATATTAAAAAACTAATATTAGTCTAATTCTATCATATTTTATTTACTTTCTCAAAATTGCAGTTGCATATACAGCTCACATTATTTTCAGCAACCAACTATTCCTAACATTACACCTATGATGTCACAATCCACAGGTTTTAATTAAAAATGCGTAGATGCAGTGCGACGCAAATTTCCACCAATACCCAAATAAAAACGCAAAATAAAAAAAAGCAACTATTAAAAAATATATTTTTAATGGAAAATTTTCTGTATGAGTATCTAGTTCCAAGTCTGAATTTCAAATGTAATTCAAGAATTTAATAAATAGCAGTAGTAAATAGCAGTGGCGAAGGGTCTAGTCATCGGTAGATTCGCCGATGACCACGCAAAAATAAATGAATAAAAAAAATTAAATTTTTTTTCGATATTTTATCAATTAAAAAAAGTTTTAAATGCATTTGTTTACTTTATTTAAAGTTCTTTTCTTTAAACGTTTAAAACGTCCAAAAAAATGAAGCCATAAATCAATTTAAACCGAAAACACTCGGAAACAAAACACGCACTTTCTAATCGTGCCAAGAATCTGGCGATTAAAACTTTTAAAACTTCGCCAAATCATCTGTAACCAATACCGAATCTCGTTTATGAGCGTCAACCAATCAGATTCGTGCTCAAAATATTTCCGTCAGCCAGGTCCGGATTGAGACAATTGTCTCTAAGCTGATTTTGGCTGCTGGTCATCTGTGAATTTCACAGCTTCTTCAAGCAACCTTAGACCGTCGTTTCGTGCACAGTATGATTACCAGATTGGCTTTGTAAGGCCACATTTCGCAATAGAGATGTTTTGTTTTTAATTATTTTCGACATATTTAGCCTGTATTTTTTCCTTAAATCGTCTATCTTGTCATTTTGTTTTAAGTTCGTATGTTTTTGTGTTTGTGCTTTTTCGTCTGACTTTTCATTATTTTACAGAATTGTTTTTCTAAAAACAATTCTTATTACGTTGTGGAAAAGGTTTTTCTGTATAATACAAATTGCAAACAACTAATTACCCAAAATAAAATCATTAACAAATTTTTTTTATAAATATTTAAACAGTATAACCCAGGATTAAAATAAAAATAAATCGAAGTATGTAAATGGACAATTATAAATTATGAAAAAGGTTGATTGGTTTATGAAATCAGTTGACAAAAAACAATTGTCCCGCTGTCCATATAGCCTAACCCGTTGTTCATTTATACATTTATTACGTCATGTATTTTTAGTCCTTATTTACTTTGGCTTCTTTTGAAGTGCTATGTACTGAATTAATTAAAAAAAATATTAACAAAATGATTTGGGACATGGAGACTTTAAATTTTTTTTAGAAACATATGCTTATTTCTTATTTCATTTTGAGGTACTTTCAACGTAAATATAGTACGTTTATCATTTTTAGCACTTTTTATGTGATTTTGCTTTTTACCAGACATCTCAATAATGAATATCAGAAAAATCGTGAGTTAAATGAAAAGGGACAAATATGAATGCCCGTGGAAAGTATTTCCTACAATTTTCTCCCACAAAAGGAAGGAGGGGTTGAGGTGACTACAACAATAGTTGACGGTCGCAAAGCTATTTATTACCTTAGGGTGGGGGCACATTCCGCTCGGGGCGATGACCATCGCAAAAAGTCAGGCCTCGCCACTGGTAAATAGTTATTAAGAAAGAACTTCGACATTAAATGTCCAAAAATGTTTTATATCTTTATTATGATCCTAAACTGATAGAATTTTTTTTTTCCGGCTAAAATTCTTAATTTATTCTATAAAGGATTTTTACAAAGAGTTAAAACATTATTTTTAAATGTTTTTTACATAAATTATAAACATTGCATTCTAATTAAAAGTGCCTTATTTTCCAATTATATTTTTATTATCACATAACTATCTCATACAAAAAAAAAAACAAGTAAACTTAACGTAAACAAATATTTAGCAAGTTCTGAACAAAATATATGTGCTAAAAGTCGCTTTATCAACCGCCCTATTCAATCCTCGCTTTAGCTTCTAAAGTTGAAAGTTGTCATGTCCACGCACCTAACACAATCCAACATGTTGCAAAAATATATTAATAAAAAGAAGTAGTTTCTTTATAATCTATCCTATTCAATTCTCGGTAAAACTTCCAAAAATATTTCCACGCACGTGCCACGTGCTGCGGGAGCCAAATTTTTTCGCCTCTAGAAGCTAGTCTTATCCAACACCCAGCTCAAACTGAAAATTAAAATTTTGGCACTTATATTTTATTCTATTTTTCATTAATTCGCGTGTGTGTGCGCGCATGCTGATGTATTTTTTTTCTGCTTTCTAAAAAAGGGTCGTCTGTAGGCAGCTACTAGAATTTCATACTATATATACTTTGACCCCCTCCCCCAAGACCCATCACTCCTTGCCTCCCCTGCACGACGTATCCGAATTTCATTACAAAAAATGATGGTAACCCTATCTACAGCTCCGCTACTGCACTTCGCACTATTCTTATTCTCAGCCCTCACTTTGGAATTATTACGCAGCAGCGAAAGGTCATCACATCTTAGTGCATTTTCTAAACTTAATACTTTTACATATGTCATATTTGTCAAGAGCGGAATGAAATAACTCCAAATAATTCTTGCAATTTTTTTTAAAAGGTAGCTTCATTACAAATTACTTTTCTTTTTTGAAAATATTAAACAAAACACATTTGATTTCCCCAAAAACGAGGAAAGTCGATTAGAACTTTACAAAACGTAATTATTTGCAAAGTATTTATAAATTTGCAAGATCCCAAGAATTCCATTCAATTATCGCCAGAGTTTATTTGAGCTAAAAGATGAATGTTTATTTATAAAAATCAAATGCTAAATTTGAATCACGTGCAAGGAAAGAAATACTGAAAATTAACTAACAAGCGATATGGTAATTTGGGTTTATTTATTTTTAAAAAAATTTCACGGATAACAATCATACTTCTTGCTGAGATAAACATTTCGTTAAAAAGGAAGGGAACTAAATACCCATCAGTTTCATAAGAGGAAAGTGATCTTCCTGAATATTTGACCTTGAATAAGCTCATATCAAATGCACAGAGTAATCTATCCGAAATAAATGTCTCGAGAATTTCCCTGTTGACTCTTACACTGTCAATTTATCCTTTAAACAAAGTCTAAAAAAAGCACTTTGCAACTTGAAATCGGTGCAGCAGGTGCATCATTAGTTCGAACGCACTGTTCAATCTAATTTCAAGGTCTTCCGAATCTTATTTGATTCTTTTTTCAACATAATACATATGGCAGGAAGAAACGAAATACTCTTTTGATTTGTAAATATGTGTTAAATCCTTCCTACTAAATGATTTCAAAATTCTTGTCATCCTCCACTGGAATTGGAATCACTTCTTGTTTAGTGGCGCACTCACGAAATTTCAAGGAGGGGATGGTATATGTCTGTCTGTGTGCGTAAGTACGTACGCACGCATATATATATATATATATATATATATATATATATATATATATATATATATATATATATATATATATATATATATATATATATATATATATATATATATATATATATATATATATATATATTAGTGTTTCCTATAAGTTTTTTAAGACTGTTGCTATAAAAAACGCAAAAAAAAAATTCAATTTATATTATTCAACAGTCTCCCTTAGAAGTAACACATATATTGGCAGGATCTTTCAACCTTTTCATGCCTTTCAAAAACTCCTCTTTTGAAATACTGTTTAACTTTGTTGTCACGGCTTCTTGTATCTCGTCTATCGATGCATAACGGTCCCCTTTCAAGGAGGTCCCGATTAAGACATTAAAGCAAGGGAAGCCTGCCTTTAAATGGAGGCCATATTGCTCTCAAATAGACCCTGGAACATCAAATCGAGATTTTACATGCACTCAAATCCTTTCCTGTGAATGTCATACCTTGTGTTTGGCGCAGCTTGGCCATCTTTGGCTATTGTGCCAATAAACTCCAAATAACCAACCAACCAACCTGTGAATGTCATTAAAACGAAGCACATCTATATATATAAATGCGAAATCCCCACTCATTCACTCATCACTAATTCTCCAACTTACCGTATACCTATGAAGATGAAATTTGGCAAATTTGTTACTTATACCTTAAATAGGAAAAGTAAGCTATTTTTGTTCAAATCGAACGTATTTAAGGGGTTGTAAAAACCCTTTTTCGATGTTTGTAGCGACGTTAGTTTGGGTATCTACAGATCTAAAAGACCTAGAGTGCTGAAATTTGGAGCACAGATTCATCTTGGGCCGTAGAGATGCACTACGAAAGGATTTTTAAAAATTCGAACTCCAAAACATTCGAACATGCCAAAATAACGATTTTTTAGAAACCTTCCCATAGGATTAACATGGAGAACATGTAACAATGTAAAATATAAAATTGAAACAACGGAAAATTTTAATATTATGTAATCAGGAGCATTCTGATTGGCTGATGACTAAATATCGCCAAAATATCGCCAAATAAATAAAACCTACGCCAAGTTAATAAAAACATCGCCAAATAAATTAAAATTTCACCGAATGAATAAAAACTTTCGCCAAATGAATCAAATATTGCCAAATGAACTAAAATATAATCATATTTGTAAAAATAACATAAAAATAGCGAAATTAGTGTAAAAAAATTATAAAATATATGTCAAAATGGTGAAAATATGATTGGATAACGGGATATTCCGTACTACAACAACTATGAAAATTAAATTTGGCATGGAGCATGGCATTTTAAGTCAAAATTGCTCACTAAGAAAGGATGTTCATTTTCAAATATTCAAACTCTAACTGCCAAAAGTAAAAATCTTTGCCACTTATTCACTGACTCATCACTAATTTTCTAACTTTCTGTATACCCAGGAAGATGAATTTTGACAGAGTTGTTACTTATATCTTATACAGAAAAATAATCTATCTGGTAGGTAGAAGCCACTCTGTACCGTAATAATTGGTTCATGAATACTTTGGACCCCACGTGGTAGGAAGGTCAGAGGGAGAGTGTATAAATGGTCAATCTGATTGACGCGGCCTACCTTCCTCTACTCCATGTTATGTCATTTATCCACGAAGGCTGATTTTCCATAGAATTATTGGAGTGGAAGTGTATACTGCCTGTCACCAAGGGTGACATTTTCCTTCATGCGGTATAAAGATCAGAGGGTAAAATGGGTTAACAAACGACCTGATCGACGCGACTCACTTTCCTATACCATGGTAGGTCATTTATAGCCCATAACACGATTCCCCTGGGAGTAATGTGAACGAAATAGCCTGCAGTTAAGGGCGACATTCCCTTCACGGTCAGCGGCGGAATGGGTTAATAATCGGCTTGATCGATGCGGCCTACCTTTCTTTATATGAAGGTATGCCTATACGAGTAGTTATGTGGCGGAATCGAAAACTGTTGTTATAGACTCTGCCCCCACGTGGTACAAGTGTCAGAAGGGGATTGGGTTTGCGTAAATTTTCTGTAGTAGTGGGTAGGGGATTGATACAATTTTTTTTAAAAAATTGATTTGAAGTTCAATGAAGTAAAAAATATGATTTATTTTTTATTTAAAAAAGTTAAATATTTAAAAAGTGCGGGGACAAAATCTAAAAAAAGTGCTGGGGAACCATCCCTCCTCGCATATTGATAAAGTTTACCGTACAAAAGAAAAAATATGAAAATCTTGAATTTGGCAAATGAACCTTTTAAAATTCTTTTTCGTTTTTTTTTCTTCTTATATTTTCACCAATTTGTGAAACTTAACGACAAATGTTGACATAGGTGTCTAATAAAACTTTTTCAGATAATTTTTATTAACATTTATAAGAGTTCTTCCCGTTTAAATCTTTGGGATGTTACTAAAGGTTAAAATATGGATGGTGATCAACGGGAGTAATGCATATATATCCACGTTATTGTGTAGACAACTTCATATTAGCAATCTTTCCAGTTCTTGCAGGACCTTGCCAATAAAATTTCGTTTCAAATTAGTACTTTTAATACTGTGGTTTCCCCTCATGGGTGACAAATTAAAAATATTGTTTATTTCGCTATAAATATTGTATCTGTATCAATTTTGTAATTTATTTCCTTCCCGTGCGTAGAACGGGTATTTCAGCTAGTATATATATATATATATATATATATATACCAGCGGCTTCTTCTGCTTGTACAGCCGGGGGGAAAAAACGAACCACCATTTATCGATTGTATTTTCAATGTTTGATTAATTTACGTCGCACAAGAGCTGTACAGTCGGCTATTGGCAACGGTTCGGGGTCTATTTCAAAGTAATGATCCGGGAACATTGGATCGTAATCTCGATCAGAAGAGTACTTTACGTCGCTATTTTACACCTTGTACTGCCGGGGGAAAAAAAAAAAGAACCACCAATTATTATTTCGTTATTTTTTATAGTAGGGCTAAACTTAATACAACATTTTGTATGGAATAAAGTCTACTACACATTGATATACAAACAATTTGCATAGGGAACTATCTTCATATTAAAATCCGCACCAACTTTAAAATTTCCAATAGTAAAACCCAATTTTGACTCAATATTTAGAATCTACGACAACATTTATCGTTGAATATCAATTTGCAAGTCATTTGGTTAAGTAGTTTTTTAATTATGAATACCGAAAGTTTTTTAGTAATGTTAAATGAATTTATTTTAAGTAATGTTAAATGAATTTCTTAAACTTTTAATCATATCTTTCGAAATTACAATTTTATTAAGCTGATATTTTTATCTGTGTTACTTCTAAACGACCCAAATAAAATACACTAACTTTCATTATTTAAATGTATATTTTTTAATTTTATTTAAATTAGGATATTAATATTCATAAAATTTATGAATAGCAACCATGCTATGTTTTGATAGTGAGGGATTCAGAAAAACACTTCATATACATATCTAAAATTTCGTGATTTTCCTCTTTGTAGTTTTTTTGCTATATTAAAATGTGCATCAAATGATCATTTCAGGGGTCATACACAAATTTAAAATCAACAGAACGTAACAGAAATCTTTACTAATTTTGCGAATTAAAAGCGCTGTGATCGCGTTAGCATAAAATATTAAATTCTTATATACCGGCGAGGGGTATACGGGAGTGGTACACGTTAAATATTACCCAAGTCCAATGTCCTATCGTCTACTGAAGTTGCGTCGGGTGTCAATTCATATGTTGTTCTCGTCATCTTACCATGGTTCAAAAATATGAACTTATTTAATTAACGTTGAACTGGAGCTGCACAGTGGGCTATTGGCGACGAAGGAAAGACCCAAGAACGATGCCTCATATTTTTGAACCACGGTCAGATGACGAGGATAACATATGAATATAAAGGATCCCTATATGTGGATCTCATCTAACATAATAGAATAATTAGGATTTTATTAAATTGAAAATATTTAATTTCTCCACGCTTTAAAGGAAAATTACCATTAATTGAAAATTTCCAATTTCTATAGCGTTAGTAATATAAGAAACTTCCACTGTAAATTTCGTGAACCAAATGATTGATGTTAACCGACTAAATGTGACATAATATCTTTAATAAAAGTAGTTACAAAATTTACTAAATATGAATACCATTCAAGAACCGTTACGCATTTATGCGTTGGAAATACATTTTGACACTTTGGTATGTTTATATTGATTCTTTCAAATGTTGTTGTTAAAGTACTAGTATATTTTATGAGGAGTTAAATGTATATTAATGAAAATTGCTAATTTAAAATTATTAATGAAAATTGCTAATTTAAAATTATTAATGAAAATTGCTAATTTAAAATTATTAATGAAAATTGCTAATTTAAAATTATTAATGAAAATTGCTAATTTAAAATTATTAATGAAAATTGCTAATTTAAAATTATTAATGAAAATTGCTAATTTAAAATTATTAATGAAAATTGCTAATTTAAAATTATTAATGAAAATTGCTAATTTAAAATTATTAATGAAAATTGCTAATTTAAAATTATTAATGAAAATTGCTAATTTAAAATTATTAATGAAAATTGCTAATTTAAAATTATTAATGAAAATTGCTAATTTAAAATTATTAATGAAAATTGCTAATTTAAAATTATTAATGAAAATTGCTAATTTAAAATTATTAATGAAAATTGCTAATTTAAAATTATTAATTAAATTTAATTAAAATTATTAGTTAAAAATTGTTCAAATCAATTATTAATAAAAAAAATTATTTGGTTTTGGTCGGACCAAAAATAATTTATGACCCCCCCCCCCCCCCCCTTCGGACAATCCTGGCTACGCCACTGAACCTTCCCTAAAGAAAGGGATGGAAAAAAGGCCTACTGTGTTGGACAGCTGGATTGCTAACCCTCACGGGAAAAATATATTATTGACTTCTTTCGCTGAATGCCCCTCCTTTTTTCAAATATGAAACTTTTTTAACAGATGGCGTAAAGTTACCCTTCAAGGTGTAAAGTAACCCCCTTGACGGTAACGTGAAAAAGAGTAGTTTAAAAGTTCACAATCAGTGTCACTGATTAATTGAAAAGCCGAATTGAATTACAGCGGCAATTGAAATTACAAATTTTCCAATATTTCACATAGCCGGATTGGACACACCATATGTGATTATATTTTTAAACTATTTTTTTAAAGATGCAAAAATGGTGTGCACATGAAGTGATCTAAATATTGTTTAAAATAACTTCGATGCTTTCTTTATTAAATACAAAACACCAAATGTGCATATTTTTTGTTTTTTATAGGATTTTTAAAAGGATTAAATTAATTTTGGGTCACACTGTGATGAATCCACACAATCAGATTCCTCGTTGAATTAATTGGCAATACTTTTCCAATTCTAATTTAGTTTGAATACGAACCAACCACAAACACGTCCGAATTCTTCTCATTATTTATTACATCTCTCTTGTTTACATATTCTTACATTTGACAATAATACAATACTGGTGGTGCCATCTAGTGGTCTTTTTATGCAATCTTAACATACTCCCCACCATTGAATAGTTTTATAAACATTCAATAATTATACAATACACATTCCATGAAAACTACAATATATTTTTTTTATATGACAATTTTGATTTATCATTCAACTATTAAACTGAACATCAAGTATTCAAATAAATGAATTAAATAAAAATTACACACAAGACAATATAATTAGACATTGACAGGCAAAATACATAATTTCGAAATGGCTCTCTTGAAAACTCCTTTCATAGTTTTCACCAGAACAACTCTTACGATTTTGTCTGAACCAGGAAATACGTCTATTATTCTACCCATCAACCAGGTGTTTACAGGAAGATTGTCTTCCTTTATTAATACCAGTACCAGGGGACCGAGCCCAGCTCGCTTTCATATTTTTTACTTAATAATAGTTTTAATGAATCAAATTAAATGCAAATGCTTTGAAATGTCCATATCAACGGTTAGACGTTTCGTGATATTTTTAAATCGTCTAACGTATTTTTATCGAAATATCCTTAAGTTCTTAGAAATATGCTCATAAAACTGGTTAAACGCGTCAAGGTTGAAACGATACCGTATGAATTCTGCAAAAGTAACTTAAATTAATATTATTAGCGATTCTGAGCGACTAATACAACCATTCGCACAATTGTAGTACATACATTTCATTTGCATGATAAAACGGGACAACATTCTTGTTGTTCAGTATTTTAGTAACCTTTTGAAATGATGTTTGCTTCAGTCTAACTCTTGAGTAACTATGCAAAGTAGCTTTGTTATTAAGAAGATTAGGATAATGGAGATCAAATTATTTTTTTGCTACTGCAAAATTATTTCGGTATTTTTTTTTCTTCAACCTGCATACACAAATAATCAGGAACGAATAATGTTTTATATTCTTATTAAACGTGTAATCAATAATAAAGATATTTACTTATTTCGAATAATTTTATGTGTAATTCGGAATTAATCGTAGTGACGAAAATTAACGAAAATAAAGTTTTATATTTAATTCAGTGTAAAATAATATAATTTGAACCAATACCGATGCCGGTATATTTCATTATAACGGCATCGAAAATCAACCTTCTATAAAATTAAACTTTTTCTATAATCTAAATATAAGAGTTTTTATTATATAATAGTAGTTACGAATAAACTAATATTAATCTATTTTTTTCTGTTAAATAGATTTTTTTAATGATGAAGCTGCCGTTCTCGACTTTTCAATACACATATATTATTTTATTTAGCCTAATGTTTGAAAATGACACGTGTTGAAATTTGCGACAGTTGTTAGGAATAGTTCATAATTATGTTCCTAAGAAAAGGTTACAGAATATAAAATAAGAGTTGGTAGCTTGCAGTCTGGGTCTTGAAAACAATATAGTTACTTTGAACACATTTTTATTAACAAAATACTTATTTGAAGTAACATGATAAAAATAATTAAAAACACATTTACGGTAAATGTAAAATTTATTTTTAAAAAGAGTTTTAAATTTGCTGAAATTAATTTCTCTGTTTGTATGTGAAAACTTTTTTTTTCAAGCGTTTAAATTACTATGTACGTTTTAATTAAAAACTCCTTTTCCTTTGTTATATTGTATAAAGTTTCGTTACTCATTTAATTATCTGCTTGAAACTAAACATATTAACGTAATACGAGAACATTATTCAGTATTTTGTTATTACTATCTAATGCAATTTAATATCGACAATAATTTCATATTTAATTAGGCAGGTGCAAGGTTATTTCGGAAAAACCTTTAAATAAAGAAGAAACTTATTTGAAGTAATAAAGTAAATAAATTTTAAAACACGTTTATAGTAAATGATGTGAAATTTCTATTTACAAATAATTTTAAGTTTGTTAATAAAAAATTTAAACTCCTTTTCCGTTGTTCTATTGTAAAATCTCATTACTCATTTTCAATCACTCTCTAAACTAAACTTACTTACGTAATTCGAGAAACAGTTCATTATTAAATTGTACAAAATATCATAGAAATGTTGCTTTTACATTAAGAACTTTATATGACAAATTTGCTGGTATCAGTTATATAGAGAAAAAAAATATCATTTAAAACAATTTAATGTTTTCATTAATTATTTACTCATTAGAAAGTGGAATTAATAAATACCAAACCATTTTTATAGACACTATGCATGACATGGTCCCGATATTAAAATTTTGACGGAATAACAAAAACGCATGGTCGATTAGCCTTTGTGATTGGTGAATAACAAACCACGTGGTTACCATCAACCAATAAAAAATGCGCGTGAAGTAACTTATATCTTGATATGGCATCATGTAATTTACACACAAAGCAGCGCAAAGTGTCCATGGTAAACAAATGTTAACTTTTGGAAACACTTCCTTTTTTCACAATTTCCAAAACATATCTTGAAAACTGGAAAACTCAGAATTTTTCTTTATTTCTTGTTTAATACTATCAGAAATAAGTGTATCTATGAACAATTGGTAAAATAAAAGCTATAAATAATAGAAGAAAATAGTTTATTAAATGTATAAAATTATATTTTTACCTTTATAAATATTACTTAAAATTTAATTTAATAAAACTTCTTTTATTTATATCCATTAGCATATAAATTCTAAAAAAAATATTTATTAACAATTGCTAAAATAAAACTTATCAAATAAAAATTTATAACAAAGTTAAATTTTAAATGTAAATAAATATATATTTTATAAACAACATTGTTACATTAATTTAATAAAAACTTATTCAATTGATTTCATTGGAATATAAATACTTAACAAAACAAACGCAATTGCTTCTAATTTTTGTTTTGAAAATTCCATATTCTATTTACGGAAATACATAATCAATTTTACATGGAATAAAAAAATCTACTTGTTTATCCAAACGATATTTTTTTATATGGAATTTTAAAAATTTCTCTTGTGAATTCCACTTATGACGTCACGTGCAGAAACAGTAAAAAATCGCAGGATTAAATTTGTTTAAACTTTGATTATTTTAAATGCAAACGATTTTGTTCAAGTTCTTTTAAATATTTATTAGAAAATTTAAAGCATTTAGTAGACGAAATAGTCACGTGATTAGAATGTGTATTTTGTTTATTTAAAAACGCAAACGATTTTTCAATTTTAATTTACTGATGTTTCTTTCGTTTATTTATGAGAAAAAAATACTTTATTTTAAAATAAAAACTATAATGAAAATACATCATCACAATATTTTGCATGTTTTAAATTAAAATAACATATGAAGAATTAAATAACTTTTAACTGCTATTGGCATATAACCTATTTACTCATACGCGATGAATAATTTGCAATGGAAAGCGTTAAATGGAACTTTTAATCTACTTATTTCACCCTCTAAATGAAATTTTTCGAAGATGAAACCTATCCCAATCGAATTTTTACCGCGAAAATTGGTAGTACATCAATTTTCGTGAAAATCGTTAGAGCGGATTTGGAGATTGTGCAAACAAACAAACGAACAAACTAATATAGTGACATTGCTCGTTTAATAGTATTAGAAGATAGATGTCACCTAGTTTTACATTGTTCTTTGTTACCAACCATTTATTTCGCTGTTGTAAATTATTTAGGTAAATGTTTTGCCACCTTTTCCAAATGATTTGCTTTAGAAACCATACAAATAAAAATACAGATATACACTTGATGGTAAACACCTTTACGTTGTCCCCTGTATTTAATTAAAAAAAGACCGCAAAAGTCCACCCCCGAACAATTAAAAACAAGGTTCACATTTACTCTATCTTTGGGTAGATCACGCATCATTTGTTGTGAAATTACAGGTTTGGCTTTAAAACATACAATACACTTATGAACAATCTTTCTACAAATATTTCTACCATTTAAAGGCCAAAATTCTTGACGAATACAATACAACAAATTTTGTGGGCCAATATGCAAATATTTTCTATGATAACTTTCAATTATCATTTCAGTTATTGTATGTTTAGAGGGTAGGATTAAGGGATGTTTTCTTCCATACTGCATATTACATTTAGATAGACGACCTCCAACCCTTAACATGTTATCGTCGTCTATAAACGGATTTAAATTTTTTACCTTCCCTGTTGTAATTTTACCCTTTTTAATATTCACTATATCCTCTGCAAATTCACATTTTTGAACTGATCGTATAACACACAATTTGGCATGTTTTAGTTCTTGGGAAGAAAGGGGTCCACATCTATTTTCCTTTCTTGCATTGTTGATAAACCTGTAAATAAACCCAAGAACACGCACAATTTTATCAAAATTATTAGAAATTTTAAGAAGATCGTTCAAAAAGTCTGGACTTTCTTCAATCAGCATGACAGTCCGAGTTTGCGGATCAGGGTACTTGAGGTCACTCAAGTACAGCTCATTGTCACTATGTCCCAGTTCGAGTGTTGGAGGTTCGATGGCAGTTTCTTGCTGAATAAAGGATGGCCCATGCCACCACAGTTGGTTGTGCAGCAGCTTTTCCGGTTCCATTCCTCGGAACACGAGATCTGCGGGGTTGTTTTCTGAGGATACGTGGTGCCACTGATGTATCTCGGACATCCTTTGGATTATAGCCACTCTCGTTGCCACAAAAGTTTTTAAGTCAGACGGAGACTTCTCTATCCAGGCTAATACGATCGTACTGTCTGTATAAAAGTATGTCGCATCTGGTGATATAGCTAAAGGTTTCAGTACTTTTTGCATCAGTTTCGTCAGTAGTACTGAAGCACACAGTTCCAATCTTGGAATCGTTACCGTCTTAATTGGAGCCACCCGACTCTTGCTGCAAAGTAACCTGGAAGCCGCCTTTCCCGATGAATTCATGCTGACGGCATATATTACTGCACCATATGCCTTTTCTGATGCGTCAGCAAATCCCACAAGCTTAACCTTTTCTGGAATATGAATTTCAGGTATGAAGATGTATCTGCTCACTGTTATTTTGCTCACCACTTTTAGTGATTCTGGAAACTGCAGCCACTCTGCGGCCTCCTTCGTTGGCAACACTTCATCCCATTTGATTTGTATACGCCATAGTTTTTGCAGGAACAGCTTGACTGTTGTCACACTTGGGGCAATAATGCCTAATGGGTCAAACAGTGAAGAGATTCTTGACAGGACACTTCTTTTGGTTATTTTTGTTGGCTCTTGGAGGGGCAATGAAAAGTCAAAACCATCAGATTGAGCATTCCAAATCAGGCCCAAAGCTTTCGTGTGATTTGAAGTGTCAAAGTTGTAAAGTCCTCCCTTACCAACCGAAGTCATCCAGTCAGGATGATTAGCACACCATTTGTGAAGTTCCATTCCGCAAGAATCTAGCAGTTCGATCAGTTCCTTTTGTAGTTCTCTTGCAGACTCTAGGTCTTCACTTCTCGTCAGAACGTCATCCATGTAAAATGAATTTTGAACCACCTGAGACGCAGCAGGAAATTTCTTCTCGCCATCTATCCCAAGTTGTTTGAGACACCGCATTGCCAGGTACGGTGCACTTGTAGTACCATATGTTACGGTACTAAGTCTGAACGTTTTTACTTCTTCGTTCTTGCCATTCTTCCACAAAATTCTCTGAAGATCGCGTTGGGATTCGTCGAGAAAAATCATTCTGTACATCATTCTCACATCTGCCGTAAAGGCAAACAGATGTGTTCTGAATTTCAAAATTATTGAAAATAAATCATCCTGAATAACTCCTCCATTTAATTGTAAAGAGTTCAGAGATTCTCCATTTGAAGTGTTCTGAGAAGCATTGAACACGACCCTCAATTTCGTTGACTGTTTATCTGGTCGGTATACGGCATGGTGAGGTAGATAGTTTGTAATTTCAGGTTCACTAGTTTCGATTATCTCTTCCATATGCCCTAATACCTCATAATCCTTCATGAATTTTTGATATAAAGCCAAAAGTTTCGGATCCTTGCCCAAGCGATTCCATAAAGAATTTAACCGACTTAGCGCAATCCCCTTTGACTCCCCCAAAACCATTGGATCTTCTTTCACTGGCATTTGTACCACAAACCTACCATTTTTATCCCTTTTATGAGTTTTTATAAAATGCTCATTGCATTGAACTTCTTCTACACTTTTAAATTTTCCTAATTCTTGCACATGTTCAATTTCCCAAAACTTTCTTAAAGTATCATCTAAATTTATGTGCTCTTTAATTAATGCACAATGTACTATATTTGTATTAGCTTGCTCAACACTACCGGTTACTATATATCCAAACACAGAATTTTGTAAAATTAAATCTGACTGTGGGACCCTAACTTGTTCCGGTTTTATTAAAGAATAATATATTTCTGACGAAATCAACACATCAATTCTACCTGGCACATTAAAACTCTCATCCGCTAAATGTACATTAGGCAACGCTATCCTATCAATTTTAATTGGTTTATTTGGGGTACAACTCAATATTTTAGGGACAATTAGGAAATTTAAATCATGTTGATAGGTTTTAGACCGGTTCATTACTCGCGCAGTTACGGACGATGTTATTCGAGAAGAAGACTCATTTATTCCTCCCACAATTACATCTGATTTCTTTCTTTTTAAATGTAATGTGTCAGCAAATTCTTTGGTCAAAAAGTGACACTCTGAACCATTATCCAATATAGCTCTAGCTAAATGCAATTCTCCATATTTATCTTGCACATAGCAAATTACAGTACTTAATAAAACTGTCTGCTGAGAATTATTATAATTCGTCCCCACAAACAGATTGCCACTCGTTTTGTTTGGCAAAAACTCAGTTGCATTAGGAGATAAATCTCCGCCACTTGCTAAAGCAACCTCCTGATTTTCCCGCGCAAAAGACGCACTAGCCCCAAGCGTTTCCCTCTCATTATTGAAACATAATAATGAATTATGATTCTTTTGACATTTCCTACAGGAATATTTAAAGGAGGGAAATAAATGATTGAATATAAACTGGAGTATGAAGTCCATTCAACACCTGGAAGAGAGTGCTCCAATTCAGATTGTCAAAAGCCGCTTTGATATCAATTGAAACTAAAGTGGAAAAATTGTGTTCATTTTTAATTTCCTCAATCTTAGAAATTAAATGGGAAGATGCAAGCTCACAGCTTTTTAACTACTGGAAGCCGTATTGGTAGGGATGGATTATGTTATTAATGGAAATCCAGTGATTGAGCCTGTTAACCAGTAGACTCTCCAGGAGTTTACCAAGCGTGGAAAGCAGGCAGATAGGGTGGTATGAAGAACATGAGGAGGGGTCCCTTTCTGGTTTGCGAAGGAAGAAAACCCTTCCCTCTTTTAAACATGATGGGAAATGACCCATTGCGAGAGATTTATTGAAGAAATATAAGAGAAGGTTAGGGAAGGAATTAAAAATGTTTTTCCAAATGGTGTAATCAATGAGATCTGGTCCCGGTGCTTTGCCTTGTTTAAGGTGTTTAAAAATAAATTTAAGTTCTTCGATAATAAGTGGAGTGAAATTTGGGTAAGACGGGAAGGTTGGCAAATTAAAGTTGGAATTCGAGTCGCTGAAGCAGTGATTCATAAGTTTATTTAGTTTTTGTTCGAAAGAGAGGTTAGGGTTATCTTCAAATTGTAGTTGTATGTCGTTGTTTCTCGATAATTTTTTAAAAGTAGTTTTGAATGTGATTCCAAATTTATCTTTGTGGTGGTACAAAATTGCTTCCAGGAGTTAATTTTTGTAGTGTTAACACTTCTTTTGAAGATGGCTCTCCTTTTTTAAAAAACAAGGTAAGCAGCTTCAATCTCATTCTTTGAAGCTTTAAGTTTTCTTAGAGATTTAAATTTTTTGAAAAGTGCGGTGACCAGGTTCCTTTCGGTGTTAAGTTGTGGAGTCCACCATTTAAAAGTAATGTTAATAGGTTTTTTCTTTTTTTTTAAAGTTTTGAAGGCACAGGATTGGACGGTTTTAATTAGTTTATCGAAACATTCGTCCAGGGGAAGACTGGTGTCTGCAGACTCGATGAGGGCTAGAGTGTGGTTTAGAATGTTTTGAGAACTTAGCTATTGCAAACCTGGATTTAAAATAGAATTCCTGAGAGGGACAATTTGAAAAATCTAAGATGAATTCTATATATTTATGGTCATTGCCGGACTCGAGATCCAGGATGTTCCAGTTCTTAACGCGATTTATTAGCTTAGGGGAAGAAATAGTAAGGTCAGGATTGCCTTTGCCTCTAGTAGTTTCAAAGGAGAATCCTTTGTCTTTAATGTTGCAAATATTGAGGTTATTGATAAGAAGAAATTCAATAAGGTTTCTACCTCTGGAGTCCTCCAGTGGGTAACCCCAAAGGGGAGATCGACAGTTGAAGTCTCCCAATAAGAGGAAGTCGTCGGAGTAAAATTTAATGTTTTTGAATTCGTCTATTTGGTTTTTAATGTCCCCGTGGGAACGAAAATATATGGATGCCAAAATATATGGTTTATTATTAATGTTAATGAAGACCGCGGAGTTTGTACTAAATTTAAATTTTGCATATAAAGTTCTTGTTACAAATAATAATGGCTGCGTCTAATGTTTTAGAGTGAAAACTTTTGAAACCGTGGGGAAGGAAATTTGGGGTTCCACCATAGTTATATGGGTCTTGAATACATAGAACATCCATGTTTCTAGTAGCGGCAGTGGCCAGTAATAAGTTATAAGCTGCCCGTGAGTGTTTAAGGTTAATTTGGAGCATTTTGAACTCCATGAGGTTAGACATACGAAATTTTACTACGGATTAAATCAACTCGTCTCCCGTAGCTTTGATTTGGCGCAGCTTGGCCATATTTGGCCCTTGTGCCATAAAACCCCACACAACCAACCAACCAACCAACCAACCAACCAACCAACCCGTAGCTTTGACAATTAATTTTATTGTAGCAGGAATGGTCTAACCTAAGTTTTAGACCATACCTGGCAGAGTCATGGGTGCAGTTAATACACTCGGCTCTGCAAGAGCCCTTATGAGGAGGCCCACCACAATCTAGGCAAACCTCATGGCGGGGACACTGCTTGGTGGTGTGTACAAAAAGTCAGCACTTGCCACACTGCTTCACGCTGAAAAACTCGTCAATGCGACTCTTCTCTAAGCCGACAAAAACACCATTGCAACTTAATAAGGAGTTAAACAAATTTGGGTTGGCAGAAAAAAAACCAGTGATTGCCTCGCCTGCCTTTGATGTTAAATTGCATTTTAAAATTATAATTATTAAAACATGAATTTTTAGAGATTAAGGCTAGTTTAACTTGGTCTATTGTAAGATTAGTATTGACATTGTATATGATTACCTGAGGGTGATGTTGTTTAATCTTAGATAGTCCAACGTCCTTAAGGGAGGTGGTGTCTTTAATAAGGTGTTCCAGTTGGTCGATGTCAGTGGTAGATGGAGTTTCAACAAGAACCGCTCCACCTTTCAAGTCCTTAAATTTGTTAATCCTGACTTGGCTGGCTTGCAATTCCTTGTTTTTGGTTAGGTGGTGTCTCATGAAACCAGGTTTTTCGGGCTTGGAGGGTCTCAGAACGGCAGTTATGGGGGAATGTCTGTGAGTAACCTCTGTTGGGCATGAGCTTACCACCTGGGCGAATGTTGTAGGGATGGCGTTCCTAGTGGTGTCGATGGACTTCTTGAAATCCAGTAGAAGGCGATTAAGATTTTTGACCTCCTCCTGGTAAAGTTGACGGATTTCCTCAACAATACCGTCACAGTTGGAGGTAACGCCCTTGAGGGAAATCTCCATTTGTTGTTCAATAAGTTGGGTCCTCTGAATGCTGTCCTGGGCGATCCGGCGCTCAAACTCGTCCAGACGGATTTGATAATTCTGCGAGTTCTGCCGAGCTTGCTTCTCCATAAACTCCTCCCACTTTACAGCCTGGTCCCTATATTCCTTTAATTGTTTTTCGGTGAGCGAAATGATTGTCTGGTGGGCCGCTTCACGCTCGAGGAGTCGGCCTTCTAGAGTGGATAGTTGGTTTTGCAACTCGATTACATCATTTGTGATAGGGTTTGAGTCCTTGAGGTTTTCCACTAGAGAGGAGTTTTCAGTTTGTGGATTTAATTGTTTTAAGAATTCTTCCGAAAGAGGCAACAAGAATTGTTTGGCTAGTTTTGTTTGGAGTGACCAGCCGAGTTTGCTTCGCATATTCTTGGCCATGAAGTTCCGCGTGCTAGTTAAAATTTCGATGAGGTTACCAAGAGATGTGGAATGAGGTTCTTCTCCGAGACTTTCAATGAATTCGTCGAGAATGACACATCTGGTAGTCATCGTGGGGTGTGGGGGAGGAGGTCAGGGAGACAGAAGGTGGGGGAGTCGTTGGATCCGCGGTCACGTGATCGGGGGAGACCAATCGTGGAGGCAGTTCAGTCGAAAGGGTGAATGTCCGGAAGACGCTCACGTACAAAGAGCAACATAAAGAAAGTCCAAAACTGTCATAACTTTTCTAATAAACATTCAAATTCCAAAACACACATATCCTCTTGTATAGAAAGACAAGCTGATTCTATTGATATAATTTAACCAGGATGAAGCACGCTTGTTCACACTTTAAATTTAATAATGCTGGGAGACGAGAAACCGCGACTTTAGTGCATCATGTCTGGAACGCTGTGTGATACTGCATCATGTTATTAGAACAATTATATGCTAGACTTATCTTATCTCTGGGTGACCACGAAAAGCAGAACCACGGGAAAAGAAGAACCACGGCTAACGCCAAAACATTTTCTACCCGCGTCATTCATTTCGAAGTCTGACTAATATTTTGTCCAATGTGGAGGTAGCCCCTCAAATAAGATAGATACACATTGTCTAATATCTCTGCATATAAATGTAGGAAATTAACGAAAATTTATATTTAGATTATTTTGAGGGTAGGGAACAATTCTGCGCTATCAAAAGTAGGTGTTGCTATTGAAAAGTTTGAAGTTATTTTTAATAGTTTTTAAAGTTGGTATGGATTCGAGTATGAAGATAGTCCCCTATGCAAATTTTTAGTATATCAATGCGTAGTAGACTTTATTCCCTACAAAATGGTATATTAAGTTTAGCTCTACTATAAAAACTAACGAAATAATCATCGGTGGTTCGTTTTTTTTCCCCACGGGTGTACATGCGCCACTCTTTTTGATGTCTCAGTCGGAATATTTTCCCCGGCGTTTCAATCGTCGAAGGCGGCGTCCACAGAAGAAAAGTTTTTTTACATGTTCCTCACCTTTAAGGCTGTTCGCTACACGCCACCTACATTTCGAATTCTCAATGTTAAAGTATAGGATATTCCATTTTTTCTAATTTCTCAAAGAGTTTTGAAAATATTCAAATTATTTTTTTAACATATAAAAGTTTGAAATGTTTTCTGTGTAATGGCGTATTAGATTTTTGATATTTTGATTGGAAGAATTTTTAATTTATTTTACAAAATTCCTTTTCATCGAATGTTTACATTTAGACGCTAATAAATACCTTTTAAATTATTACAATGAAAAAATAAAAAACCCATAACATAGATCTTTTCATTTTCTTTCCATACGTACCACATTTGAATTTTTAAAAGTTATAGAAATGTAATTATTAGAAAAATTGGAGAAAAAAATACAATTTAAAATTGCAAAAACCACGCCTTTAGAGTATGAAGACAAACCCCGCCCCTTGACAGCTTGATTGATGAGTCCCAATGAATGGACTTAGGACCACAGTGGGGGGGGAGCGGGACGTCTTCAGGAGGCTTTTTCCTTTGTGGAGAATATCATTGTATGTCCTGTGATCTTAGATAAGGAAACTTGCCGTGGTGCAACCTTTCTTTGATTTTATAGTCCGAATTGGGACAAGACCTGCGCTTTTCGATTTCTGTACTAGAAAGAAACGTTTTCGTTTAGCGTCAGTGTTTTTGAATATAAATGATATTCATGGAATATTTCGTTTTCAGGTTTCGCGTGTGGCTGTTTCTTTTTAAAAAGTTTATATTTAATTTGTTCTTTTATGTCAAATTTTATAAGTAACATTTCGATTCAAATTAATACATTTATTTTAAACATAGGAAATAAGTTAGCAAATATATTAGAGTGATTACATTTGACTTGTTATTAATAAAATATTGCCAAATGGTAATATAACATTTCTACTTAATTAAAGTTCCATTTTTCCAGTTTTGTAAACAGTAAAATTATTATTTTGTTAATACTATAACACATATTTTGATTTTACCAAATTGTATACTGTAAGTTTTATTTAATACATATTTATTTTGCATTACTGATTTCGAAGAAACGAGCTTGCTTGCATAATCGGCTTTTGTGTATGGATTTTAAAAAGTAAACATAAATATTTTTTTTTTAGTTTTCACAATTTTCAATATTGTTTTTATTAACAAGTAATAATAATCGTAAAAATAATGATTTCAATTTAGAATATCTCAGGAATCCCAACTCTGGAATCCCAACTCTTTCTGTCGGCATCTCAAAGGAAATATCACGTGACCTTTCGATTCCAAAGGAAAGTCGTGACATCTCGAGATGATGCTAGGGCCCCTGGTCATTTCTTGATTGGAGATGCATTATGTTCGCAGCTCGAACCAGATTTAGCAAATGAGCTTCCAAATAGATTAACCCGTGGGCAATTACTTCAAAAATTACATCAATAATTTTGGAAACGGTGGCGTACTGAATATTTATCAAAACTTCAAACTCGACAAAAGTGGTTGTTTAAGGAAAGAGACTTTCAAATTGGAGACATGGTGATTGTCAAAGAGGATAATCTTCCACCGGGAAAGTGGAGGTTGGCTAGGGTACTTGAAGTTTTCCCTGGATCTGACAATTCCGTTGTTAGTGCTGCAGATGGAACATTGAAACGTCCAATTTCCAAACTGTGTTTATTGCCCATGGAACATTAATTGTTGCTAAAGTAAATGTAACATTTTTTTGCTTTCAGATATATGGACTTATATGCTGATTACTTTTCTATCGATAACATTACAGTTTTAATGTTAATATTTCTGTTTATGCTTATACAAATGTCTTGTATAAATATTGTATTGTTTCGAAGCCGATGCTTCAAGGTGGGCGGTATGTTGGAGCGGGCCATTTGTGTTCACTCATTGTGAGCCGTTTTCTTTTCTTCGAGTAAATGTTTAAAAATTTATTTTCGTGCGCGTAGCATTTATAATATGCAAATTTATGTGGCTGCCACTCCTTCATATATCGCGTCTCGAGGCAAAGGCTTCTCAATGCCTGAGTTCTGTTTCTATGGATTCTAAGGTTATTATTCCACCAGTTTGCGTTGATTTTTTGGTGGTTTGATGATCTGACCTAGCTAGTAGCAGCCGAATCATATATCATTTTGGACGCCTTAAGGTTTCCACTTTTGGTTACTTGTGAAAACACGATAACGGTGGCAACACGGAGGGCGTATTCACAGAAAATACTCAGATGTTGTTATTCGTCCGATGCGGTGATTGACAGTGTCAATTTCACAGACATACAGAGGAGAAAGGGGGTGGGGGTGAACAGCCGCCTTTGCGGTTCTCTGGACCCGAAAACCCTGAAAATTATATCTAAAGACCCTAAGGGATCGCCATGGGTACTGTCCTGTACTGCCTTGCACTACCAGTCACCCATGTGTATCCCCCCCCCCCTTCGTTAGAGATGTTTCTTCACTTGTTTTGCACAAAGAGGATTGACAATGGGTACAAAGAGGCAGTGAATAAAGGTAGCAGGTGTCTTCTATGAACTGGTTTGGTGTAGAAATGTCTTTTTAGCGAAACGAACAGTGTAGGAATTTTACATTTGGAATAGAATGGGATATTTTTTTAATTAAAGACGTAGATTGTATTCAACGAACGTATTGTAAACGATTGTTGAACAAAAAGAAAATAAGATTATAAACTATTTTAAGTGAGGGCAAATCGCTATTCCACCTATGGTTACATGTAAAGAGTAAAAGAACCATTTAATATAAAAATATTAGTTATTTTACTTGAAATGGATGTCCAATTGGTATCTCTAACAATAAAAAAAAATAGCAATCTTCGTTCAACCTAAAATAATTTGTTATACTTATTTTTCCGTAGTTCAATACTCAGTTTTATGTTTATTTATTATATTTCTATTCAATAAATATTTGAATTATAAAAACGCTCATGATTTCAATCTCTTTAAATATTTTAAATCGCATGACAACAAATATGCCCAATTTTATTGCTTTGTGATTCGATGACAAAAAAATTGACCTAAACAGTTCAAGAAAGTAACATAAAAAAAATTATATCAAGTAATTTTGTAAATTAAAAAAAATCTTAATGTTGTATAACAAGTCATGTGGCTATTGTTCAACAAGTTGCCATCAACGAGTAGAAAATCAATTTATTGTTAAATTTGCGATTAATTTTTTTAACCTATGTGCTTTAACACATGTATTTATCTTATTAACCGACTGAATAGCGCGCCAACCAAAACTCCAAAATAAAACCGCCAGAAATTTTAAATTAAAACCGCCAAATCGGGAGGTCATAGATTCGACTGATATGTGTTTTTTTTTATGTATGTTTGCGCAGTATTTCGGTTCTAATTCAGATATTTGCACAACTTTTTTGTTGTTGGATAGGGGATGTTTCATTTTGGAGCAATTTGAAAAAAAATATCCGGTTATCCGGCATTTAACTATCCGGAATTCTCAATTAACCGGACCGTTTGAAGAAAAAAAATATTGTCCGATTTCGAAAATTCTTTTTTTGTTGGATAGAGAAAAATCCACTTAAACAAAATCTGCAAAAAAAATAATCGGTTATCCGGCTGTTATATATCCAGAAATGTCGATTAACCGCAGTTTTTTTTAAATAATTTATCCTATTTAAAAATATTTTCATTGTTTAACAGAAGTTGTACAACAATGACATTTTGTTTAACCAGCATTTATTGGCATTGATAGGGAGTGTTTTACAATATACATTGTTGAACACAAGTTGCTACTTGAATTTCTTGGTGAATAATAATAGAGGGCGAAGCCCCTTACTAAATTAAAAACTAAAAAGGGAAAAATAAAATAATCTTTTTAAAAAAAGGAAAACCGACTTTAAGAATAGTGCGCTAAAAAGTAAAAAATAATTTATAATTTTACGAACGCATTGAAAAAATTGAATTATTTAATGTCAATTTTTAATGTATCTGTGTATCTTTATCTAAGTATTTCGAATAGAAGAGAAACGAAAAAAAGCATAATATATTATGGATTGTTTTCTGATAGATGAAATTATTGCGATTTTATCCTTTTATGCAAAACAACATTCTTTGCTAGAAATATTCTTATTCCATCAACACTACTATTCGATTTAGTAATATAAAAAAAATTAAATGCATTTATTCTCAAACATTTATCACTAAAAAATTTCAAATATGTTATTAATACTTGATTTTTGACATGAAACATCTTTAAAATCAGTTACTTGGAGTATCAGGAGGAAAACACCGTTACGTTTTTAGGATGATCGCTTTCGCAAATATCAATATTTAAATAAATTTGCTCTGGTTTGATGGAAAATTAGGGGCTGATGTGCGTGTAAAATTTGGTAAAAGCAAAGTATATACGGTTATCCGTACTTTATTTAATTCTTAATTTGGTGGTCCGTAGTCATCTAGTCATTCAAAGAAAATTTGGAACACAAAAGGCATTTTGAACATTGCAAAATATCTCAAATTTCAATTATGAGAAAAAGCATTTGAATGTTAAAGTTGATTGAATTAAAAATGTAGACAATTTTTTAAATTATGTTAACTGTTATAGAGCTAACATACCATATACTATTTAGAAACACAATGTTGGAATTTAAGAATATGTATTAGAAGTGGTCATGACAACAATTGTATACATTGCCGTCACAAAAACCGCAATACCAATAAAATCAATTGTTATGGTTTGGCACTAAGGCAAAATGAAGTGTTTGTCGTGAAGTCAATCGACTGCTTAAAAATGACCACAATAAGACTGAAAACATAAAAATTATGTCCTTAATCAATATACAATTTACAACAATGATCAATATACAACTATTAAATTTGCAGGATTTTTTTATTAATTGCACGTGCTATTAAATTTTTAATGGATTAATTTGTATTTATTAAATCATTATTAACCGACTGCCCAGCGCGCCCACCAAAACTCCAAAAGAAAACCGCCAGAAACTTTAAATTAAAACCGCCAACGCGCGCCAAGTCGAGAGGTTATAGATTCGACTTTTATGTATTTTTTTTTTAAATTGATGTATGTGCGCGCGGGATTTCGGTTTTACTTCAGATATTTGGACAATTTTTTTTTGTTGGATAGGGGATGTTTCAAAGGGGAGCAATTTGAAAAAAATATCCGGTTATCCGGTATTTAACTATCCGGAATTTTCAATTAACCGGACCGTTTCAAAAAAAAAATTCGTCCGATTTCGAAAATTCTTTTTTGTTGGATAGAGAAAAATCCACTTAGGCAAAATCTTCAAAATAATAATAGGTTATCCGGCTGTTATATATCCGGAAATGTCGATTAACCGGAGTTTTTTTAAACAATTTATTCGATTTCAAAATATTTTCATTGTTTAACAGAAGTTGTACAACAATTACATTTCGTTTAACATGTATTTATTGTCTTTGTTAGGGATTGTTTTAAAATATATATTGTTGAGCACAAGTTGCTATGAAAATTTCTTGGTGAATAGAGGGGGCGAAGCCCCCTGCGAAATTAAAAACTAAAAAGGGAAAAATAAAATAATCTTTCTAAAAAAAAGAAAAATGACTTTAAGAAAAATGCGCTAAAAAGTACAAAATAATTTTAATTTTACGAATGAATTGAAAAAATTGAATTTTTGAATATCAATTTTATACTTAGTACAACTTTTTGAAGTTGGTGCCAATTTACAAAAATCATACCTAAATTTGGCGATGATTTCAAAAAGTTGTACTAAGTATAAAATTGATATTCAATAATTCAATTTTTTTAAATTTATTTAATTTAAAAATTAAATCAATTTAAAATTAAAAATTATTTTTTACTTTTTAGCGCTTTTTTCTTAAAGTCGGTTTTCCTTTTTTTAGAAAGATTATTTTATTAAATTATACTTTCAACGTAATTTTTCTGGCTCGTAAAAAATTGTATAATTTAATTTTTCACATAAATAATTCATTAAAAACTGTCAATGTTATAAATCTACTACTATGTATATTAAAGTCAATGTTATTAAACTATTACTATTATTTATCTTTTTCTTTACAATTACTTCACAAATCAAAATTAGTATTGGCAATTAGTATGGAAATAATATTCTCAGACAACACCCAATTTTGGAAAAGTAAAATGAACACATCTGTGGGTGGGAATGAACAATGACTCCCCGGACCATTTCAGACCATCTCGCGGACTACGGGTTGGGAACCACTGATCTAAACAATTGTGGAGGTTTTTTTTTATATTAATGTATTCAATGATTACAACTTTTAAATAAGTTACGATCGGTTATAGTGAACTAGTTAAAATATCCATTTTTCGTAACTAATACACTACGCACCACAGAAATAAATAAGTCTAGGATCTAATTAAACAAAAACCTACACACACAATATCAGCGCGTTTTTGGTTTTTTTTTTTTTTTAAATATTTTTCTCGCAATTTTTTTTTTATTTTTTTGGAATGAGACTATCGTAGATATATCTAATATAAAGATATCTAAAAATTGGTATACACAGTAAACTGGCACGTCCTGACTAAAATAAATAAATGTAAAAAAAGAGAAAGTGGCTCGCCACAGAAATAAGTTGTAATAAATCATCGACACAAAATAAGATGGAAAATATTATTCGCAAAATATTCTTCAAGTTTCATAAAAAACAGACAAAAAGATGATGTAATTATCGCGAACAAATTTGACTTCCACTAAATTGGAAAAACACAAAGGGAAATATTTTATAGTTACTTATTTGAAATCTAATGTATATTAAAAAAAAATTGGGACTTTTTAAAACAATCTTCCAAGAAGATGCAAGTCTCATTAAAATAGGATTATTAGCGTCGGATATGTGAACAATCAAACACAGACCCCTTTTAATTTTTTAGTGTAAATAAAGAAAATTAATTCAAATTAATATAAGCATTTTCTTAAAAGTATCTTTCGTAGAACCACAAATACAGCGAATACGTTTCAGCATTCAATAGTTACTTGAGGAAAAAAATCATTCAAGTAATCATCAGTTAGCTGCAGAATCGATTGATGTAGTGGGGATAACTGAAAGTTGGGCAAATGCGGAGGATTTATGTCTATTGGAAATTAAGGGATATCTATTATTCAGGCAGGATAGACTTCACAGAAAAGGAGGCGAGGTGTTAATTTATATTAGCGAAAAGCTATTTTGTAAGGAGTTAACGTTTGGCAACAAACCGGAGGCGATTGAATCAGTCTGGGTGGAAGTTTCGGATTCTAATGGAAATAAATTGGTTATTGGAAACATTTATAGGCCACCAAATATTTGCAAAGAGCAAGATGAAATGTTGTGTAAGCATATTACGGAAGCATGCTGCAAAGGTGAAATAAAGTTAATGGGCGATTTTAACTTTCCTAACATCGACTGGTGTAATAACATAGGTGGGAATGATAGGGAAACAAACTTTTTAGAAGTGACCCAGGATTGTTTTTTACAACAATTAGTTTTTGAGGAAACTAGGGGTGCTGCTATTTTGGACTTGGTCTTCAGTAACTATGAGGACAGAGTATGTAATTTACGAGTGGGAGAACACCTAGGTGATAGTGACCACAATACTATAAGATTTGATATTAAGTTTCAGACAGATGTGGTTAATAGCAATAGGTTAATACCAAATTTCAAAGATGCGAATTTCAATAAATTAAGAGTCGAGATAAGTAAGACTTTTATAAATGGGTTAGAACAGTCAAATATTGAGGATCAATGGGTAGAGTTTAAAGATAAATTGCATAGGGCTGTAAAGAAACATATTTCATTTAGGCAAAAAAGTATAGCTAAAAAATTATTTCCTATGTGGTTTTCTAAGGACTGTAAGAGAGCTCTTAAGAACAAACAGAAAGCTTATAAGAATTTTAAGCGGACAGGTATGGTATCTGATCAGGTTATTTACGAAAAGTCTAGATGGGATTTCAAATATATCAGTAGGGAATGGAAAAGGTCATTGGAGGAAAAGCTAGCTAGGGATATTAATAAAAATCCAAAGGAATTTTTTGCGTATGCCAATGGGAATAATAAGGTAAACACCTATCTGGGTCCATTAAAAGATAATCAGGGTAATTTTGTTCAAGATGATGAAGAAATGGCAAATATTTTAAATGAGTTTTTTATGGATGTTTTCAACAGAGATTTCAACGGAAGTCACTTAACCATGGGAGATAACTTATGCCAGGAAATACAGGAATGCAAATTTTCTAGGGAGGATATTGTTCATTGTTTGAAGAGTATTAAACCTTTTAAGGCCCCTGGGCCAGATGATATTTATCCAAAAGTTCTGGTTGAATGTACAGAGGAGTTGGGGGATGTTTTGATGATAATATTTAATTCTTCATATTGTTATGGTAGAATACCGTTAGACTGGAAGTTAGCAAATATTACTCCACTTTTTAAAAAGGGCTTAAAATGTGAACCGGGGAATTATCGACCAGTTAGCTTGACTTCCGTCATTTGCAAGATATTTGAAACTTTATTAAAAAATCATGTAATGAACTTTCTAGAGACAGGGGGATTGCTCTCAAGTATACAGTATGGGTTTAGAAAGAATAAATATTGTGTTACTAATCTATTACAATTTTATGATGGAGTTACTAAAGATTTGGATGGTGGAAACAGTGTGGATATAGTTTATATCGATTTTCAGAAAGCTTTTGACAATGTTCCGCATGAAGCTCTGCTGTATAAGTTAGATAGGATTGGGATTCGGGGCAATATTCTTGAATGGATAAGAAACTGGCTAACAGGTAGAAAGCAAAGAGTACAAATTAAGGGAAAATACTCTCGATGGGTAGAAGTCAAAAGCGGAGTTCCACAGGGTTCTGTATTGGGGCCATTGTTGTTCATTATTTTTATTGATGATATTAGTAAGAACGTTACAAGTAGAGTTAGCATCTTTGCAGATGACTTAAAAATCATGGGCACCGTAAATAGCATAGAACAGGTAGAGCAATTGCAGGTCGATTTAACTAAAATTTCCGAATGGGCTGTTTGTTGGGGTATGTCATTTAATATTAAAAAATGTCAGGTTTTGCACATGGGACTTAAAAATAAAAAGGCTTCTTATTATCTGCAAAGTTCTGAGATTAGTGCCAGTGACATTGTTAGTGATCTTGGCGTTTCAGTAAGTAGGGATTTTAAATGGGGACACCATTGTGGGACAGCCAGTAAGAAGGCGAATAGAATGCTGGGATTTATTAAAAGAAATGTATCATCTAAATCGAAGGACGTAATTTTACCACTATATAGGAGTTTGACTAGGCCCCATCTAGAGTATGCAGTACAATTCTGGTCACCTTATCTTAAAAAGGATATTGATTTATTAGAACGGGTTCAACATAGAGCTACAAAATTGATTCAGGGTACTTCAGGTTGTTTTGATCGGTTGTTTTGATCTATTTGTATATAAAAACAATGAAATATGGACTTAGTTTCATTCAGATCCGTGTTTCGCTGCTTGTGTTGACGTATTATCCCTGATAGAGGGCGCTGGTATCGATTCCTCATGGGTTCTTTTTTATTTCTTTTTCTGCCAGTGCGTCTTTGTCAAAGGGGTTTTTCCAGAATTGATCTGCAGTCTGAGCTAAGTCTTTCCTATTAGCTGTACGTGGACGTAACGTCCTTGGATTATACTCTAGATCCCGCCTACTGGACTGGGGATCCGGATGATCCATTTCGTACTCCTTGCTGTTATCTGAGTCAGTTTCGCTCGACATGTTAGTTTCACTCTTTGCACCTTTACTTCCAAATTTAGCCAGCCGATTTTGAGCTGTGTCCAGCCGGACCACGGGGAGGTATGCGGTTGGGCAACACCACCTAAAGAAGAAGGCCGGATCACTCGTTCGTGACGTCACTTAGAGAAGACGGAGAATGAGAGTTTGCATTTGCTCCAGTCGCTCGTTAAAGTTTTGAAAGTGCATTTAAACAAATTATTTATATATTAACAGTCGACAACTTTTATTTTTTAAACACTTGTTTTTCTTCTTCAATATTACCACTATACCAAGAAAAAACTGGGATTTTTATTGAATACTTATAATTTATGAAAAATAAAAAAGTTTTTGTAAGAAGAAAGGTTTAAAAAGTTTAATAGACTATAACATATAAATGCATATGAAAGGTTCTTTATTAGATTTCTTTATATATTGCACTGTATTATGTTCCTGAATTGTGCCTTATTTTTATTAAGTTCTTACTGTTTATATTAGTATACATAATTGTGATTTATAAATATGATACTAAAATACAAAATAAAAAGAAACGTTTATCAATCTAAATAACTTTATTTACAACAAGAAGAGTTATGCTATAACCATAAGAATATTTTATATGTAAACAAACATTTAAAGTAAATATCATATACAATATATTTTTCTTAATGAAATCAATCGTAACCCTGAACTTCATTTAAACTTCAATTTCAACACTAGTTTTAATTTTTTTATTTTCTGAATTAGAATTTTTTAAAGATTTTTTTCGTTTAGTTGTTATTTTCCCAGCTTCTAAAGCAACATCACCTTTGTCATTATTTACATTTTTAGAAGATAAGGTTTGTAGTTTCCTACTTTTCCCAACTTTTTTCTTTTTGTCATTTCGATGCTGGCAATAATTTTTTAATAATATGTTCGAGGTTGTTTTCACTATACTGCGTGTGAGTATTTCTAAAGAATGACCTTTGTGGCATTGATCAAATTCTATGCATTCTTTATTTAAAACAATTTTATAAGATAATTCACTCACAATACGTCTTTGATTCCGAACTTTAAGAAAATTATTTTCATGTTCTTCGGAAACCAGTTTTTTCACAATTAAATAAGTGTATGCAACAATTGTCACAATATCCGCATGTGGACAAAGTAGCCCCCCTCTATCAATTTTTAATGTTAAATTATAAGAATCATCTAATGCTAACTCCTTATCTAAAGTTAAACATTCTCTGCAGTTTTGGCATTTTATATATTTCAAGAATTGAAAAATACAATATCCTGCAATATATGTTAACACTGGTGCAACAGATATATCAGCTATATCTTTCTGTGAAATATCTATACACTGCCAATTCATTTCTTTAATTACCTTTTCAATTTCTTTTTTATTTTCAGACTCTTTGTCTTTTTCTAAGGTAAAAGATATAGTTTTGATGCAAATATTTCCAAACTTTTTAGATTCTAATACAAGTGGTAAAAAATCTCGCATCCGCAATTTGCTCTCTGATTCATACATTTGAGTCAGACCAATGTTGTATTGAGAGCCAGAGAGCCTGCGATAAAACCCAAACCTCTCTTCTAAGGCATCCGTTTGAATTTTCCCAGGCAAAAAATACTTAAAATGTAATTCTTCGATGCAATACTTTGACAACTCTAAAATAGTATGAGTTGTCATAGTAAGAGCAAGATGGGTTTCCCTGGTTAAATGTCCTATGGATATATTTCTTTCTTTCCAATTATCTAACCAAATGAGGATCTTATCTAAAAATATCCTCCTCTCATCATTATTACTGAGAGTAATTGGTTCTTGCAGAACATTTTTTAGTCTAATACCTTTGAATGGTGTTTTAACATTAACAATTTTGAACCAATCACTCACAATATCAAGGAAGTTTGATGTTGTACCATAATCCACAATGTTATGCTTAGCACCAAACTCCAATAACCCCTTTGAAACATATTCGTTAAAAAATTTCAGAGCAAGAGAAACATTTTGGCGTTCTAAATTTGAAGGATTGAGGGACTTCAAAGTAAGACCATAACCATATTTAACAAGTGGTTCACTACTTTCAATTTCGTGCATTCTTTTTAAGTTGTGAAAATTAGCTGTGCATAGCTTTGATGTTTCCTTGGGACATTCAAAATTCGGATAATAGAGACATTGATTCTTTTGGTTTATCCAGTTGTTTCTTATACATTTAAGAATATGGGGTGAATCCATTGCAAAGAAAAGAGGTCTTACCTGGTTATTTACATTTTGTACTGGATGGGGATACACAATTGATATTTTTGGGGGATTTGAAAAATATGAAACAGCTTTGGAATTTATGGAATTATTATCACTTACTATACAAACAACCTTGAAACCTATGTCTTCTAATTTAATAATAACCTTTTGTAATATTTGAAATAATTCTTGAGCCGAAATGTTTGCTACAGGCATAATATGCACAACATCTTTGTATGTAGAAAGAAGACTTTGAAGCATAAAGACATAGGCTGTAGAAGCTGGTTGCACAGTATTGTGAGATGCACCACAAACCGAGCCGCCTTTGTATTCAAAGAATGCATTGATATGGATTTCATCCATCATTAAAACAACAATATTATCAACTTCATTTAAAAATAAAAACTTAGAGGATATATAAGAAAGAAAATTTAAATCGTGTTGTTCTGATTGAGGTTTAAAATTGAATGCTGATGTCAATCTCCTTAAAGTGCTTTGATGTGGCAGAATTACATTTTGAGAAGAAATCATGAATCTGTATGCATGAGGAGAAATAGAATTGAATAGAGCAGAAAATATTAGCAAATCAGAAGAATAACGCCGTCCTTCTTTTTTAAAAGAGAGAAGGTTGCATTGCTCTTTTAAGAACTTTAGAGTATTAGATTTATCTTCAGGACAATTAGCTATTAAATCAACAAAAAGTTCTTGAAGAAGTTGAAGTTTTAATGCATATTGATCTGTATTATTTTTACCAACTTTATCTAACATTTCAATTAACGTAGAAATTTCTTGACAGTTTGTAACATTAAGGGGGACATCTATTTCATTTAATTTTTTTAACAAAACATTCTGAATATAAATACTTAAATTCAATTCGACATCAATTACAAAGGATATCTCAATAACCGGTGTAGGATTAAAAATCAGTTTAAAAAACAACAACACATTTGTTTGTTTCAGATGTGACCAGCCAGAAGGTAGAATTATTTCATCCAGTTTTTCGGATAGTTCGTCAAAATTCGAAAAAGACTTTCTTACTTTTTCTCTCTCTTCTTCTTGTAAACTCTCGTATATTGCCTTTTTAATACTGGCATTTTCAATTCGTTCTTTCTTCTTGTCCATGCTTTCTCTAATGATTGATGTTGTGGACAGGTACGTGGGGCAATTCGGGAAAACTGTAGGAAAAGCATCAGCAGTCAGTCGAGGATACTTTAAGGGAGCCGATATTTTTGCACCAGTATTGCTGTCGAAGGCCTCTGTGACTCTGCAGACAAAACTTTCTTGAAAGTGTAGAATACACACCTAAATGCAAAAAAATAAAAGAATAAATTTAATATTTAACAAATTTAAAACTCTTTGTATATTTTAATGTAATCTATTATACGGACAGTACTTTCACACATGTGAAGAAATTGTTTTACAAAGCACTGCAATCAACCACATCCATCATTGCATCATCATCAACTATCACTTTTAACTGTATCAACTTACATTTAAATCATCACAAGTTATTGTAGCATGTTTAAATAATCAAAATTAATTTTAAAGGAAATAAACGGCTGATAATTTAATATCAATAAATTAATAAAAAGTACCAATCCACATAATTGGTTTACATTATTAATTCAAAAACGAATATATAACATAATTCAAAACGAATAACGCATAGCATATAATTTCGAATTTCATAATAAAAGATTCTATTGAAAGTTAAGTGGTTTCATTTTTTAAATACACTATTAAGAAATTCACTGATGTCAATGTAAAAATTTTACTGACGATTTTACAAAGTTGAAATTAAAAACTGCCTAATCATATAAACACAATAATTTGTAACTCTTAAAATATTTAATACGTTTATGTAAAGAATGTTTAATAAAAAGAATGTGTAACTGTGCACTTAAAAACAAACAATTTTTAAATGTAAAGGAAATTGGAGATTTTCATTCAGTTAGTAAATAAATAATCGTAGATAATGTCACTTTTAATGTAGTTACTGTTGAAACAACAAAATTAAATAGAATGAAATAAAAGGAACCATATTTATAACTCTGCAATTATTTCGAACTTAACCATAAATATTGATTAAAATTATTCATATTTAAACAAAAAATATGATAAAATGTACTTACTCTTGAATGCTTCGATGGTTTGAAATCTTTCCTCGGAATAGATGCAATCCATTTTTTACGTATTTCCAAATCCTCGGGAAACTTGAAGATAGACACTTTATTGTTACTGTCGTAATTGCCACGACAGCCGGTGACACAGCAGTGTGAAGGCATAGTTTTAATTAGCCATTTGGTTTTGAAGAAGCAAGAAAATATAAAAGCAACACAAATAACAGCCACGTTGTCGATAGAATGGCAAAATCTATGTAAGCAAATGGCACTCGACGCTACAGTACCAGAAAAGACGACGGTGAAAGAACCGGTCTGTATCACTTCTTATGATGACGTCACGACCGAACTAACAAGGAGTGAACAGGCCTTGTCCCATATCTTTAGGTGGTGTTGGGTTGGGCCGGTAAAGGTGTTTCCAATAATAAAAAG
Organism: Troglohyphantes excavatus; assembly: GCA_963932185.1. Lineage (NCBI taxonomy): Eukaryota > Metazoa > Arthropoda > Arachnida > Araneae > Linyphiidae > Troglohyphantes > Troglohyphantes excavatus. The sequence continues at coordinate 68,413,597 of OZ010676.1, read as the reverse complement.
AAACTTAGAAAATTTTCTTTTCACTTGTTGGGCGGGATATACTCTGGGCAATTGTCCGGCCCAAAAAGGAGAACAATAGATCGAAAAAATAAAAATTTGAACAGGCAGTCCAAAACGGTTGCGATAACTTGAATTTAACTTCGGTTCCCGGACCATAGTATAAATTAAGCGTAACCCATGTAGCTCAACAATATTGCCCAATCAAGCTGGGGATTGGTGTATATCGACCGTTCGTTTGCGACATTAGCCAATATCGCTCAATGTTACCATGCCAATACTGAGTATTCAACAAATTCTTATAAAACCTTCAAAGTTGTAAATTTGATCTTTATAACAAATAAATAGATAGAGGGAAAAAAATACACAAAGTTTATGTGATAACTCAAGATTTTCACTCGTTTTAAAGATTTTGTCAGTTTTACTCGGCGAATCTTGTTCAAAATCGGTCGGCGATATTCCCATGTCAAATACTGAAGTTTCGACAAATTCTTCTAAAAGCTTCAAAAACTACATTTGTTAACAAAAAAATGCGCAGAGAGAATAATTTTCCTCATTTTTTACGTAATATCTCCCGATTTTTATGCTTTTAAAAATTTCGTGAGTTTATAACGACTTGAATCGGCTATTATTGTTCCTGTTCAGAACGATCAAGCGATGCGCATGGACAGATTACATCCAATCGTTTGTTTATTTTCGATCTTCTGCCATTTTGTGGCCGCAAATCCGAAAAGCCCGGGATTTTTGTATAGGAAGCATCAAATGCAAGTAAATATTTATTATATTCAACCGATTATTTGTTTAACAAAAAATTATGTGTAGTATATTGTTTTTACATATTGTTGTTTATTGTACGGGATTTACAGTAAAATTCACCAACTGTACAATCTCCTAATAGAAACGTTGTATCGTTAAATTTATGAGTTTACAAAACAAACTTAGATTTTCTTAAACTTATTTATAGGAAAAAATATCTTTCATAAATTGTGGTTTTATTGTAATAGTGGGGATTATTTTGATTGAAATATTTTTATAGTTCTCTAAATAAGTAAATCCTATTGTTTTGTACTTGAACCCCATTTTTTTTCCTCTTTTGTTTCGGGTAACTATATTAATTCTCTACACTAAAAGTGCCTAGCAATTCACCAGATTATATATTATTAAGGGATGTTTAATTATGGAAATTTAATTTCCAAATCTTCTGATGTTTTAGAAAAGTTGCAAAAAACTTGTAACAAAACAATTTATCCTAGCAGTGGCGTAGCAATTCGAAAATTGCGGGGGCCTCAGCTGTAATAGTTCCAATCCCAGAATATTTACCAATATAAAAAATAGTTATTAATTTTCAATAATTTTTTTAATTACTGATGAAATTGCATAATTTTCTTAAGATAATAACAATTTTTTTTTAGAAAATTTTGACTAAGGGTGAGGGAGAATAGCACTTGAGCCTCTCTGTTTCCTACGCCACTGTATCCAAGACTGTATTTACTATCCACTGTATGAAATACTTTCAAAATATTAAAAATTGCCAATGGCTTTTATCGGAACTGTATCCAATAATCAATTTTAAATAAGTTCCTTTTTTTAAATAACATTTGGCAGTGACGGCTCGTAGAGTACAGCCGGGCTGCACCTAAATTTATTAGTGTATTTTAAAACTAAAATCAGATATTTTACTATTTTTCTTAAATGAAGATTATAATTGAAAATGAAATTTCTACGGTAAGTAAACAAAATCTCTGATAAATAGCAAACTAGCAAACCTGTTGCCGTAATGCACAATTCAGGAGGGGAAAAACTCCATTCAATCAAAACTGCAGCCGAAGAGCAAAGTTCAAAATCAGCTGAATCGTTGCCATTGCAACCTCTACGTAGTATGGAGATTCCCCCCCCCCCCCCCTGCTAATGCACTGCATTTGTAGCGAGATAAGCCCGAAATGAATATTCTTACTTTGGCTGCAATTGGGAATTGGCTCGTGCGTGAATCATGGGGATTTGTGGGAGAACTGAGACTTTCCAAGAATCTCTCCAAACGGAAATAGTTTTCGTGATAAATTAACTGTGCTGTTGTTTCCTTATTTAAGTTAATATTGAAATTGACCGATTCACAAGTTTAACAGAAAGGAGGATTGCTTTAATTTTCAGAAACTAAGAAGTGTTTTCTATTTTTTGGCATGTTATCATTTTGCAAAAATTGAAAGGAAACTTGATTTGAGTAATAAATATTAAAAAATTTCCGTTCATGTATGGTTGTAGAAAATAGGGGGGAAATCGCATGATTTCAGCTGCACTAACATTTTCGACCGTGGGTTGTGAAACTGATATTTGGAAACCGCACTGATATTTGGTTAAAATGCATTGTACGATCCCCCCCTGGCAACTTTTAAAAAAGATATATTCGCAACGCTAACACGTTCTTGGCGACAACCGGTTTTGTTGAAAGAATTAAATTTTCTCCCTGCAGGGTTGTGAAAATTTTAACTTGATTTTCAGGAAAATCAAGGGAGACCGTAGAGTACATTTAACCATATATACCAGAAATATAGTACTAGGACATGATAATTTTGTTACAATGCATTATATTATTCCAGGATTCCTCTACCTGTCGAAAAAAGCCTTAACTACCTTATTTGTTATGGATCACAGTTAAAAGAAAATGTAAATGTAATGTTAGTTTGTTCAGTAGTTATTGTGTACAAGATGGTAATGATAACATGCTAAACTAATCGAATAAGCTTAACCGCTATATTGCACAATCTTTGAGTGTATTATTTATTAAATCTTCATTTGGTTATTCAGATGTGTCTTAATTCCAGAATATATTAGTTCCATTATGATTTGAAAGTTCTCTGCAAATTTAAAATGTATTTTAATCTGGCACATAAAAGTATATTCTAGGCAGCTGGCCAAAGCATTTGAAGTACTTGCTGAAATTGGTTTAATACCATGTTGAAATTTAATGTAATATTTTGTTATCACTCAAGCATGTATTTAAGCAATTTTAATCTTATTTGTTTTAGAAAAAAGTATGAGGAATAAATTAGAAGCACCGTGATATATAGCATAAGAAACTGACTCTAATAAATCACTAATAGATTTCCTGTTTCAGTTATTTTTGGCTTTTTATTTTTCTCTTTCATTTAGTATCTGTTATTCCTATTTTATTTTAGCTGAATTTACACTAGAGCTGCTCACTGATAACTTGAAGAGGCTGAATTGATTAAGGGCCCTAAGATCTGTTCTGAAACCCAAAAGTCTGATTCATGCAGTGGCGTAGCCAGTATTGGGTTACTTTGGGTTAACCCCCCCCCCCCCCCCCAGCTAGGTTTTTTTTTTTTTTTTTTTTAAATAACAAATGCAAAAAAAAAAAAGTCTGATTTCTATAGAGAAAAGACACGTCGCATTTCCTGGTCTACCCCACATGTATCTCCTGCTCCTTTCCCTTCTGTCCCTGAAGGGATCATTTTAAGGAGAACAATGGTGAAACAACCTTGAAGACAGAAAATTCGACTTTTTGTGGGGGGGGGGGGGGCGATGGGGTAGTAGATCTGTATGATTGTCTTGCTTGTTTGTACATGTAAAAGGATACTTTTCTTAACACTTGAAATGGGGCGGCAGTTGAGGAGGAATTCACAGTGCATCAATCCAGAAATTGATTGCTTTGAAGTAAGGTATTTTCCCTGACCCATTCATCCCCTACGGCAGGCACGTCGCGCCGTGGAGGTTTGGGGGGGGGGGAGGGTCCGACCCCCCCCCCCCCCTCAATAATTTGGAAATCCTAAAAGTTGGGAATTTCAAGGTTTAAAAATACCCGAGTTGGGAAATTTATGTCGGAAGAAAATTAATATTTTTAACAAATGAAAGCAAAAACACCAAGGTTATTAAGGGAAAATTAGAAATTGTCCAACTTGTAAAATTAAACTTAAATTCGTGTGTTTGGTTTCAGAGTTCACTGCACACTTTCGACCGATACGACGCTAAGGCTCCAGATGGAGTTGACTAATGTAGTCTGTAGCCGACACAACGACTAGCATCTCCATGTAGGATCGCCTGCGCGAGGAAAAGCATCTTGGCGCGATAATTGTTCCAGCTTTGGCGATATTGATAAGTTTAGTATTTCGCAACCCTGTGGAGGGAATGTCTGTTCGACATTTTGACTGACCTTTTTTGTTTTGTTTTTTAAATGGCGTTGTAATTGTAGCATGGAGAACAGCTAGTTTTTTCGCAATAAATTGCGACCATGGTAACTTCACGATTTAAGAACATGCATTCGATTTATTGATATAATTTTTTTTTATTTATTTATTTGATTGTAATTCGCAATTTTAATATTATTGTAATTATAAAAATGATTTTACGAATATTTAAGAAATTATATTATACCATCGTGGGACATACCATAAACCAGGTTGGTTTACCAGGTAAACCATAAACCAACCATTTATTCACCCCGAGACCTTCACAATTTTAATATTGTAATTATAAAAATGCTTTTATGAATATCTAAGAAATTATATTATACCATAGTGAGACATACCATAGGTGAGCCGCGTCAATCAGGTTGGCCATTTATTCACCCCCGAGACCTTTGTAATATTAACTTACACATAAAATGAGAGTTATTAATTATAAAAATGAATGCTTATGAATAAAAAATACAAATTCTTAATTTCTTTATAAAAAATTGTTATGTATTTCAAATTAACCTTTATTATTATAAAAAATTACAACTTTCACTTTGTTAGAACTTTAATTAATATAAAAGTAAATTTACTTTGCTTTGCTGCATTTATTTATCTTCCATAATTACTTGCTTTTTTCTGTTTCTTTTTCTTAATTTTTTTTCTACAGAATACTTAATTACAAAATATTAAAGATATTATACTTTGTTTATTAGTTCAAATTTTTAATGTTCTGTAAGACTATTTTTTTAATACAAATAATTTTTTTAAATAAATACTACACTTTATTTCGAGCGCCCCCTACTTTCCTCATAAATAAGCAGAAAATTCCCCCTTCCCCCCACACGCCAAACACTTGAATATCAATTAGAAAAACATCAATTTAAAACAACCCTATGCTGTAAGCTTGAATCTCCCGGGGAAGAGAATAAATGCCATACAAGGTTGCAACATTTGGCAATTTATCCCCTCACCGCCAAACAATTATCGCGCCCAGATGCTTTTCCTCGCACAGGCGATCCTACATGGAGATGCTACTGACACAACGCCAGTGGCGGAACTGTTTTATAAATTTCATTGTATTTTTTATTGCGTCAAGCGAAAAAAAAATTTAACCGTGGCATCGTTTTCTTAAAAAAAAAATCCCACATTTTAAATATATAATAAATTGTTTAAATAAGGAACAATGTTTTCAGATTTCCAGCAGGCGACTAAAAAAATGGTCGCATCTGCTCATTCTGTTGTTCGTTATTGTCAAAGTTATATTATATGTTTTAACGTTCAGATTATCATTTAAAGAATTTTAAAATATATAGCGTTGCACTTTACTCAAACGTCACACAGTGTTCTTTTTATTAAAATAACTTCTCTTTTAATTGTGTTAGGTGCGATTGTCTAAATCAAAATCTTCTCCTTTTTATTCGAAAATCACTTTTGTTTCATATAACCCTATTGGTTTTGTCTTCCACAATGTAAAATTTCTTTCAGCTAATATTTGAAGCGCCATGGCGCTTCGAATATATGGGACTGGCGCGCCAGTTCCATATAAATTTATAGTCTCGTGTCTAGGATTTTTTTTTGTTATTTTGTTTTGTGATTAACCAATCACAAAATTGTGTAATGTTGACGCTGTGCGTTTTTCTATAAATATTTTTTTTTTAGTTTTTACCAGTTTCAAATAGAAACTTCCAGAACTTTCGATGGGTTCTTTTATTTAAATCACCCCTCGGTTAAAAAAAAATTCTCGGACTTCAATATGATTGCTACGAAAAATCTTATGCGCGAAGGACGCATCTTTCAGTACCTATTTTCTTTACCTAATTTTATGTGATATGTGTTTCATTTTAACATTTAACTTTGGAGGATTCTCTCTTTGAATACTTCTAAGTTTATTGAATTTATTTCTAATAATTTAAATTCCTGTTTTCCTGCATTGATTAATTTAGAATTAAAATGGTTATTAATTTTAAAAAAATATAATTTAATTACTACTTGATAAATATGGTCATATTGGTATGTAGATACTTTTTATTTTTGAATATTATTTTATTTATGTTTTATGTTAAGATTAGCAATGGCTGTTGGGTTGACACAACTGCCGAGTCCCTTTCACTCCCTCTATTTACAGATCATGTTACATTTTCAGAACATGGCTGTATTTGTTATCCCCCCCTTATGACTTCCACAATAAAATTATCCTATAAAAAGTTGATAAGTTGGAACTAGGAATTTTTAGCACTGTTGTGTTCAAAATTTCGAAAAAAAAAAGAAAAGCCCAGTGTACCTTATACATGAAAAAAAACAATGCATCCTTCAAAGATAAAACCAATATACCTTAAAATAAAACTTAAGATACCTTTAAAAATAAAATACTAATGTATCGCAAAAATTAAAGGCTCAATACACCCGTAATGGAAAATGCCCAGTGCGCCTATAAAAAAGTCCAATGTACCTGCAAAAGGAAAAGCGTACCCTTAAAATAAAAACCAAAGAACAATTAAAAGCGTAATGTATCCTAAAAAGATAAGCCCTAGTGCATCCCTAAAGGAAACTAAAAGAATGTACCCTTAAAAGTAAAAGTCTAATATATCCAAAAAAAAAAACGCAAAGTGTACCTATACAATAAAAAAAGTATCTCTAAAGAAAACCCAGTATCCCTCAAAGAAAAATCCCAACATGAACATACAATTAAAATAAAACTTAAGGTGCCCTTAAAAATAAAAGCCCATAAATGAAAATGCCCAATGTACAGCCGCGGAAAAAAAAACGAACCACTAATGATTATTTCGTTAATTTTTATAGTAGATCTTATACCATTTGTACTTAATATACCATTTTGTATGGAATAAAGTCTACTACAAATTGATATACAAAACATTTGCATAGAGGACTATCTTCATATTAAAATCCGCACCAACTTTAAAATTTCCAATAGCAACACCCAATTTTGATTCAATATTTAGAATCTACGACAAAATTTATCGCTGAAAATCAATTTGCAAGTCATTTGGTTAAGTAGTTTTTTAATTATGAATTTCAAAAGTTTAGAACTCGTAATGTTAAATGAATTTCTTAAACTTTTAATCATATCTTTTGAAATAATAATTTTATTAAGCTGAAATTTTTATCCGTGTTATTTCTAAACGACCCAAATAAAATACACTAACTTTCATTACTTATATGTATATTTTTTAATTTTATTTAAATTAGGATATTAATATTCATAAAATTTATGAATAGCAACCATGCTATATTTTGATAGTGATGGATTCAGAAAAACGCTTTATATCCATATCTAAAATTTCGTGATTTTCCTCTTTGGAGTTTTTTTGCTATATTGAAATGTGTAAAAAATTATCATTTCAGGGGTCATACACAAATTTAAAATTAGCAGAACTTAACAGAAATCTTCACTAATTTTGAGAATAAAAAGCGCTGTGATCGCGTTGGCATAAAATTCTTATATAAAAGCGAGGGGTGTACGGGAGTGGTGCACGTTAAATATGATCTAAGTCCAATGTCCTATCGCCTACTGAAGTTGTGTTGGGTGTCAATTCATACGTTGTTCTCGTCATCTGACCATGGTTAAAAAATATGAATTTGGTTAATTAACGTTGCACTAGACCTGCACAGTGGGCTGTTGGCGACGGTTCGGGGCCTATCTCGAAGTAAAGATCCGAGAACGATGCCTCATATTTTTGACCATTGAAAAATTGAGAATCATTGATTTAAGTTGATAATACTACATGTAAATATTTAAAGAATGTGAATATCTTAGTTCATTATACTTAAACTTTGTTATATAATAATTATGTCCGTTGTCCCATGTCTTTTAAAGAAAACCACACCACTATATAAGGCGCCACTACATTTTGTAAATAAAAAAAATAGGTAGTAATTAATAAATGTATTATGGATAATTCTTAACTATTTTAAATAAATGTATTAAAAATAACTAGAGATGTATTTTTTTAGAGGAAGGGCTTTAAGTTAACAATATAATTCGTAAAAGTGAAAATCAGATTCCTAGAGTGAAAATAAAATTTTTAATGAAAAGGACAACAAAACTATTCATCCTTAACAACCGATACATAATAACAAGGTTTCTCTCCACTAAGGTTTACTTTACTATTATAAGGTTTACTTAAATTAACTGTTGGAGTAAAGTAACCCCGAATGTTGGACTGGAATGAGGTTAGTGAACCAAAAGATTTGTAACTCGAACTAGAAGAAGAAAATAGATTGTATACTTTTAAATTCTTTTATAACAGAATTGGACCCTAACCTTATACAGGGTACACGTGGTTATGTAAAAAATACAACTTTTTCCACTGGAAGAAAACCCGTGTTATACCAACACCGGTTTGTTGGTAATACCTACAAAACATTTTTAGCTGTAACGTTCCCTAAAGAAAGAGAGGGGAAAAAAGGCCAACTGTTGGACAGCAGAATTGTTAACCTCACGTGAAAAATATATTACTGACTTCTTTCGCTGAATGCCCCGCCTTTTTTCAAATATGAAACTTTTTTTTAAGAGGTGGAGTAAAGTTACCCTGCAAGGTGTAAAGTAACCCCCTTGACGGTAACGTGAAAAACAGAGTTTAAAACACAATCAGTGTCACTGACTAATTGAAAAGCCGAATTGAATTACAGCGGCAATTGAAATTACAAATTTTCCAATATTTCACATAGCCGGATTGGACACACCATATGTGAAAATATTATTAAACTATTTTTTTTAAAGATGCAAAAATTGTGTGCACATTGAAGTGATCTAAATACTGTTTAAGAAACTTCAATGCTTTCTTTATTAAATACAAAAAACCTTATGTGCATATTTTTGTTTTTTAAAGGATTTTTAAAAGCATTACAATAATTTTGGACCATCCTGCATAACTTAAGACAAGCACAATCTTATGGAAAATGAGGAATTACATAACCTCAATTCAAACTGAGTTTGTAATATAACATTTGCAATATTTCATTTAAATACAGAATTAAAAAAAAAATTATATGAATTTTAAAAGTAAATCATTGGTATATGTATTTTAAACTTTGAATAAATAATTTTTTAAAGATATATTCTAAAATTTAAAAATTTTCTTACAATATTAATTTTATCATTTGCCTATTTGATTTCAGAACTTCTTAAGAATACATATGATGAAATATGTCGTCATCAAAAATACTATTTACAATCACATTGAAGTAGTAACATATCTGTAAAATATTAATATACCCCAATTTCTTTAGCTTAAATATATTTCCAGGATCTAAAATAAGTGTACTCCATAATATATGAAGTTTTAACTAAGAAAAAGTACCCTCAAAACGAAAACTATCATGCACCCTTCAAGTTTTAAAGTACAATGTAAACATAAAAGTATAAGTCTATATGTTTTCACAAATGATAGATTAGAGTATATGCAAAAAAGTGTAACATTGCAATAAAATCAATGTACTTCTTCAAAGTCCATTGTACCATTACTATCAGAATATTTGAAAGTTTGCAATGTCCCCCTCAAGTCTAAAGAAATCGTGAAATAGGCCTTATTAATATATATTATGGATAAAAATTAAGTAGAGGCCCATATTTACAGAAGAGTAATAATTGTATACATGTAATAATTCTATACATAGGGTTATAAAATTAAAATTAGCGGTAAAATTATGAAATTGGCGCAGGTTTGTCGCAATTTGGCTAAAAATCAAAATTTTTGGAGCAGCTTGGAGCAGAAATCGCGATTTGGCGCAGTTTGGCACAATTTGCGCAGGCGCAAATATCCCCCTGCCAAGGTTTTACATTCTATAAAAATGATTTCATTCAAGGAGAAGCAAATTTTTTCCAGGGGGTGCAAGAAAATTTCCAGAGGGCAATGATCGCCCTGGCCCCTGCCTGGATACAGGCCTGGAGTCACGCTGGAATGCTCCTATAACAAAAATAGTTTTTTTTTCATTTTTAAATTCCAATTCTTTAAATTTCACGATTTCCCATTTCAAATTCACGACTTCCCATTTTAAATTTACGAATGCCCAATTAAGCCACGACTGTCCGTTCGAATAGGACCTGGTATGAAGAAGGAGTTTTTATTTTAATTTTTATTGAGTCACCCTCTCTTTTTGTAAAGAGAAGGCTAAAAAATTATTTGAATAAAAAAAAAGAAACAGGCAAAATATAGATCTTAAAAAAAAGAAGAAAAAAAAACAGCTGCAAGAAAAACAGCTGCAAGACATATAACAAATTTAAAAGAACAAATTTCTAATCCGCTTGCAATCCCACCGCCACTGAAGTCCAAGGTCCCAACGAATTGACGCGGAAACCCGAAATCAATGGCAAACGTCCTTCTCAACAGATAACTACCCTTCTGATATCCAAGAAGACCAAATGGCCTTGTCTTTGGTTCAACGATCGGGAGTTGTCGCATAACGAGAATCAGAAACGGTTGCATTCAATGCGATTTACCTGGAAAGGTCGCTCTGTTGGGAGGCCGTTATGACAAGGGTCTTTACCCTCAGTTCCCTTGGACGAAACTCGCACGAGGTTCGTTCACAGCACGTCCATTGATTGTCCCAAAGCGATCATTAAGACATCTGAGAGGATGCAGGCTTTCACTTACAATAAGACTCTAGGCCTCTGAGACCTGCGAAACCTAGAAAATGAATCTCCTATATACATATATGTTCAAGCACAATTGCTCTGGTATTCCGCAAATGAAACTTAACGTCGCTCCTCTGTTCAACAAGCAGTTCTGGAACTTTTTAAAAAAAAAAGAAGTTGCACACAAGCGTCTAAAAAACAGGTGAAGGTCAAACAGGCTTTCAAAAGAATAGGAAAATCTACTTACATTTATTAAACTTAGAAAATGGTTAAACAGCCGCAACGAGTGCCACCGCACAGGGTCTCGCGCTTATCAGAAAACACAAATCAAATGTGTAAAAAGAGATAATTTTTTTATATATATTTCAAATGTATGTGCACTGCTAGATAACTTGAAATTCCTTGATAAACTTTCTTCTTTCCATGTATTTCTACAGCATTCTTTTTAACAGGATTCAAACTCGATTGTCGCTTCAAAAATCTGGTAAACAACTTAATAAGTTTGGATAAGTAATTAAAAGGTGCTGCTAAATCCTTCCAAAAGAATAAGAAATATATAGAGAAAAACCTCTATTTTTTCATTTATAAAGGATTTCATTAATATTTAGGATGTATTCGACAGGACCAACCTTTTTGTGCTGTAGTTTGTTTGTCATTATTTATATTGGATGTAAAAAAAATTAAATGTTAGAGTTCAGTATTTTTGGACTCCAAAAACCCTACTTACATTTATTAAACTAATTGAAAAAATAGCTAAACAAAACAATCTTTTACAAAAGTGAGGAAAACACTCCGTTTTCTCACTGAAAAGTCTCTTTCTTTGGGACCATTGATTGCAATAAAGAAACAAAGGAGAGGGTGTGAGAGGGGGATTGAAATGGCGATTCACATCCGTTTCAAATGAGAACTTTATAATAAACTCCGAACAATTGTGAAAACGCCCACCGATTAGCTTAAAAAAAACAGAAATTAAATCATTCATTTCTTTACGCATTTGAGAGACCCACAATTGAACACTTTTTTTAATTCAAGAATTCTTACTACGGATTTTTTTCATTTCTATTCACACTTCTTTCATTTCATTAAACCTCTCAGGCTCAATGTAATAGAAAAATCTCATTGAGCCTGGAAGAGTGACTCCAGCAGGGTTAAGTCCAGAGATTTGCTTCTTGTAATTCAGTCATTCTATAGAATACCTGGTGTTTTCAGGCAAAGTATGAAATTCTTTTAATCGATTCTATACTTTTCCTAGCATTTTATAGAATATCTAGGCAATTTGTACTTGAATCTCATGATTATGATATAAAACTCAACTGATGCTTTTAGAATATTAAATTCCTACATTATAACTCTGCATCAAATAATTTTTGGTCCAACTAAAACCAAATAGTTTTTTTATTAATAATTAATTTGAACAATTTTTAACTAATGATTTTAATTAATCATTTTATTTAAATTTAATTAATCGTTTTAATTAAAATTAATTAATCATTTTAATTAAAATTATTTAATCATTTTAATTAAAATTAGTTAGTCCTTTGAATTAAAATTAGTTAATAATTTTAATTAAAATTAATTAATATTTTAATTAATATTTTAATTTTAATTAAATTAATAATTTTAATTAAATTAATAATTTTAATTAAATTAATAATTTTAATTAAATTAATAATTTTAATTAAATTAATAATTTTAATTAAATGTAATTAATAATTTTAATTAAATGTAATTAATAATTTTTATATTTATAATATATTTATAATATATATATATTTTATATAATATATATATATATATAATATATATTTTTTATATTTATAATATATTTATAATATATATATATTTTATATAATATATATATATATATAATATATATTTTTTATATTTATAATATATTTATAATATATATATATTTTATATAATATATATATATATAATATATATTTTTATATTTGTAATTAATATATTTATATATATATATATATATATATATATATATATATATATATATATATATATATATATATATATATATATATATATATATATATATATATATATATATATATATATATATATATATATATATATATATATATATATATTTATATATATATATATATATATATATATTTATATATATATATATATATATATATATATATATATATATATATATATATATATATATATATATATAATTTTATATATATATATATTTATATATATATATACATATATATATATATATATATATATATATATATATATAATTTTATATATATATATATTTATATATATATATACATATATACTGTAAAACAATGAAATATATTAAATTAGAAAAAACACTTTAGTTAAATTAAAATAAAAAATATGACAAATATGAAAAAATCTAAGTAATAAAACTAAAATATTAATTATTTAAGTAAAAATTATACTTAATTTCCTACCCCCTGATGAAGTACCGTTTTGATTATGTCTGTCACCTTTTAATAAATATTTATTAGTATAATTTTTACTTAAATAATTAATATTTTAGTTTTATTACTTAGATTTTTTCATATTTGTCATATTTTTTATTTTAATTTAACTAAAGTGTTTTTTCTAATTTAATATATTTCATTGTTTTACAGTATATTTTTATCATTATGCTTCATGCAGCTCTAGCGCTGATTCATATTTGATTTTCTATACATTTTTATTAAATTATATAATTTTGTTTATTATTATCCATTGTTTTCTACTATGTTTTTGCTGTATATTTTTATCTTCGAGCTTCATGCAGCTTTTAGCGCTGATTCACGTTGATAATTTTCTACTTTTCCAAATATTATGATTTCTACAAACATTGATTTAGCGCCTGGCAAAAAGGAATTTACTTATACAAATACAAATACAAATACAAATATTGACGACCAACAACAGGCTCAAGGCCCAACAAGGTTGGTCCATCTAGTACCTCTTAACTATCCCCCAATGCATATCTAACTTCTTCTTAAAATCCGTTACTCCTTTACAATTAACAATATTCACTGGCAAGTTGTTCCATTTGTCTATTACCCTATTATAGAAATAGTGTTTTCTCCCTTCCCGATTAAAATGGGATTTGTTTAACTTAAACCCATGACCTCTCGTTCTATCACTCATATTAAAATCTAAACCCTCCACATCTCCTTGTTTGATAAATTTGAATAGTTGAATCAAATCTCCCCTAACCCTTCTTTCTTCCAGAGTATACATATTCAAATTTCTTAATCTATCTTCATAATTCATGCCTGAGAACCCTTGAACCATTTTAGTAGCCCTGTGCTGAATTTTCTCTAACAATGCAATGTCTTTTTTAAGATATGGTGACCAGAACTGTACAGCATACTCAAGATGTGGCCTTACTAAACCTCTGTACAATGGCAAGATAATATCCTTAGATTTTGATGAAACACTTTTCCTGATGTACCCCAACATTCTATTAGCTTTTTTGCTAGCCACTGTACATTGATGACTCATTTTAAAATCCTCATTTACCAACACACCCAGATCGCTTACAATCTCACTATTTTTGATTTCTGCACCCTGTAAAACATATGCAGCCTTACTATTTTTGATACCCATGTGCAACACTTGACATTTACTGATATTAAAAGACATACCCCATTTAACAGCCCATTCTGATATTTTTGTTAAATCACCTTGTAATTGCTCTATTTGTTCCCCAGAATTCACAGTCCTCATAATTTTTAAATCATCTGCAAAGATGCTGACCTTGCTCCCAATCTCCCAACTGATATCATCAATAAAAATAATAAATAAAAGTGGACCTAACACAGAACCCTGTGGTACTCCACTTTTAACTTCTGCCCACTGAGAGTAATTACCTTTAATTTGCACCCGCTGACTCCTACCAATTAACCAATTCCTTATCCATTGTAAAATTTCACCCCCAATCCCTAACCTTTCCAACTTGAACAGCAATGCTTCGTGGGGAACTTTATCAAATGCTTTCTGGAAATCAATGTATACTACATCTACACTGTTCCTTTTATCTAATTCTTCAGTAACCCTATCGTAGAATTTTAAAAGATTTGTTGTACAAGATCTTCCTTTCCTAAATCCATACTGATTATCTGACAGCAAGCTCTCTGATTCCAAAAATGATATGATGCTGTTTTTTATTAATGTTTCAAAAATCTTGCATAACACTGATGTTAAACTAACCGGTCTGTAATTACCAGGTTCACATTTTGCCCCTTTTTTAAAAAGCGGAGTGACATTTGCTAATTTCCAGTCTATTGGTACATTACCCGAATTATACGTCGATTTGAAAATAGTTAGTACAACATCTCCCAGTTCTTCCGCACACTCCACTAGTACTTTTGGGTAAATTTCATCTGGTCCTGGTGCTTTAAAAGGTTTAATACTTCTTAAGTGATAAACTACTTCTTCTCTAGTAAAATTGCATTCCTTAATAACCGGACGCATATTATCCTCTATTTGCATGAAATCAGATTTGAAGTCCTTATTAAAAACTCCCATGAAAAATTCATTTAAAATATTAGCCATTCCTACATCATCTTGAATTAATTTGCCTTGATAATCTTCGAGTGGTCCCAAATGATTATTTCCTTTATTGTTTCCACTGGCGTAAGCAAAAAATCCCTTTGGATTATTGTTGATATCCCTAGCAAGTTTTTCCTCCAATGCTAATTTCTGTTTTCTACTGATATACTTAAACTCCCTTCTAGCTTTTTTATACTCCTTACCATCAGTGTCCCTACCTGTTTCTTTAAATATTTTATACGTCTTTTGTTTTAACTTAAGAGCTCGTTTTGTTTCCTTTGAAAACCACATAGGAGAAAGCTTTCGAACTACATCTTTCTGCCTAAACGAAATATGCTTATTAACAGCTACATTTAATTTATCTTTAAATTCCTTCCATTGATCTACTATATGAGAATGCTCCAACCCATCCTTAAAAACATTAGTTACCTCAGCTCGTAACTTATGAAAATTAACATCTCTAAAATTTGGAATTAACCTATTATTTTTATCTACAGTTGTCTGAAACATAATGTTAAATCCT